>JANQDE010000113.1:267846-325423 GCA_037157785.1 Cephalotes varians | reverse complement strand
CGGATTGGGGACCACAACCAGTGTTTCGTAAAGGGCTTGAAACCAGTTTTCTCATCCCATGGTGAAAAGCTAGGGGTTCCATTTAAAAAAACCATCGTGACCCCTGAATGACCTTCAAAATGACCTTCCAAGGATTTTTCAAGGTCAGTMCYRTACTTCCCCCTTGTAACCCTAAACTTTTCATACGAAACATTTTTCCCTATCCCTACTAGTTTTCGAGATATTTGACTGGATCACTTCAGATGGTCCACCCTGTATAATTTTTAGCTAATATTAATTTGGGAGTATTCTGATTGACTATCCAGACAGCACAAAAAACTAAAAGAAAACTAAAAGTTGTCTTTTTTATCTTTTCGACAAAGCGAAAAGATGTCTAAAAGATGACAAAAAGATATCTTTTTTAAGTTGGCTTTTCGGCAAAACGAAAAGATGTCTATAAGATGTCTTTTAGTTTTGTCTAAAAGACAACTTAAAAAAGATATCTTTTAGTCATTCTATGGTTGTCTTTTCGGCAAAACAAAAAGTCGACTAAAAGATATCTTTCCGTTTTGCCGAAAAGATAACATAAAAAAGATAAAGTCGCTGATCCATGAACAGTATGCGGCCACTAGATGGACGCGATATAATTACATTTCTCGTAAATAAAAACTATACAGAATAGAATAATAGTCGTAACATGATGGGATTTTCCATGAAGTAACAAAATAATTTTTTTTAAGACGGAGTCCCCAAAATGGGAGCACTCCGTGACGAAAATAAATTTTTGATAGTATGACTTCTTAATTAATTTTGAAAATTAATTTAGATATCTGATGTTTTTGGAAATTATATATGCCAAAATATAATCTTTTACGTGACATAATTAAGACGACGAAAAGATGTCCAAAATTAGTCATCTTTTAGTCATCATAAGAATGAGGCTATAAGATGACTAGCAGTGGGACATCTGTCATCTATTAGTCATCTTTTCGTCGACTATATTCTCTCACTAAATGACATCTTTATAACAATTTAGATATCTTTTAGTCGTCTTTTAGACGATTTGGTGTTGTCTGGGTATGTCTCGATTAGACACCACCAATCAGTGGCCGATACCTAGGCTTTCCATTGTTCATTTTAATTCACTTTGAAATAAAAATAATTACTACAGTAAATTGAAAAATAATGTATTAAAGAAGTTTCTTAAATGATTTTTCCTTTGATATTGTATCCTTATACGATAATGAGATTATTTAATATTATTTAATATTATTTTGAGAAAAATTATTGGTTGATCCAACTTCGACTAAACATCGTTCAATAAATGATTGGTATTATGTCGTTAATTGATTAATAATGTATATACTTAAATAGTTAAAAATACTGCTGGTTATTTTAAAATAGTTTAAAATATACAAAGAAATACAGCAATCCCTTTAATTCTTATAAAATAAATAAATAAATAGCCTGTCTAACGATTCATCGAATCGTAGCATTTTAATAATGTCAATCCAACATTGTATTCCCAACTGTCGATGCTTCCGATTTAAGACCAACTGTTGATCAACTAATATGTGTTGCTCGAGAATGCAAACGCGCGACGAAATGCGGCCGCCCTGCGACGGAAGTTGCTAGGCGCGCGGAGAGTTGTTTATTACAAGCAGTAATTGTGTTACGAGCAACGCATAACCTCCTTGCTGGACCTCCGTTCTGAACTATGATAGTTTTTCGCTTTTTTTTTATCAAAATAAAATTTTCTAACGGCATAGAAAAATGTTTTGTGTGTATGTTTGTGTGTAGATGTACATACATACATGTCACAGAAAAATATCAATTCTACACAAAAGCTTATAAAAGCGATTATTCAATTGACTTTTTTTCTTTTAGTAACAATTATCTTCAAGAATTTTCTTTAAAATTGAAGAACTTTCCTTGAAATTTTCTTTAAAAAAGAAATTTCTTTGATAATAGTCTTAAAGTACACTCATTACTTTACTTGAAAAAAATAATATTTACTTAACCTTTTTCTCTGTATGTACACACAAAATGTACATACAAATTACATACTGTAAGTTACTTGGATTAAATAAATATTATTTGTTTCAAATATTTCATAAGTTCACATGTCTGTAAATCTTAAGTTTAGTTTTTCAATTCCCAACAAACGAAAATAGATTGAAATGAATTGAAAATTTTAATCCATTTTAATTCATTTTGAACAAAATATGGATTGAAAAAATAGTATTTACATCATTTCAATCTTTTGTTATTAAAATGAATTGTATGACCGAGTAACTTTTTTTTTAATTTAAAAAATAGAAATCATTTTGTTTTAATCCTGCGTGATAGATTAAAATGAATTAATGGCTGCATATTTTTTTTTAATTGAAATGAATAAGAATCGCTTTGTTTTTATCTCTTCATATGAATTAAAAATTTATATGGATTATATGGATTTAAAAAAATTCGGAAACTTTAATTGGATAGAAATGGATTCAAAAGATCAGAAACTGGATTTGACACGAAAAATCCATTTGTGTCCATTTCAATCCATTTTCATTTGTTGAATTAAGAATATTACATTAAAACACATATTAGATTTCATTATTAGATTTTTATTCGATAAAAGTTTATAGTATTCTTTGAAAGAATATAATTCTTTTTTTCGAATACATGATAGCGTACTATCATTTTCTTGCCACAGAAACGAAAAAAATAATTATTTTTTGACTCGTAATCTTATATGCCGATTGCTACCCGAGCAGCACATATTAGTTGACTAACGTTTGGTTTTAAATGGAAACATCGGCAGGGAAAACAATGTTGGATCGACATTATTAAAATGCTACGATCCGCTGAATCGTTAGACAGGCTATTTATTTATTTATTTTATAAGAATTAAGGAGATTGCTGTGTTTCCTTGTATATTTTAAACTATTTTAAAATAACCAGACGTATTTTAACTATTTAAGTGTATACATTATTAATCGATTAACGACATAATACCAACCATTTGTTGAACGATGTTTAGCCGAAGTTGGACCAACCAATAATTTTTCTCAAAATAATATTAAATAAGATCTCATTATCGTATAAGGGTACAATATCAAAGGAAAAATCATTTAAGAAACTTCCTTAATACGTTATTTTAAAAAAATACAGAGATTCTAGATTCCCGATGATTCAAATAAGGAGGGGAAAGGGCTAAGGGGAATCGGTGCGGTAATTAGTGCGCAAATTGTTAATACGTAAAATTAGTTGAAGTTTATTAGGTATACGTTTCGGCCAACTTTTTGGCCATCTTCAGTACAACAATAGAAAACAATAGAACTACGCATAAGTCACGTATGATGTGGCTATCACGAAATTAAGCTGTCTGATGGTTTTTATTGTAATTTGTACCGATAAATTTTGGAAAGCTGATATGGAGCAATTCTATAATACGTGAAATAAAACCCAAGATATCAAAACCAAAATTATAGACCGATTGAGTAAGCAATTAAATGTAATACAGACAACTTACCTCCAACAGCCAGATCACGTCCTCAAATTTAAACGAGCGGCACACCAAACAACACGTCGGTGTTAGGAGAGTCAAACGCTGAATGGGCGTTTCACTATTAAATTATAAAATTGTTAAAATATTTTTTCGTAATTCTTAACTATCTCCTAATTTCTCTCTGTTTTAGTATATTCATAATACTCTTAAAAACATAAAAATCAATTTTAGGCCATTTTACCTTTTTAATATATATAAAAAAAACGGAACCGATTTGAACGTGCACACTGAGGATGGCTTAAAGGTAAGCCGAAACGTTTGTAATTATACTGAATAAATTTTATTAGTTACTGCGCACCGTCAACAGTGTGTTATAGCTCTCATTAGCCCTTCCACGATTTTATAATTTTTGATATAAAAAAAACTTATAAAAAACATGTGCGTGTGCGCGCGAGTGTGTGTGTGTGTGTGTGTGTGTGTGTGCGCGCGTGCGTGTATCTTACTTTAACTTATCTATAAAATTTTTAAATCTTATCGAAATTGTGTGAGAAGATATTTATGCGTATTTCTTTATTAAATCATAAGATTTCTTTCTCATTTTTAAAAAATTTGATTGTACTATATGTCTAAATTATACATTAAAATATACAAGTAATACAATACAATTTCTCTTTTGTAAGATATGAGACACATACAATTTTTGAAAAAAAATATAATATAAAATATAAAATAGGCATAATATTTTTTAAATAAAAATTTCGCAATTTCTTATATTAATAAATTTTATAATAAAAAAACTTTTAATTTTTATTATAATATTATAATATTATAATATTATAATTTTACTATAATAGTTTCTTCATATAGGATTAAAAATTTATGTTAAATGATATTTAATCATAACGGTTGAAATGCTTATATGAACGTAAATGCATCTATTCTTGAACTTTCTACAATGAACCGATTGAATAGTGAAGCGATAAAAAAAGAGAAAAAAGAAGTCGTCAGATAATTTAAGGCACTATATCGAATGTAATGTATTTCTGACTCTCACATTGTTGCTAGAATTGTGACAGCTTAACTGTAAGAATTCTATAATCATTTTCGTGATTTCCTACTATTTAAATCGTCGAATTTTAAGTTACTTTTAAGTTAATTAGAATTCAAATTTTTAGATTTTTTTTTATCATTCGAAGTCTATTGAATTGTTCCCCGTCTTCAAAATTTTTAAATTATTACTAATGTTAAAAGATTTAAATTCTATTAGAATAAAATTCGTTTAAAATTTAATAAAAATTAATATCATGCTATTCTTATTCTGTCGTTATGTCTTAAATTATATAAGCTACATTAAATTATATTAGCTACATATTATTATTCGTACTCTTCAAATCTATTATTTAAAAACACTTAATTCAAAATGTATCATCTTGAGATATTTAGCAAAAAGAAAAGGAAATTTGAATTAATCTAATGAATAATGCCTGAAATATTTAGTATTGAAACATGAATTAGTATGAAAGTTCACAAAAGTTTCTACAAATGAGAACAAAAAATTTAATTATATTTCCTCGCCCTCGCACAAACTAGTCTCCTTTATCTTTAGTCTTGTTTGTCATCTTGGTCGCTCTGATAAATATAGTAGCAACCACGTAGATCATTCACTATCCATGTTTGTAAAGAAGGAGAGACAAAACAGAACGCAGTGAAAGCAAAAGACAGACGCAACCCTATCAGTCGCACGTACGCATGCACGCACGTATACGTTCGCGTGCGCGCAAGCAACCATCAATGCAGAATCGTACAGTGTCGTATCGAGATATTTTATTTGCTATGGGCATAATTTTAACTTTTCATTTTCTCGGGAGCTTATTTCTGGGAATATCTTTATTCCTTTTTACCTTTTAAAAATTATTCATTATGCGATATATTTTTTTATTAAATCTAGACTTATGAATAGTACGCTTCTCACTTATGAATCATATTAAAAAGAGCAGAAATAACGAAATTGCTGATCTATGCGTATTAAGAATATTATAATTCGTTATTATAATAGCAACATCTCAGTCAAAAATTAAAATTAGGTGAGATTTAATAGAATATTTATTTCTTTTTAGAAATAGAAAAACATAAAGAGAATTGAAATTAAACTACAGTTAAAGATACATATTCCGGAAAATAATATTCTTAATATTTAATATATAATGCATAAAGATTTTATTACTAAATTTACTTTTTTTAGAAAAAGTTCTAAACGTTTTAACGTTCTCTGTAAAAATTATACATCATACATCTAAATATATGGAATAATGTAACATCTAAGTATACATTCGACTAAACAATATCATTATAGTTCGAACATAGTCTCCTCTTTAGGAGCTGAATATTTGAAATACCGATAAAAAGAAAAAATCGTTATTCTAGTCTCGCTAAATAGCTCAGGAAAAAATCGATATTAAAGAAGATATTTAGTGATTATAGGATTTGGCAAAGTTATAGAAGCGCTTAACGCAATAATGACACGCAAGGGTTTTAGATTCGCGAACGTAAGCGCGGATACACGTGTGACAGTGAATCTATGATTGCATGCGTGCAAGGAGTCTGCGTGCGAGGTCACCGCGTCCTTTGCACCCTTTGCGTCGCTTTCCTTTGCAATCTTTCTCACTTCCTCTTTCTGCCACCCTTTGTCTCTTTCGCTGTCTTCGTTCTTCAATTTCACGTACTCTCTTCCTTTCCTTCTTTTCACCTTTTCTTACCCTTTCTTTTCAGGCAATGGCGTATCGCACATGAAGACATCTCTACAGACAATATCGAAACAACTTGTATTAAGTGCATTTATGTAACACTTTGTGTTAAAGATTACGTAAAATTTCCATTAAATTTTAAGAAAATTTCTTCTGATATGTCTTGAATATAGATTTTTATGAAAAATTAAATCGAATCATATTTAATGTAACATTTAATCTAATTAAACTACATTTTATATTTAAAAAATCGTTCTTTGTGTATTCTACAAAAAGATGGCATGCTTTCCGTACTTTTTATTCAAAATGTTAAATGTTTACATCTAATTGATGTCTGAACATATACTTTACATACTTTTAATACCATTGTTTTATACAATCGATGTTGGTTTTCATGAGCTAAACAAGAGATTTTCCCAAGAGTAATGTGATTGTTGTTTACAATAATTTGTCAACTGATTTGTGAGTAATAAATTTTATCGCTTAAACTTTAAAATAAAGCCGACGATCACAGTTCGTAAGGCGCCAATGTATCAACACAAATCATTGATAAGAGTCATTGTCTTGTGCGTATATAACTACGCTTTACTACGTGCAATAAGCGCGCTACTGATTAAAATTGTTGAAAACGGCAAAAATAGCGTAATGATATGATAATAACAAATTCTTGAATTATGCAACATGATATATGCAATATGATAATGCTTGTTACACGATATTTTTTGTTAATTAAAATTGATAAAAATAGATATATCCTCAATTAAGGAAATTCTAGATTCTGAGACATTATATTGAAGATTTCGAAGAATTAATGTTCGAAACACTATCGAATCAAAAGAATCACACACATACGCGCGTACGCATGCGTCACACACACACACACACACACACACACACACACGCACACGCACACGCGCACGCACACGCGCACGCACACGCGCACGCACACGCGCACGCGCACGCACACACACACACACACACACAATTATAAATTTGTATGTTAAAGATAGAAGAAAAATATTACGAAAAATATTAATGTAACAATCATCAAATGCGAAAAGAATAATTAACATCAATAAAACGCGTCAAAAGTAGTGAAGACACGGCAAACGCTGATTACGCCTGTGCATTCTCGTGCGACCATCGTCCGCCACGCTCCTTCCCCTTTGTCAATCGTCAAGCGTATCGTCGTGGCGAATTGCACGCGCGAGCTAAGTCGCGCCGACCACGCCAACAGCCTCCACGTGCTGCCGAGGCACTCAGCCGCCCCAAATTGTAGGTCGCCGCCGTCGGTTCGCGAAGAACGAGAGGTGGTAGCGAAGTGGGGATAGGTGGGATGGATGAGGCGAGCAGGCGATAACGCAACTATGGACAAGGGGAGGGTTGGAAGGGTAATGCGAAGAGGAGAGCGGTGGGAAACGCAGATCGCGCTCTCGTGCGTATGCGCCTCGACTGTGATTGTTCGGTGTGTCTAAAGAGGTAAATATTATACAGTACGATCGGCCGGTCTCGAAGCGGCGGGTCTTTTGCTTTTTCGTCTTGACTCGTCTTTATGAGAATAGGAAGAAAAAAGCAATTTTTTTTCTTTTTTTCTTTCTAAGTTTACGCGATTTCTCGCTCCTTCAGTTTTGCTTCGTGAATTGTTGGATGAAAATCGGGATTCTGTGAATTACTTGCCGTTGACGTTGTCGCAAATCTTCTTCTGAATCCTCTTCGTCGAAACGAAGAACGATGACAACCAGCACTCAGATTTTGAATTACACCAGGATGTAATGCAACGCGCAGGTGAGTGCTCCTTTTCCATATTTAATTCGTTTTTTTTTCATTTATCTCCTCTTATTTTCCTCTTCCTTTGTTACTACTTGTTTGAAAATGACATCATGAACTTCAATTTGCGAAAACTAATGTCTTCGGATCTTTTGAATTCTATCCACGTGTTCTTAAATCCGTATTCTTTTTTACGAAATTTTATAAGTTCCCTTGAATCTAATGTCTTTTATTTGTATAGATCTTTATCTGCAGATACTCGAACTTGCTATCTCTTGATCTTGTAGATTTGACATGATAAAAAAGACAATTGCCATTAAATTGAGCGAAACGAGGCGCTTTTCATGACATCGTATCTAGAATGAGCTTTTGTCACTTTGATTTTGAATATTAACGGAATGAAGTCACTTTCTCGCGACATAGAAAGAAACTATGCCGAAGAAGGTATGAAAAGGAAACAACTGTCATCAATTTTCCGAATCGCGTGTCATCAAATTCATTTGTTAATAAATCTCGTTTCATTTTTCTTTTGTGTATAATATTATATTTAAGAAAATTAATAAAAAAGAGCATTAAAGCCTAGCTGGGAATTCGTGCTAAAAATCTATATATTCTTTCAAATTTAAGATTAACAATTTACATACGTTTCGACCTATTATAAGGTCATCCTCAGTGTTTGTTACAAAAATTGTTTATAGGTCATGACATTGTCGATAAAATTCAAACATTGTTTTTAACGGAAAATTCGTAACAAAGAATTTGTAAATTTTTTTGTAATACCGAAATTAAAATCACCGTATCGTGTCGGTCAATCGCCTCGATCTTGGACACAAATCGCTCTTCTCGCATCTTGTGGTTTAGCGCTCAAATCTTTCTTGTCCACCTCTAAGTATTTATGCGTGATGTCAATGTCTGTTATCGGCAAAATCCTCTGTGACATTGGTAACAAAATGTTTAATTGTATTCGTAAGTCTGTGTGATTGTCAATTTTTAGTGTGTTCTTAGCGGTAATAAGATGTGGAATTCCACACCACGCATAAATACTTAGAGGTGGACAAGAAAGATTTGAGCGCTAAACCACAAAATGCGAGAAGAGCGATTCGTGTCCAAAACCGATGCGATTGACCGACGCGATACGGTGATTTTTAATTTCGGTATTACAAAAAAATTTACAAGTTCTTTGTTACAAATTTTCCGTTAAAAAACAATGTTTGAATTTTACCGACATTGTCATCATTGTTTACATTGTCATCACCTATAAACAATTTTTGTAATAACGAACACTGAGGATGACCTTATAATAGGTCGAAACGTATGTAAATTGTTAATCTTAAATTTGAAAGAATATATAGATTTTTAGCACGAATTCCCAGCTAGGCTTTAATGCTCTTTTTTATTAATTTTCTTATTTATTGTAAGCCTATGATATTGTAATTTTGTATATTATATTTATTTTAAGAATTTCTCTCTTAGAATATTTATATAATTTATAACATAATCTATATTATTAAATAATATAATTTATATTATTATAATATAATCTATATTATTCTTAAAATAAATATAATATATAATATTAAAATAAACGTATTCTTAGTAGAATCATTTTTTATAAGCGTATATGATATATCTGTGAAAAAAATTATTTATATAAAAATCTTTTCTTTTTATTATACTTATATGTTATTATACTTATGTAATCGTATGTATAACATTTAACATTCAATCACTAATTATTACGATTCGTAAACTTTATACTCATTTGATTTTATTTTCTCAAATATTTTACGACTTATTATAATAATATGAAATAATAAGTAAACTTATTATAATATGTATAATTGCAAAAATCTGCAAAATGCGAAAATTAAAGTTAAATTAAAATCAAATGAAATAGAGAAAAATAAAACAGTTATAAATGTTGATATCGCAAGTTAAAAAAAAATCTCGCCAACAAACGTCGGCTTCGTCGTTAAATTTCTCCAAAAAAGATATCAATGTTAATCAATGAAAAAGCTACAATTACTTTTGTGTAGTTAAGACAATTCGTATAAAACATGATCAGAAATTATCGTGAGAATAGGAGAAAATGGAGAAGTGATAGCGCGGTTTCATGAAATTCGGCACGAAAGTGTCTTCCGGGCGTGAGCAGCGATAGTCATAGGGTGAGATTTCCCCTTGGTACGAGGGATGTTTCTGTGGATCAATACGATTTTTGCGTATCCCTTTTGTGCGATAGTCGTCGTATGTCGATCTGTCCGAACTCTATTAAGAAGAGGAACGATTCCATCGCTGCTGTAAAAACGAATGGTACAGGAAGAATAAAAAAAACAGGAAAAGAAGGAGGAGGAGAAAGAGAAGAAGGAGGAGGAGGAGTACGAGGGTAAAAAGAAGAATGAAAGGAAAGCAAAAAAAAAAAAAAAACAAACGAAAGAAAGAGCGCATCGTGCGATTATCATCGGACGTGTGCCGCTACGCGCTTCTCTTATGATGTAACTCTCGACGTCCTTACTGCGCGCCGAGTTGGACGAGGTCGGTGATCGCTATAAAAAAATGCGACTCGTACACGTGGAGGCGGCCGCACGGGTTTCGGCGCGGCATGCGAAGACGAGCGACAGCGGTAGCGACGGGGGACAAGCGGACCGGCGTGATACGCTTGCAGCGCGGCCGCCGACCACGCCCGCGACCTCCCGCGGTCGTTGTCGGATGATAGCGCCGTGCGCGTGCAAGCGCTTAGAACCGTACACACAGTTCGAGGATTTATTTAATTTAAAAGATAAAAATATTCTCTATTCGCTTGTTCACTCTACTTTTATCTGAAATTATAAACTTGCAAAAGACTATTATAACTATCATTGTGATATCTCAGATCGGTTTCCAAATTTGGATAAAACTTTTGAAAACGAATGACGTTAAATCCAAGAATAACGTCTTTTAGATAGTAAAACAGATAAATATGGTGCCGGTATAATGTATATTTGAATATGTGATTTTATTGCGTTATTTATTATTTATTATTTTGTTATATTATACATCATAGATGCACGCTTCGCGCACGCTATTTAATTTTTTATATTTTACTTTTAACTATATTTATTCTTACACTATTGCTTATTTTTAACCCCTTGATACATGACAATTATCAAAATGTGACAGTTGCTCAGCAATAAGTACAGCAAGAGAAACAATCGGCATCGCAGAAAAGAGACAACAATACTTCGATATATGCGTGTATCAATAGGGGATGGTTGTCAAAAAGCTTATAACTCAATCAATATATGTGTCAAAAAATTCTCTTTTTTATACTATACATTGATGTAACATTAATTTACGTTATGAAATAATTTGCGCCAAAAGCATCGCGTATATTACTTACAATAATTTTTAAGAAAATGAAGTTGGCGAGTAAATTTTTCTGATCTCCTATTTTGTTTTTTTTTTGTTTTTTGGTTAGTTTTTGGCAATTTTTGTTAGTTTTTACCAATCACAATTTCACTGTAAGAAAATGGCATATCTTAAATAAGTTTTGGTCTGTAGTTGAATAATCATTATTGTAATCAAATTTGTGAATATAATCTCTTACTAAAAAAACGTATATAATATGGGTTAGGTAGTCCTAAATGAACTTTTTTATTTATTCTTCGAGAAAGCCGTGTTTCTCATCTAACGACTTGAATAGTCGTTTAGAAGTTATGTGAAATTAAATTGAAACTATGGTACGAAAATGAAAAAGGAAGATAATTAGAAGTAAAATTTCGTCCTATTATTTTGAAAGCCGTTAGGGCAGTGAAAATACACAATTTATCTATTTATCCGACAAGCCGCATTAGGATTTAATATGAATTACCGTGCATTAAGTAGTTAATGCAAAAAATCCTGAATTTGTAACTACCTTGGAATGTGTGACAACTAACTCTAAGTATGGAGTTAATTGTCACATTTTCACAGTTTTATTTAAAATTAAATAACTTATTTGTACGATGATATATTTAAAAATAACATTTTTTTAAATATCTAAGGAATAGGGTAATGTATTTTAACGTATATAATGTTTCAAAATCTTATATCCATTTTTTTTTCTAAAAGTCACTAAGCAAAAACTGTAACAATCCGCCTCAGTCTCTACATGCCTCTTTTAAGTAGGAATACAAAGTTACATCATTTTCTTGACGAACGCGACAAAATTATATTCATGACTTACTGTAAACTGCCTATTTTTGAGCAATACTTGTACATTTTTTTATTGACATTTGTGGACTATCTTATCGCGAGAATATTCTGAAAGCGATAACGCAATTATTATTCAGACAATTATTATTCAGACAATTATTATTTATAACCTGTAAACAATGATACAGTTAAGATCTTGTTTGCACATTCAGACATATGCGACATTACAGTAACGCAAATTATTATTATTATAACATGTTACGCATAGTATCGAATTATAAATTTATGGCAAGGATTTATTTGTTCAGAAATTGTACACGAGCTTGTTGATCTCGTGCATAATTTGAAGTATTCAACTAAATATTTAATATTGGGTTAGGAAAAAAGTTTCTTCGTATTTTGCAAAAAAGAAACAAATTTTTTTCATATTGTAAATGAAGTTTATTAAACCAAATTTGTGCCGTTTTGTCCGATTACCTGTGCCATTTTTGAGATAAAACCATAATCCTGTAGAATCACTGTGATTTCCGGGGGAAAAACTGCGACAAGTGATTTTCACAGGCTTCTTTCGAAATCAACTTTACATCATTGAGAAAGTAGAGATCGAAACAAATGATAATCTGGTGCAAGGTCAGGACTATAAAATTGTTGCATCAAAACTTCCCAACCAAATTCTCTCAATTTTTGACGGGTCGCCAAAGATATGTGGAGTCTAGCATTGTCATGATGGAAGATGACGCCTTTCCTGTTGATCAATTCTGGTCGCTTTCTCTTGATTGCTTGGCGTAATCTTTCCAATTGTTGACAGTAAAGATTAGAATCAATCGTTTAACCGGGCGGCAGCAGCTCGTACAGAACGATTTCTTTCCAATCCCATCACACAAGCAGCATCACTTTTCTTGGCTTCAATCCTGGTTTTGCCACCGTTTGCGAAGCTTCACCTTGCTACAATTTTTTTCGTACATTATTGTCGTATGCGATCCATTTTTCATCGCCCGTAATGAGACATTTTAAAACCGGTTCGATTTCATTCCGTTTTAGCAATGATTTGCAGATGGAAATTCGATCCATTAAATTTTTCACTATTAAATCATGTGACATCCAAATATCGTGTTTTTTTGTAGCCTTCTCCAAAGCTTGGAGAAGGTGCTGTTTTGTGATCAATGTTTAAAACTACTTTATGGGCGATGTTTAGTTCCTTACCGATATCGTGATTGTTAATGTGCTGATCTTGCTCAACTTTTTCCATGATTTCATCGACTTTTCCAGTAGTCGACCAGAGCGAGATGCATTTTTGACATTAAAATTTCCAGGTTGAAAACGTTTGAACTAGCTTTGTGCCACATGTACTGATACTACATCATGTTCATAAACACAATTTTTTTTAGCAGCCTGAGTCGTATTCTTTCCTTTTTTGTAATAAAATTTCTAAATGTATTAAATTTCTTCTTTATTTTCACTCATTTTCAAGACGCAATAACTTTTGACTGAATAAACAAGTATCAATACTTTTTTTATTCTATTTCTTCTTTTTTACTCTTTTTAATTACTCTATGATATGTCACCTTTTAAATGCACGCAAATATTGCCAAATCCGATTAATATTACTCAAGTTATGCGATTCTAAAGTCATCTACAGGGAGAATACGAAGAAACTTTTTTTCAACCCAATATATTAAATACGTATATATTAAATATTTAAGCATAATCGAAAACTGTAGAAGCTGCACTCGATTGTCAATCATAGCTTACTATACGCACCATATAACCTCACTAGTACGGTAAATCAGAGTAACCGCACTATGATTTCGTATCTATGATGTCAAATAATGTGAAATACGTTTTACAAAACATCTACGTAAATAAGAAACAAAAATTATTCGACTAATCGGACTCTTCTAAATGTTTTTATTTTAGTTTTCCATCCTCGATGCTGGGCTATCAGACAGAGTCCGTGCTGCCGAATCTAGCGATGTCAATGTCGGCACCGATTGACGGCATGACTGCCGATTTAGAAACGACGGTAAAGAGTTTGGTGTGCAGCCCAGATCTCTCAATGTTCACGGCCACGCCGGGATGCAGCGGGGTCGAGGCCACGGATCCGGTCAGCCCAACGACGGCAGAGATTGGAAAATATCAGTGTCTACTCTGTCAGAAGAGCTTCGCGCAAAAGAGCATATATCAGAGTCACTTGAGATCGCATGGCAAGGATGGCGAGGATCCATATCGCTGCAATATTTGCGGCAAAACATTCGCGGTACCGGCACGACTGACGCGCCATTACCGCACCCACACTGGCGAGAAACCGTACCAGTGTGAGTACTGCAACAAGTCATTTTCGGTGAAAGAAAATCTTAGTGTGCACCGGCGCATTCACACAAAAGAACGTCCGTATAAGTGCGACGTGTGCGAACGCGCGTTTGAACATAGTGGCAAGCTGCATCGTCATATGCGCATCCATACTGGCGAACGGCCGCACAAGTGTACCGTGTGTGCCAAGACATTCATACAGAGCGGCCAACTGGTAATACATATGCGCACGCATACTGGCGAGAAACCATACGTGTGCAAGTCGTGCAAGAAGGGCTTCACTTGTTCCAAACAATTGAAGGTGCATACGCGCACCCACACCGGCGAGAAACCTTACACCTGTGACATCTGCCGCAAGGCATTTGGGTACAATCATGTACTCAAGCTGCATCAGGTGTCGCACTATGGCGAAAAGGTGTATAAGTGCACGATCTGCAATGAGACTTTCAATTCCAAGAAGACGATGGAGCTGCATATTAAGAAGCATCCGGAGTCGCCAGCATCCGTCACCTCCACTGTCACCGACAACAACATCGCTTCATCAACAGCGATTGGCGATCCGATTGAACCGGATGTTGAGATCTCTCAGAGTAGTGGTGGCGGGGGCAGTAGCAATCCAGCCACAGTCCCGGCGATTTTAAATTTTTCGAGTATCGCCGTTGATGACAAGGAGAACTTGAAGACTGAAGAGGCTTATCCGGATTCGACGTCGAATGCTTATGCCGTTCAACGCGACTTCGCGTACTATCTCTATTCTGGCAACAGGGAGCAGCAGTATTTGCAACCATTAGTGACACCGCCATCAAGCTCGGCAGAACCCGTGTTCGCTGACATCAATGAAAAACGTTTTCAGGCGAGCGTGGTGGTAAGCGCACCGCTGGAACCGATGACCCATCATGTGTTTTTCTATCCTGAGCCAGCATACGGCAATTTCGGTTTGACCGCCAGTGATGGTGTTCATCTCAATGCTGCCGACTGCTCGTCTCTCTTGAATCTGCCAGGTAATGACGCGCGCCGAAGGGTTGAGGCCGCCCTAGAAGCGGTCGAGGAAGAGCGTCATAGGCAAGAATATGGCACCGAGGAGATCATCAAGATCGATCGGGATCCGTTGCTCACGCCACCGTGCAGTAATCCTGAGAGCCCAGCATCGTCGCCTGACTTGGCTCTAGATCTAGCAATACCGCCGCGGGAGACGTTAATCTTGCCACCCAGGAAACGTAGCAAGATGATTCTTCAGTCCATGGAGAGCGAGTACAGGAATAGTAATAGCAATGGCAGCCTAATCGCGACTTCACAGAGACAAAATTCCGTCATTCAATTCGCGCGAGCTTCATAGTGAAAGTGCCGAAGCCGCCAGCAAAGTTTTGAAGATTGCTGATCTTCAAAGTGACTTTAGAAATTGAAAGGATCTTCTGAAAGATATCCTATTTTGGTAACATTGAGACAGAAAGCTGAAAAAAACTGATTTGTTTCTTTTGCCAGAGCAAATTTGAGAGAAAGGAGAACTTAAAAGTTGTCGCGAGTTTTGCTGATTTTCCGATGTCAAATGATAATTGCAAACCGCACGATGGATTTGTGACTTATTAACCGCGATGCAAAACTGCGTTCGGCGAACATGGTAGCTTTTTATTTCCGGAATTAGGAGAGGAAAGCTCAGGTGCTTTTTCGACGAATCCTGAATTTAACACGAGTAAATCGCAGTTCGTTGATATCTTATCTTTCAATTCACAATCAGCATGATTTGAAATAAGAAAAGGCTGATTGCGTCAAGTTAGCTCAGCAATTGAAGTCGCGATTGTTACTTAATAATATTTAATAATAACAATTAACGCAATCCGTCATATGTATTTTCCTAATGACTCACGAACAACAACACTCGTAATAACCTTCTTGATCTTGTTCGATAATTTTTTGATTTTTTGAGGCTTTGATGTTTTATATATATATATGTATATGTATATATATATGTGTGTATGTGTGTATGTATGTATGTATGTATGTATGTATGTATGTATGTATGTATGTATGTATGTATGTATGTATGTATGTATGTATGTATGTATGTATGTATGTATGTGTGCGCGCGCGCGCGCGCGCGTGTGTGTGTGTGTGTGTATGTACACACACACATATATATATATATATATATTAGATGCGTGAGAGATGAAGAAAGAGACTAGATATATATTCCTCGATTGCGAAAAAATAACACCGTAAGCGTGCATGATGAGGTAGCTGCGTCTACACAATATTATAGCTATTAAAAAAACGTAATCTCGTTAAATTAAATTTTTGAAAAAAATTCAGTTAATATGAGAAAAGGAAAGATTATTAAAAAAATAGAAAATCTTTTTGATGAAAATCAGAACATTAATTTTAAAGCGTACTGTCATATGCGCGTACACATTTTGCCTTTTTAAAATCTTTATTAAAAGTTTTTTGTTGTGTCTAATTTGAATACTATTATAAACGTATATGATTTATATTTTATATTTATTCTATATACGCGTTATTTATATCGTAACTATATGATAGATTTATTGTGAAGGATTACGTCTTTTTAACATTATGCGATTCGTATATAGCGGCCGAGTAGCACAAATATCTGATACATAATTTTTAGTATTAAACAGAGACACTTAAATAGAAAGAATATGTATAAAAATTCAAGTATAAGAAAAATATATTAAAACACTTGTGGTATTTGGCTATCAATTAAATTTACATTGTACGACAGTTATTGCCAGCAATACAAGATGATTCAGAACAATCTCGTATTCTTGAAAAGATTTCTGATTAAATTCTGAAATATTTCTTCTTGCAAAACTTTGTCCAAAGTTTAATTTTTGAATTATAAAAAGAAATAGCTTATTACTAATCAAAAGGTAAGCAGGTGCATCTCATCATTAAACTCGCCATATAATCACATCTCGCTCAGCTGATCATAGCAGAGACGCTTTTCATATAAACACACGCGTTTGACAGTAAAATGTGTTGCCCCTGTCTATCTCTTATATCCGATAATAAACTATTCTTCTAAAATTCCTTCTATTCTTTTTATTAATCAAAAATTAAGCTTAAGATAAAATTTTGCAACAAAAATATTGTCTCAGAATTTAATCAGGAATACGTTTTTTCAAGAACACGAGATTGTTCTGAATTACCCTGTAAATAGCGAATAACAATCGATGCGTGTACGTACAAAATGACTAAAATTATATTATTTAACATTAATTATATTATTATTTAAATAATTGAACAACTTTTTGAGATAATTCTCCGTACAACACGCATGTTTAAAAGACTTAAAAAAAAAAACATCTAAAAGATATCATTGAGATCTTTTAGTATTGTCTGGATATCGCTAGCCATACAACTGCCGAATATCATGGTCAACGATCGTCATCGATCATCATTACAATTATCGACTAACGTAATATAATATAGAAGAAAGTAGATAGAAAGTGCCGTCTGAACGTTCATACATTGAGTAGAGCGAGATAAGGAATTACTCGGTTATAACTCGGATTGAACGCATTTACCTCATCGGTGCACGCGAGCGACGTTTGTTTTCTTTTTTTAAATAATTTATACGCCCGTTTTTGGGTTTAACTTTTGATGTCATGTATTTGTCATGTGTAATTATATAACTTATGCCGATTGACTCGTCTTTCACCGTGTCGAATGCACGCTCGTGAAGATCGAATATCTCTTGCCAGCCTTAACAAGACTGATGTCAGTCTACCTCGTTAACGTCACGATTTGATTCAATGTGGAGTCACCAGAGTCGATATCGTCGTCGTCAGTTGAATATTTGCCAATCGAGTAAAAGCAGACAAGAAATTTAAGACAGATCATGTATTTCTTTAGCATATTATTTTTGACAGTTTGGTATAATTTTAAAAAGATAACATACGTGATGGATGTGCCTATGTAATCTTAACCCTTTTAGTACCTTAGAGTCAATATATTTGTTTTTAATATATGTAATGACTTTATTTTTACTTTTATTTACGAAAAATATTTTTTTTTAATAACAAATAGAATATTGTTTTTCTTTTTTTTTTCACGTAAAGCTACATACATTTCATAATAAAATAAAATAAAACATGAGAATATCTTCATTTTTAAGAGAAATGTGTTAATTTTAATAGATACCACAAAATTGCATATTTTTTAAGGTATTGTAAGGGTTAATTTGAAATCTCAATGTGAAAAAATTTAACTTATTAAGGTTTTAAGAAAATTTAACAACTTTTATAACAAGCTCCTCAAATAATTATAAATTAAAAATTTTATTTTTTAATTAATTGTTTTCTTTTCTCAAAAACTAATTTACACTAGATTCAAAATAAATATACTCCATCTAACATTATATCAATTTGTGTTTTAATATAAGTACAAATTGTCATATGCTCGACGACGACGCTACTGGAATCTCTCGTGTATCAAACGTTTGGATTGAATGAACGAATTTTTATTTCTATCAATATCTCATCAGGAAATTTAGATAAATTTTCAAGGATTTTGAGGTTAGCTTCGCCAAGATCGATCAATTATAACTACAGATTCAACTTATTTCTTTTACCGCCTTCCAATTTTAATATTAAAAAAAGATAGAAGCTCCATGTTATACGTTAAAGTCGAGATTGATCAATTTTGATGACTAGCCGCACGGATCTCTGGAAAATCTTTAAATTTTGCTCTCGCAATATGATATGTTTTCGATTATATTATTACATATTTATACGTAGATAATACAACGCACATATATTTAAGGAATGCGAAACAAGAACGAAAAACTGAATTGACAAAGAGACAAAAAAGGAAATCGAACCTTAATGATATCGTCGCAATTATTTATCATTTTTTGTGAGGATTTAAAATCGGACGTAATTTAATTATGTGTGGAAATTAGTACGTAATATATTAGTCGGCATAATCAGACGACTATTGCGGATTTATAAGAAAGAGAAAGAAGAGAATTTACAATGTAAGAAAGAAGAGGAAAATAAGGGAAGTAAGAGGAAAGTGCACCAACCTATTTAATATCTCTGTGATAAGAACTCCATAGTATCAGAGTATTAAGCAGAACCGAACTCACTGCCAGAATACAAGCGAACATGTGCACATGCATGCTAGTGTGATGCGAAACTATAATAACATATGTATGACGATACACTATCATGACGAAACTAAGTTTGGAACAGAAAGATTTTCAACTTCTGAGAACTCTTTGTCGATTTTCAGAATAATTTCATGTAACTCTATAAAATTCTACGTAAATTTTAAATTTTATAGACAAATTATAGATCTTAAACAAACGAAATATTAAACAAATTCTAAATTCTGATTAAATTTTACACTTTTTTGAGTTTTTAGATGACAGTACAACACACACACACACACACACACACACACACACACACACACACACACACACAGTAAAAAGAATTTGATTTGTATTCCATTATTCATACATACCGATTAATGATTTCGAGTCCATTAATAGATTTTTCTTAAAACGTTTTTATTATTTAATATTTGAATCTTTTCTCGGATATTCTTTGATATCTTAATAAATTATACTCAAATTAGAGTCAGGTAAACAGAACTCTGCAGTGAACGACGCTGATAGTAATAACATCTACTCGCGACGACTGGCCATTACATGCGTGTACATATATGCGTTCATTCAAGTTCATGTAATAATAACGAACTAGTATAATTTGTATGATGTATTTACACACAAATATTCGTGCACCGCGCGACCCACTCTCGTTTCTTTCAATTTTTTTTAGCGTTAAAGATAGTGCAATCGTAATTTTAAGCTTGACCGGTCTTAGACCGTATACTATAACGATGTATGACTCTTTCGTAATGGACTTTCTAGAAACTGTGTTTTCAATAATATAATATGAGATATAAGTCATAACAAAAAATTCTGCAGCTGGGATTCAGAAGTTATAACGAAGAAAGGTTTAAAGTAAGTTTGTTAATTCATTAACATTTAGATTAACTTTGAAAATTTCAAAATTTTAATTTTAAAGGATTTTTAGTTGCTCCCTAATGACAATTGTTATGGCGAATGTAAACTGCGCGGTGTACGTGAATTAAGAGTGTTAATTAATAAGTATTACATTAATGATGAAAGGAAAAGTAGTATAACGATGTCACTATTGCTAACATAGAATGCTTATTATTATTATTTTACTGTACTATTATTATTATTATTATTATTATTATTATTATTATTATTATTATTATTATTGTCATTATCATGACTAATATTAATTTTATTAATATCAAAATTATTATTTATAATTATTGTGAACCGCGTACACGCCAGTGAGATAAGAACTATTTTGTTCTAACTGGTGTGTGGAACTGATTACATATAAAAGTATCACTTTTATAAGATAGATCTTTATTTCCTTCAAGCTTTACATACAATAGCCGAGAAGGGGACTTGGTTTACAAAATATTCCTTACTCACTCATCCTTCCATACCTTAGTTAAACTAATCCTTTTCTTTCCCTTTCTACCTAATCTTTTTCTTATCTTCCCTATTTTCTCTACATCAATCCTCTTTTTTCCTACTCCTGCACCTATTCCCATCCATACTCTTCCCTATACCTAACTCTATACTGTCCCTATCATCATTCTCTTAATTTTTCATTTTTCATATCCTTATTAGAACTCACCAAATCTTCCAGCTTATATCGCCAAGGAAGGACTTGGTTTATATTTTAAAACTTTAACTCTATTTTCCTATACGTCAATCCTCTTTTTCCTACTCCTGCATCAATCCTTTTCCTACTCCTGAGTCTATTCCCTATCTCTTCCGAATTCTCCGTGAGAGCGGACCCTTTATAAATTCTTGCCTTACTCCCATTCTTCCTGCATCCTTCCATTAGATCTTGCCTCATATACACCTCTCCCTCCTTGTTTTCAAATGTCCTCTCTAATCTTCCCTCTTCTATCTTCTTACAATCTTCTGTCCCTTTGTTCCTATTATACCTTTAATGCATTTCCTAGCGTGTCCCTGTCGTACTCTGTCAAAGGCCGCCTCCACCTCCGAATACTATTACTTGTTGTCAAAACTGTCACTTCTCTCCTTACTTCTTCTTCTAAACATCAACTTTCCCTCGAGATTCCATTCTTCTGTAGCCTTCTACCTCTTCCATCTCTCCTTTTTCTCCCACTCTCTATTTCTTTTTCTTGTTCCTCTTCCTCTTCAATTTCTTGTTTCTTTGATCTCTGAATCCTCTTTATGTTCTCTCTCCTTCTTCCTCCTTGTCCCTCCTTATTTAGCTCCTTGGTCTTTTACCCATCCTTCCAATCATTGTTGTATAATTTCTTTTCCTTGTCTCTGTATCCTTATATCTCTTCCTTGCTTCCTACTACTCTCCCCTGTTCTTCTGTTTCTTGTCCTCTTCTATACTCCACCTCTTAATCTCCATTCCGATGGTAAGTTGTCTGAGTCCGTTAAAATTCCTAATAATCCTTCCTTATATTTATATCGCTTATCATCAACATAACCAATTATAACCATATTACCTCTGATTTCTACCAATAATAACTCTTCTCCTCTGTCTCCTATGATTATTTCCATTGCATATCTACTATCCTTTTCTGTAACCCATCCAATTCCCATTACCTATTGTCACCCTACCTTGTCCTATTGTATCTCCCTTTCTTCCATTCCTCTGTCACATAGTTCCCTAACCTACATTAGATCATATCAAATCAGTTTGTGCTTTTAAACCTTCTTTTCATAACTTCTAACCTTTCCTCTATTTTGTTATCATTTCGTTTACACACTATTATCCTTAACTCTAGTCTATTTCTATTTCCTTCCTGTACTCTTCCCTTTCACTTTCTACCTTTTCCCCCTTTCCTTCACATCTATACTTTTATCTTTACATTCTCTTCCTTACCTTCGAAAATTAGACTTCTCTTTATCGATCTGCCTTATTTTGCCTACGTTACCGACACCTATTCTTTCCGCCTCTTTTCCGGCCATAACCTCTTCTCCTTGTATCTTCCTAAATCCTTCTGTAATCCGCCTTTTTTTACAGCTACACTTTTCCCTTCAATTACTCTAGTTCTCCTCTTCCCTTTCTTTCATCTGCCTATTAACTCCCATCTCTTACCTCTCTCATTCTATTTTAATTCGCTTTCTACCTATTCACTCATTCATCGCCCACTCTCGTACACGCCCTCTAACCAAGTCTTATCATTTTTATAAGAAGAACATCATTTCATCGAGCATTTTTCATTTTATTATATTTGTTGTTAGAATTATTATCCGAGAATTTTTCTCGCGAAATCGAATAAGAGCAACCTATTTCGAAGTACAAGCGGAGACCTTTTCTTAATTTTAGAACGTTGTAAAAGTTGTATAAAAATTTATTATTGTTTTTGTATTTATAAAATTTAATATAAATAAATAAAAAACTGTGAGTTTCCAAACGTGTGATATGTTTTTTTTATTGATGATTTTATTGACAATTTTATTTAGGGAAATATATATATATATATATATATATACACTACGCAACAAAATTTTTCATTGAAATTTTGCTATTTTTCAAATGCGCATAACTCGGTCAATTTTCATCATATCAAGACGATTTTTTTTTCATTTTGTAGGTAATTATCTATACTTTAAGAAAAACTTGATGCGAAATTAGGTGCAAGTCGATGCCGCATCTCCATGTTTTGATAAAGCCCAAGCATTTTTTTTTTTTTTAAATTTGATGCGCTACCTGGATCGCCCCGATTTTTTTTCGAAAATACCACATAGACCATCGTAAAGTGTACTTTTCAACAAATAATTTGAAAAAAAATTCGCGTCTCTACGATTTTTTTTGACCGAGTAATGCCATTTTGAAGTTATTCGGGCGTTTTTAACGAATACCGCTAGCATTAGCATTACTCGATACGTACCGCGAGGAGTACTGGTCGGATTTTACGCATCATTTTGGCCCTGAAAAGGCCCGATTATGTAAACCATTTGTCAAATTAGGGACCCCGTGACTCGTCACTTCTACAGTATTTTCTGACTCCAAATCCTATTTGCCTAATGCCAGAGCGGACAAGTGTTAGAGGCATTCAATACCGTATATTCAGTACCGTGACCTCGGCATCGGATAACGTTTCCTAAACGTTCTTGCATATTAATGCATGCTCTGATTGAATCTTGAAGTATCTCGTGCCAGATTAAAAACACGCGATACCATCGAGCGATTAATACCCATTCTTATTGCTACGGCGCTCTGACTCAATCCCGCCTCTAGCAGGGCCACAATTTGAGCAGATTGAATTTCAGTATGCCGAGGCATTTTTAGTAAGAAAATAAAATATCCTATGCTTTTCTGTATTTTTTTATTATTCACTCTGCATAATAAAATTGATGTTCAATATGGATCCTTCCCCATAATGAAGTTTCGGCATTTGACTCTATCGTGATATTCATTAAAAACGCCCGAATAACTTCAAAATGCATTATTCGGTCAAAAAAAATCGTAGAGACTCGAATTTTTTTTCAAATTGTTTGTTGAAAAGTACACTTTACGATGGTCTATGTGGTATTTTCGAAAAAAAATCGGGGCGATCCAGGTAGTGCATCAAACAATCAAATTTTTTAAGAAAAAAAATGCTTGGGCTTTATCAAAACATGGAGATGCGGCATCGACTTGCACCTAATTTCGCATCAAGTTTTTCTTAAAGTACAGATAATTAGCTACAAAATGAAAAAAAAATCATCTTGATACAATGAAAATTAACCGAGTTATGCGCATTTGAAAAATAGCAAAATTTCGATGAAAAATTTTGTTGCGATAATTTTGTTGCGTAGTGTATATATACATCTAGAGATACTTGATCCTTTGGGAAATTGACATACCATAAACTCATATAACGAATGTCTCCACTGAATATTTCCCCTGGAGATATGAAGATAACATATAGTAAGAGAGGCTAATAATTAATTAGATGCTTTTCTTGTTCAATTGTGCAGTTGGATAGTGAAGGAAAAGAGAAGTAGCCTTTTTTATAACAACGTGTGACAAAGAGAGCAACGCATATTTCTATCCTTGTGTTATAGCACACATGAATGCTGTGGAACTCTGGCGGTACATTTCTCGTTTTTTCTTGTAGATAAGTACATTATTTAAGTTTTTCCAACAATATATTAGAGTGTAATCAATCTTATTGAGAATTGCCATTATTTTTAACTGCTGAACACCTGCCTTGATCTTTGAAACAGATTCTTGGAATTCAAAAGCTTTGCAAATTGATTAACGAGGTACTTGAAAATAGTAATCAATGAGCCTAGCACACTTTCACTATGCGGGAAGATAAGCATAAATAGAATAAGATGATCTGAAAAGTAAGCTAGTCAAATAATTTTAAGTTGTAAGAAGATCAAGTAGTTTATAAGCGTCCGTACGGCAGAACATTTGCAAAAAAAAAAAATTGAAAGAGATATTAGATCTGCGTCAAGATGATTGACAGAAACTTCATTGCGATAAGAAACGCTCAGCAATGAAAATTTTATGAATTGGAAAATGCTATTATTGTTCAACAAATGAGGTTGCATGGAAGTCATTAACAGAACAATTTCTGAACCGAGAAAAAAGTTAGGAAAAGACTGACGGAAGTAGAAAAGAATGGAGAGTGATGCGAAGTATTATATTACTGCATTGGACGAATGGTTAATGAAGCATATAATAACTTGCAATGTCCAGAGAGATGTGAGGACACATTATACAAACTGTTTGAGAAAAAGTCGAACATTAGAACTGAGATGCTATAGAAGAAATTATTGAATATTCGAATTTTTGAAAAAATGAGAATTTCCAATTATATTGCTGCGAAGAATCTGATAAACTAGTTAAAATGCAGGAGATGGTGTGAACAATGATATGCTTTAGATCATGAGTCTCGATAGACTACTTCTGATAAAATACATATATAATATACATAATAGCTTCATTATTGTTTGAAACAGGTCGTTTAGAACAAAAGTCTTATAGAGAGAACCCTCGAAAATTTGGAATTATAATTAATTTCCAGATCTCAGTGGGAAGTCCTTCCGTGCATTCTTAGCATTCCATCGGTTGAAATTCTGAGAGTTTTCGATGGATCGAGATTAAGAGAGATATCTTTTTTTTAGCTCTCCATTTTTTTTAAAGATTTCCGTAAGTTTATTCTTTGAATGTTCTCAGCAATATATTGAAGTGTGAATAAATATTGTCTTATTACCATTATTTTCAATTGTTGAATGCCATCCTTAAAACTTTTTGGAATCCAAGAGCTTTATACATTGATTAACAAGGCATATTGGAAATAATAATCCAATAAATTCAATATATTTTATAAGTCTATGATTCTTATCATTATTATTCTGACAATGAAAAAATTTAATTTGTCCATGTTGTCAACAGTGTTCATTCTTAACTGTAAAAAATCAAATATCATTTTGACTGTTGAGTGTTAATATTAGGTGCACAAATTAATTCTCGGCCCTTACCTTTCATCGATTATAGAACCTAATCAAACTGGAATTTTTTCCGTCATATAGTCATATAGTCATATAGTCATATAATCATTTTAAAGTGCCATTTTTTAGCTTTAAAATGAGGTATAATACTTGATCTTACTGTGAACATAAATTGTTATGCAAAATTAGTTATACACGTGATGTCGTTCGAAAAGTAACGTTTGAGGCATTGCCTTCTTTTCGCGTTTCAACTTAAAAAAATGTGGCTGAGGCAAAAGAAATGATTTGTTCAACTTTAAAACGCTATGTCGTACAACACATGTAAAAAATAATTCCAACAGTTTCGAGAGGGAAATTTCTTCAAAATCTTTAAGATAGTGAACGCCTCAACCAAAAAAGTGGAAGACGAAGAATTGGAGCAAATTTTGGATGAGAATCCTTGCCAAACTCAATTGGAACTTACAAGTCAGCTTGGAGCAAGTCATTTCCTATCGCCTACAGAGGCAGTGGGAAAAGGCCAGTAATACTACTGCAGGATAACGCCCGACCCCATAAAACAAAAAAGACTCTGGAAACCATCGCAGACTTAGGCTGGAAAATTCTTTCTTATGCGGCGTACTCTCTAAACTTGGCCTCTTCTGATTATCAGCTATTTCAATCCCTACAACACTACCTTAGCGAATCTCAATTTAAGTCAGTTGAACAGATGCAAAAAAGCCTCGATGAATTCATAGAATCGAAACCACCATCATTTTTCCGATCTGGAAAATTGCTTGAGAGATGGCAAAAACGTATAAAACTGAAGGAGATTACTTTGAAAATTGAGTTTGAATTAATTTTTTCATAAGTAAAGCTCAAAGTTGATCCAAAAAGGCCGAGAATTAATTTATACACCTAATAATAACATGTTTCACTTTTCGAAGTGTCCAATTCTTTTTTCATAATATTTGAGAAATTATTTTTTAAATATAGCTATTTAATTCAAGAAAAACTATATTTTGAGAATAATTTCTCAAATATCATGATGTTCGAATTGTTATGTCTTGTGGATTCCATGATTTCCTCATTTTTGTGGATGCTCGATAGAATAATCTCCTAAAATAAGATGATATAAAAACCGCGTTAACGATTACCTATCGAGAAACGGGCTATAAATATTGATGAAATTTTCTTTTTTCTTTGTTAGTGTTGTTTGTTTCGCGTAAATATGATGCAATTAAGAACGTGAGAAATCTTTCAGATGATCAACTCAGACAGAAAAGAAAAATGATAATGCATGATTTTATTAGTTTTGTCTAACCTGCATTAACATTAGGTTGGTGCAAAAATTCTTACGGACTTTTTGCCATTTTTTTGTTACCATAAAAAAATTGATATAATATAAATTAATTGAAATATTTTATATTATTTTCCATGACTTTTTCCCATCTTTTCATATGCAAATTCATCTTTTAGGGAACATGCAAATATGTTGAAAAAAGGAATCATCTTTTAAAATGATCCATTGATCAACCCATTTTCGTACATCTATGATATTTGAGATGCGCTCACTAGATGAATCGTGTTGCTGTCTATCTGAATGATAATCAAAAGAAGCAATGTCTGGTGAGTAAGCTGGATGAGAAAAAACTTTCTATTCAAACTCCAGTAATGGTTCTTTGGTCTCCTTAGCAACATGTCACATGACGCCTGGCATTGTCATGCAACAGGATGACCTTGCGACGATTGCTGGTTACTTGCAGGCGTTTTTGAATTAATTTTTTATTGCATAGAGAATTAATACTTACCGTAGCGGTTTTCCATAATGGTTTGATCCGGTGACAACAGAAGCCCAGAAAAGTACATCCTCCTGGTCTAGATACAGAATGCAGAACCTTGTGGCCGTGGATATCGTGACGTTGCGTTGATGATGTTTATTAGCCGGCCTCCATCCAATATTTTCGTCTTTTGAGATTATCGAAAAATATTCATTTTTCATCACCAGCTACAATACGCCACAAGAAACTTTTTTTTTTACTTAGCAAGCAACAAAAAGCAGACGTTGTATCAATTGCCAATTGCGCGTTCGGATAATTTATATAGCATTCATTTTTTTGGATTTTTTTTATTGTTTTTATGTAAATAGTAAGCAATTGTTGAATGATCAACTCCCAGTTATAATGCAAGCTCAGAAGTCGAATCTTTATTAAACAATGTTTGCGATTCTTTTTCCACAGTACAAGGCGTCCGGAGCGTTCTTTGTCACCGATATCAAAATCACGTTTTTAAATTATTTAAACCAATTCGCATACGTTTCAATGGCTATAACATTTTCACCATACTCATCTCAAAAATAATTCTGTGTCAACAACGGTTTTCTTTTGGTAAAAACAAAAGTCAGTAGCGAATATGGTCTTTATCTGATTCCGTCTTAAACGTAATAAATATAAAATTATGTTGATATCTTGACATGTATAAATGTTAATGCAAAGATGCCAACTTACAAAAACCATAAACGTTTCTTCTTATAAAGTCATACTAATGCATGTGTATAAATATCTACCCACATCAGCAAAAACTTTTGCACCAACCTAATAAAAATCAATAGCGTACCAGAAACTCCAGATCTTCAAGGAAATAATAGACAAATATTGTCTAAACGTGCAATAAACATCTTTTATGTAATGCAAAGCATTAATGTAGGTCGATGAAATCTCAACAAATGCAAGGAAGTATGAACTTTTGTTGTTTGTAAATTTTTATTAAAATACGGAGTATCATCTAATTCTGAAAGATAATGCATACTTTATTAATTTGCAGACATAGGACTCCGATAATTTGTGTTTCCTGCAGCAATTAATTAAAGAAAGAAAAATTGCCGACTAATAAAAGAAATGGGCGAAATAAATAATATTTTTGTAAATTGCTAAAAAAAATCACGGATCATATTCTCGAAAAATAGGGCGGATAAGTAAAGAACCGAACTTGCCAATAAATGACCAAAAGAAATCAAAATTATCCTACTAGTGGTGACAAAACACCAATAAACAATCGTAAAATAAGACTTGCTTTGCGGGTGAAGTCAATTGAATATAAGAATCTCCAGTAAGTATTTAGGAAATTAAAATTTGGTCAAAAAGGAGAGCTAAAATCAAATTTATCAACCAAAACCTTAACCAGTCAACTTTAATCATTCCATAGAAAATCCACTTTTTAAGGGGTTAGTCTACTTTGAAAGCCTCAAAATCATATCTTACTTTGAGAGTGAGTTAGTAAAAAACTATATACATGATATAAAAAAGTTTTTTATATATTTATTTGTTACTCTTATCTTGTATAAAATATATAAAAATTATGTTTTTAACTAAAATAAGAGTAACAAATAAACATAAAAAATTTTTTAATGATAGTTTATTATGTTAATAGTTTAGAAAACAAAATGGCGGCGCTAAAGCACGTTTTTTGAAGTTCTGATATAAGCATCCACGGAACAGCAGAACAGCTCCAAAGTATGCTGTAATAAAAATTTGATTAATCAGTATTAAATTAATTTGCATTAAATTTGTTAAAGAAATACCTGTCATAATTTAAAAAATATTGAAGAATGTGAAAATAATGCACACATGAAAAAAAAAGTTCAATTTTTATGTAAAAATTCAACATAAAAGTATGGATTACAAAAAAGTATGTAAGTTATCGCAAAAATCGCAGATATTTCTTTAGATAATTCAATTGACAATAATTGAGCAAAATTTCAAAGCATTTGGATTAAATTTTGTGATAGTTCTGATATCCATCGTTTTTGAAAAATTCTGAGAAAAACGCGATAGTTTCAAGTAAGGTTTTTCTTTTAACGATAATCTTAAAACGATAATTTTGGAATTTTATCTTTAGTCAGCAATATTGGGGCCATACAGTAGGTCTTTTGCATCTAAAGAATCCTTTTCGGCCTTTCGAAGCGATTTTGCAGTCAAAATTACCTCTTTATATTAGGAGGCACCTATTACACGCTGAGCAGTGCTGTGCACTTTGTCTTTGAGATTCGAGAGAAAATAAATCTCACAGTATACATAAAATACAAACTTCAATTATCTTCAATAATGTTCTATTTAAATGTTATTAAAATCGATAGAATCGACAGAACAGGTCGACCTAAAAAATTACTAGAATGAATTGGAGTATCCAAAAATCTTAAACTAATTACCAAATCCCTGTCTTCTTTTCCCACTTTCTTATCCCTCTTATCTCTTTAGTCTCTATTCTAGGCAGTTTTTTGGAATTTTTCTTTCCCCTTTTTCCACTATAATCATGATTAGAATATCTTTTTTACATGATCATTCCGCTTTACATGATCATTCGCTCGCGAACATCTCACACATATATATACAATATTCATTCCAACCTCCGACTTTGTCTATAGCTATTTATTGCACATATCGTATTATGTTAGCTTGTAACCTATCTGAATCGCGGACTTTTTTCCTTTTATGTATAACCACACTCTATATATATATATATATATATATATATATAATTAGATTAATTTTGTAAATAATTTTTTTTTATGTTAAAAATTATTTTCTTTTATAATTAAATATAATCTCGCCTTCACTTACTCACTCTCGTAGAGATTGCACGTGATCCAATCCCGAATTAAAAGGGTTAAATTTCTTGACTCGAAATTAAAATCGACGCACTGCTCCCTGAAAAAAACGTTATAGTGCCCTTTCGGGACGTTAACTTATATGAAGTCATAAAAAGTAAGTCATAAAGTAAGTTCGACTCGGAACACGCGCCTCTGTATTACAATACCTACGAGACAGAATTTCTGAACAACGTTCTACCCCCTCCTTCTCAATCTTTTCTCTCCAATAATAAATCGTCGAAGTTTGGACAAAGTATTAATGTGAGTAATTGTATTAATGTGAGTAATTGTTCTGGATTGAATCTCCACATATATTTTGTTTTATTAAAATATAAGTTATTCCAAGAATTATTATTATTTTTTAACTTCAATGCGATTAAATACAAAATTAAAAATTAAAATATCTATGATACAGCACAGAAATATTTTGCGTTTTTTTAAAATTATTATTTGAAATATTCAAAATTAAAAAGGAAATCAAGTATCTTCATATTTCCTTATATAGTCTACCTTGCATATATATAACATGTATTGCTTAATTAAAATTTTGAAAACGCATATACATAAATTATGTAAAATGTAATAATTTAGGAGAGAGTCCCTAATCCGAATTGCATTGAGCAAATGTAATTTTATGCAACTATTCTATGTGTTGCATATATTGCGGGCATCGAACTCACTCGTTTTCGCATCGAAAGATTTCGCGTCATGTATAGAATTGATGTTGGGATTAATTGTATCGTGATTTTTTTCTAGTGTCTAAGATAACGTTATGATAGATCGTTAATTAATTTTTTGAATTGTTGCTTACGAAAGAAGAAGAGTCTATTTAATAATTGTACAGTCTTAGGAATTGTCATAGGAATGCTAGTTGAAAAATTCACTGTGCTAATGTCTGTTTTTATGAAATATCATGATCAAAATAAGAACACAGTAAATCAAATTAATATAGATAATAATCCTAAAAAGTTTAGATGTGTAGAAATACTTAATACTGAACAGAAGGCCTGCATTTATAAAATTTGCGCTCAGGAGTTTGTGATTTTCGAATACCCCAATCTAGTTTCCCTTCGCCCTCTTTCCTAATGAATAAATAATTAAATAACATTTTTAATATCTGATATCTAATATCTAAAACACATTTAGAAAGAAGGACAAATAATTAAAAAAAATATAACTTTTTTTATAAAATTACTTTGCGGCTTTCTCTCTTTCTTCTCTCTCTCCTTTTCTCTCTCTCTCTCTCTCACTCTTTCTCTCTCCCTCTTTCTTTTTCTTCAAAAAATATTTTTATTATATTATCGAAGTCGACTTTGGTTGAAAATCCTTCGATTTAAAACTCAAAATAGAGAGATTATTTAGCTTTTCATGGCCTATTAATCTGAAAATACTTTTCACTCTCTTCTGATTGAAAATGATCGTCCGCTACTATAATAAATTCATATTAATTTTAGTCAATTATTTTAAAATTACTTTGGAGTATACATTAAATATTAATAAAACATACAGCAGAAAAATGTAAACAAATCTGAAGTAGTTATGATCAAAACGTAACACGTTTGGTCACAACTACTTCAGATTAAAAAAAATAAATTTTCCTCTACAGGAAATTTTTAACAATTTGTTTATAACAATTATATTAGTTGCAAAATTGATTGCAATGTGCCTTTTATGTCAGAAATGTTTCCTCATGCTCCGATTCTATTTCCAATTATTATTTTTTTGCTAACTTTAGCTAGTTTAGCCATGGGCCAGTAAGAATATAGATGTTTCCACTCCTATGAAATTGCTGGTCTTTTCGTGAGATATTTCAATATTAAACCACAAGATGGCAAATGTGTTAAATATTTAAATTATTCGGCAAAAATCGCCATTTTGAATGGAAAAGATTTTATATAATAAATTGAAAATTTATCCGCGGACGGTGGTTCGCGATGTGCGCCCGGCGCGAGTAACAGTCCCGCCGCGAAACGAGCTCGTCCGAGAACACTCGGTCAAGGCAGAAACGCCCAGCTTACAGGAGCCGAGAACGCTCAGCCAGGTAAGGTAGCCGAGAACACCCAGCTCTAGGGAACCGAGAACGTTCGGTCAAGACAGGAAGCCGAGAACATCCAGCTTGCAGGAGGCCGAGAATGTCCAGCAATTTGTAACATTAGATTCCGTAAGCATGTAATACGATTAGTTCGGTCGCGATAGCTCGGTGGAGACAAAGTACAAGAAATAGACACCAATCTGAGAGCAAAGTCTGTAAAGCACTATATTTTCTTAACTGCTGTTATGAAATTTAATAATGTCAAAGAAAGTTTACAGCGAGTAGCGCAGGCGCAGGTTATAACACCCAATGGATCTGGAGCTCCATTACACCATTTTATTCGTGGATCTTGTCATCAAGGATCGTCGGCGCGTCGTCTCTTAAATTCTAACTTACAACTAACGCACGCTTACTACTAATAAATTCCCGGATAGCCGAGGAATCAGCCGATCGACCTACGGTGATGAGGATCGCTGGAAAAGAAAGGTTACGATTAATAGACAGTTCCGCGGGCGGTTCGCGGTGTGTGTCCGGCGCGAGTAACAGTCCCGCCGAACCGAGCTTGTCCGAGAACACCCAGCTTTCAGGAGGCCGAGAACGCCTGGTCAAGGCAAGAAGCCGAGAACGCCCAGCCAAGACAGGAAGCCGAGAATACCCAGCTCGAAGAGACCGAGAACGTCCTGTCAGATAAGATAGCCGAGAACGCCCAACTTTCAGGATATGAGAGCCGAGAAGAACACTCGGCCTTGGTAACGACTCTGATGGTCATCCGGAATCGAAATCGATTCAATTCGAGGCCCGACAGGCAGCCCATTTTATACCCCTATTTCCCCCACGAGTCTTCGCGGCAAGGTCTCGGCTTCACCCGAGTAGGAACTATTAGTCACCTAAATGGTTTACGATGGTGGTTTCGTCGTCGTCGCCAGATGTCTCGCTCGCCGCCGGGTCCTTCTCTCGGAGGATCCTCACTTCTCAACAGCCCGCCGAACAGTGTTCGCCGTAGTCGCTCGTCTTGAACCCCTCGGCTCCTATCCAGATTTTCAGTGCATTTAATCCATTCCGGCTCTTCAAGTGCCCTCGATCGGTCCTTCGATCACTTCGGATGCTGCCTCAATTATCCGCCAATTTTGGAAATTTGCATCCTTTTTGACCTTTTCGGTAACGCAGGAATCCATGACCCATCCTTAGATTCGGATCGGCTCGGCTGGCCAGGCCGAGATTCGCATCTTCTCTCGATTTTCTTTCTTACAGCGATCTTTCTTACATCCTCCACTCGTTCCGCGGCACAGGAAGACTCTTATGCTCTTGCTCCCTGGCGGCTGTTGGGACTCCGAGGCTCCAGGCTATGCCGGGACCTTCGTTTCGACGATTAAATGGAGAGACCGGACTCCGGACTTGCGGCTGCACTCACATGTTGTCACTCCTGTCCACCACCTCCCTCCGGGGCGGACCATCTTTTTTTCATCTCTTTGACTCAGCAAAGCAAGATGTTCCTGAATTCAAATTTGTCACCACCATGGCCGCCGCAGTGCAGAACTGGAACATTTTTGATTGATACTCACCAAGTTACTTCGGTAGCATACTTAACATGCTTAAATTTTTTTATGAGCTAAAGCGATGTCTACAATGAGATTTTAAGCCTTAAATCGTAAGAAATTGACCAATCACAATCGAATATGAAGAGAATAAACGACTATAATTGGTCAATTTCTTGCGACTTAAGGCTTAAATTCTTATTGTAGACACCGCTTAAGACACAGAATCCAGTCTACCGTAATATCTCAATCATTTTCCGATACTACTGATTCCATTCTGCTCTATGAAATGGAATCTCTCAAGCCTTTGTGAAAATCGTTCAAGGAGCACATTTTACAAGGAAGATTAAATGTTTTTCTAATCAGCAGGACATCAGCAAAATTAGTCACATCATGCGCTTAAATCCATTTGTTGATGAAGCAAGAATTTTAAGAGTGGACTCAAGTTATCTTACTTACTCTACAATGCTAAGCACTCAGCATTATTACCAGGGCATCATCCGTTTTCACATCTTATCATCATTCATGAACACGAAAGGCACTTTTACGCGGGCCCTCAAGCTACTTTGGCCGCAGTTCGGCAAAATTATTGGCTCATCTCAGCGAGGGATGTAGTGCGTCAAATCACGCGCAACTGTATTACCTATTTCCGAAGTTTACTCTCGACGGCTTCAACACTCATGGGCAACCTATCACGATCCAGAATTACAATTCCTGAACGGCCCTTTGAGAAGTTTGAAGTGGACTACGATCCTTTTATTATAAAGACATCAAAGATCAAGGAATGAGTCAAGAACAAGAGGGTTAAGAAAACAGCTAAGTTATCAAAATGTTACATTGCAATTTTTGTTTGCTTTGCTTTGACGGCAGTCCGTATTGAGTTAGCAATGGATTTATCTACTGAAGCATTTCTAAATGTTTTTAAGCATTTCATTTCCAGAAAAAGATATCCAATAGCCATTATTCTGGCCTAAATTTTAAAGGTGCTGAACAGGGACTAAATGAATTGACGGAATTATTCAAACAACAGTCTCAGTAACAAATCATAGATTACAGTTCCTCGAAGGGAATTAGCTCGCACTTCATATCACCCATACTTACTATGGAGGATTATAGGAAGCGGTTGTTAAGAGAGCGAAACGTCATTTTATTATATGTATAACTAATGATGCCCATTTGAGATTTGAAGAGTTACAAACTTTATTGATTTAAATGGAAGCAATCTTGAATTCGCGATCGATTATTTCGACGTCATCTGATCCTGCTGATCTCTTACCATTGACTCCAGGACATTTTCTAATAGGGAGTCCACTAACATCATATCTCGAGTCATCTTTAGAAAGGTTGCTGATCTCTCGCGCTGGCAGCGCGTCGAACAAATTCGGCAACATTTTTGGCGAAGATGGTCCTGAAAATACTTACATCATTGCCAACAGCGAAATAAACGGACAATCAAAACCAATCCAATATGTATTGGACAGTCCTTCTAAAAGAGGATACCGCCTCTCCTTTATCTTGGCCTCTCGGTAGAATACTAAAGATCATCCCGACAATGAAGATATCGTTCGTATCACCGTACGCACAGCAAGAGGAACTTATATACGTTCTATTACTTGTTTATGCTTACTTCCGTTTGAAAATGATTAAAATTTATAAATATGGTTCTCAGCCGGGTTACGCCTCCTTTTTTTTTGTTCCTTTCCGTCTTATTAATTCGTTTGTTTTTTTTCGTTCATTTTTTACATACATTCATTTTAAATTATACACGTGCTTACTACGTTGAATGCTTTCAAGGGGTGCGATCTTTGTAGCTCTTGAACGCGCCGCGCTAATTCTCTCTCCTGCTGCGCATGCCCCGCGATTCCTGTTGAGACCGCTTGCGTCATTACGCGTGGCGTATTTTTCTTGCATCGGTTGATTTCACTAACTTCTTTGCGCGCGAGCCTTATTTTTCTTTTTTTCTCTTTTTTGTGTGTGTGTGTATGTCAGTTTTCTATTTGACATGATTTGTTTAGAAAAACTTGTAACCACAAAGTATTATATAATTACCGCAAATACATTACTTTTTTTTTCGTCTTTCAAATGAGTTTTATTTGCCATTCTATTAAAGATCCTAATCTTTAACTAATAGCGAATTCGGTTGGACATTCTACTGCGCACTGGTGCACATTAAAGCAGTTGTACACTGATCTAATCTTAATGTAAAAGTGAAATATCTCGAATAATAAAATGCCTACTATATATTTTATCAATAGCACAATAAAGTGTATTGAGGATTTCATCGTTTAACCTATTTCTATATTTATATTAAACACATATCTTTACATCAACTTTGTGTACAACGTCTTTAACATGCACCAGTGCGCACTGAGTGCGTCCAATCGAATTCGCTATAAATAAAAAGAATACGCGTCCACTTACGCGACGGCACAAGTCATTACAACATACAACGCTTATAAGGAGGACAGATCGATTAATACTACTCTACATTATCTTGTGAGCGGGATTGAAGTACAGCTGAGGACTACGCGTTAGGAGTCCTTATAGATATTGAAAGAACTTTTGACAATACCTCGAATAAAGAAGAATGACTAAACACGAGATCCCGGAAGCGTCAGATTGTGGTGAACGAATTCCTAACTAAATAGAGGGAACCAGGTTTTCTGGCATAACTACACCTTTTATAACTACGTAGAAGGTATGGCTACTGTGACTAGAGCTTCTTCTCCATTCTCAAAGAATGTATAGATAATGCCTTTAAAATAATATAAACCGATATAGGACAAAGTCTGATGGCAAATCCAAGATCGCGACCATGATATTCATTCTTGATAGAAGATATAAGCCTTAAAGCCCTTAGAATCCATAGAGTCCTTGAAGCTGTGGGATAAAGATTTAGCATACGCCAGCTCCGTGAAATATCTGGGACTTGGATACCAAGCTGAGCTGGAAATTACACCTCGAAGAAAAGAGGAAGAAATTTTACATCTCCATATAAGCTTGTAGAAGAATTACAGGTAAAATCTAGGAGATGAAACACACAACAGAGTTGCTTTATGGCTGTACATGATGGTACTCTTATCAAAATTGACATATACAGCAGTTGTCTAGAGGCTTAGAGTGGAGAAGGTGGAGGTTAGGAACTTGCTCAAGAGTCTACATGACAGCTATCTGTAGAGTCAGCTAGGAGTGGAAAATCACTCCAACATAGGCGCTTGAAGTGACTGTCTGTCCTCCACCTTTGGATTATCGTTTGTTTAGATAAACTGCATACAGATTTAAGTATCAGGATGAATGGAGGGATACTGGTCACACAAGACGTCCTCCAAAATTATTCTTTCACAGAGAAGCAGAATAGAATTCTTAGGAAATATTAGCTAATCAAAACCTTTAAGACTTCGATACCAACCAGAGACGATTGAAAAAGACCAGATTTTCGACGTGAATCTTAAACTCTGGTTTACAGACGGAATGTTTCTAATACATAAATAACATTAAACGCATTTAATATTATTTTTATATTTTTTTTAACAAAATTATACAAAAATAATATTAAATTATTTTTTATGATTACTTTTCACGTCAAAAACGTAAAAATTTTTGTTTCTCAAATATAAAACTATTAAGTTTAATAATTCTAACAATAATAATTATTAATGTTTTCAGGAATCAACTGTGTAATAAAAATCAATATTAACTATGAATTCAGTAACAAATAATAAATCGATGCGTATAATACTATATAATTACTATATAATTACTATATAATTGCTATATAATTACAGGCCTGAGCGTGAATTCTACTGATTTATCTTTAATTGATTATAATTCAAAAACTATTGTAGTCTTGAAATTTTTGTATAGAATTTTTTACTTTACTTTATCTTCAGAATACGCTGTTAAACTATTAGTTGATGGTTGTGAGACATGTTGTACATATGAATCAAAATAATTATTCTTAAGAAATGGAAAAAATTTTCATTATTATAGATACTAAAATAAAAATTTCTAATGAATAATGGTAGATGATTATATCATATTTCTTCAAAATCATTTATTATTGTTCATTATACATTTTTATTTCAGTAAGTTATTTTGTAAGAATAAAAATCTTTTTCATTTCTTAAAAATAATTATTGATATTGCTAGTTTGAATTTTGTTATTAATAGTCTCATCATTATAAGCAATACTAATAAAATAACATTTCTATAAGAGAGAGATGTACAGAGAGAGATTATCTCATTGTTTTTATTATTTCATCTCTTTCGTATTTATGATAAAGTAACGTGCAATCCAGAAATATCCATGTAAGACACGGTCAAAAAGAGAGAGAAATTATGTATTTTATATTATTAGAAAATTAACCCGTATTATATTATATTTTCAAAATTAAAATATTATAAGATCCTTTACACAAAGATGTGAGAAAAACACCTATCATGAGTATAAAAATATAAGTGAAGGATATTATTAGCGGGATAAAATCTGCCGAAAAAAATTTTATATACTTACAGTAATATTTGCAAGCATATACATACATACATAAGCATACACACGCACACATCTATCTCAGTCTTCATTAGTCCTTTGTCGATTGTTTTTTCATTTCACAATTAAGATTTTTCATTATATATATTGTAATATTTCGCTTTATTAACATAATCTTTTTTAATAAAATAAAAAAGTAAGCGGAAGAGAATTATGCACGAAAAAAAGATCTTAATGTATTTGTCCGATTTCTTAAGGATATTTTATCTTTTTGATTTTAATTTATCATATTCTTCAGCTAAATAAACATCTTAAATGAATTGAAACATTTTGAATTATCATTTTGACATTTATGATGTGCATGCATACATGTATATTAATCGTAATAAGCTATATCGTTAGATTATTTTAAATAAAATAATAAATAAACATTTTGATCTTTTTTGTGATTTTTCTAGTATTTGTATTTAAAATGATGATGATTAAAAATATTCAAATCTTTAGATTTAATTTCTATCTACTTTTATTGCCTTTTCTTTAATTATGTTTATTTTCTAGTAATATCTTACGATTTGTTGCATATACGATGGCTCGGTCAAACTCTTAATCTAATGTATCGCATCTTTCTATGATGCATGAGTGGCTCGGGATAATAACATATGCATTTAATTTATCGGAATTCCAATTTCAATTTCTTTGACATAAATAATTTATACGTATTTCTATATTTTTTGTCTTTATGAATTAAGATTAAAAATGATTATTGTATTATGATTAAAAATCTGATATTTGCACTTAAGATCACAAATTAAAAAAAAATTATTTTGTATTAGAGTAAAATATATCTTACACAGAAGCAGAAAATATTAATGAGGCACATTGAAAAGAGATTGCGTTGAGCGGCAAAATTTGCTCACAATTACAAATAAGACGCAAGTATAATGATGAAATTCAAAGTTTCAAATTGTTATTCTGCTGATATTTTATTCTTGACGTATAAATATCATGCTGATGTCATCAATGATGTATGTAAATGGTAATGGCATTTAAAATTTTTATACAGTTATTCTTGTTCCGAACGAGCATTTATTTATAATAAATAAATTATTCCCAATAGTAAACATTATGGCAAATGACTCTTGATTTCTGATCTGAAAAAAATGATTCATCAATTTATTGTATAATCAGTATTATTTCGCATCTATTCTCTGCAATGATGAAAATTAAACAATTCATTACTTTATTACATTATCAGTTCAACTTGACATTAGAAAATCTAAAAAATTTTATTACATACTTCAATCACTAAAATCGCGAATTTAACATTATCTTTATTAAACTCTCTGTTAAAATTTCTATTGTACATAAATTACATAAGTAGACAATCGATATCTTTCTTTGGTAAAATGGAAATATTTTGAGAAAAGCAAAACAGATATTTCTGTTTAACAAATATAAAAGCCAATGACTATTAAATTAAATTATATCTTACAAATATAGTATTAAGATATTAATATCAAGATATTCTTAAATTCCAGAGAATATAACTTCTTTCGGACCATATTGTCATGTCGAATCATGGTAGTATTAATTAATAATGAAATGATTATTATTATTAATATTAACTTTTCATATAATATCATTGTATTACATAAGAATCATTTTTACTCATAATTGGATTTTCGTGTATTTATCATTATCTATGCGACTTTGTGTATATATCGTTGTCTATTCTTATGCAGCAATCTAGATGAGTAAATCTATAATTTATACTTGCATTATTATAATAGTTGGCACATTCTATCTTCCACGCTTCAAAAGCGATATATTAATATTGTATTGTTTATATCATATATATTACAATAATAATAATTATTAAAATTAAAATAATGATATTAAAACTTTACAATATGAATCACATGTAAAAAATATTAGTATTAATGTATAATGACGTTTTCAAAATTTATAACACAATAAAATATTATTGCGGGAATCACAGTAGAAGAAAGAATTGACAAATTAAATATTTAAATTTGATTTCATAAATTCATTTGATAAATTCAGTATTGAACCTTAACAAATCTTTCAAAATATAATAAAAATATTATGATATCCATCTATATAAATAACCAAATTTATTTCTAGTGTTACTTTTTAAATAATTGAAAATCATCAATTACTTGATGTAAGAGATGTAAACGCCTTCTTTCTTCTCACAAAGCATATTAGAAGGAAAAAATATTATGCGATGTACATATCTCGAACCACCCTATTTTCTTAAATTTATGTATAATACTTTATAAAATGTATACGACATCGTCAAATACTTAAAGTAGCTTAGATAATTAATTAATTATTTTATATTAGCAAATGGTTAAAAAATAGGTAGTAGGGACTTATCAATGGTATTATCCTGTCACTTGTACATACATACTATTTTCGAATTGTCACGTACACATTTATAATTCAGTAGATCGAATAAATTTTTGATATTTACTCTTTTTTTCTATAATGAATAAAATTTTAAAACATCTTAACAAACAATAATTAAATGTTACATTTAATACTGGCATAGCAACTTTGATCATGATTGTACAAAGAAAATTAGAGTAATAGACAAAGAAATAACATTGTAAAATTATGTAAATTATAGCAACAATGCAATATTATTAATAATAATAATACTAGAAATGTGATAGTAATAATGATTGTAGTAATTATTTCTTACTAATAATATTAGAAACAGTATATAACACTATTATAATTAATAGTTATAGTAATTAAACAATAATAATAATGACGATGATAATTATAGTAGGGATATTAATAATAATAATAATAGTAATAATAATTGTAACAGTAGTAATAGAAATACAAAGTAATAATAGCATTAATATTAAGATAGTAATAGCAATAGTAGTGACAGATTAATAGTAATTGCACAAGTTAGCAATTGTAATAGTAGCAATAGCAGCGATAATAGCACTTCTAACAATATGGTAGCAGTATAATGGCAATAAAGAAATTATTAATAAAACCGATATGGAACAGAAATGGTAATAGAAAAAATTGATGGTGAGGGAGAGGGTGATGATAGTAGTCATGGTCGTGATCGTGGTCGTCGTCGTGGTCGTTGTCGTCGTCGTCGTCGTCGTTATCGTGGTCGTCGTCATCATCATCGTCGTCGTGATCGTCATCATCGTCATCGTCGTGGTCGTGGTCGTCGTCGTTGTCGTGGTCGTCATCGTCGTTGTCGTCATCGTCATCGTTTCAATATTGATATTCAGCAACGATATGATTATAATTTTTAATATATTTAATATAATTGCGTAGTAATTGTTTTTTTGTATATGAATTTTGAATATTGTACGTATTGTATGTTTGTATAATGTTTACAAAGTAATATTGATTTAATTAAGTGGAATTTTTATAAGAAATAAAAAATTGATTATTGATTAGATCAAATTATTGATTATTTTTAAACACTACACTAAGTTAATGTTTCGTAAAAAAAATTGAACTTTATTGATTAGGCCAATACATTGCTCGCAAACTAACTTTTCCAATTTTCCATCGTGTCGTTGAGTGAAACATGGAAAACAAAAAAATGTATATTAAAACTAATCACTCACTGAATAGTTTTAGCATTTAATCTTTTTTGTTTTCTGCTCAAAAAGGTGAAAAAGTGGAAAGACGGAAGAGTTATTTCGCGAGCAGTGTTGAACAGACCTGGATCAGACCACATGGAATCATACATACCACAATCAATATATGTTTATAAAATTTGTAAATTAAGTTAATCTTTGACATATAGTAATTGAGATCTCTTAGTACTCTTGTATTCCTTAAATTTTGCCTTATAGCTCTTAATTGTATTATTAATAAATAAATAAATAATTAAATTATTAATTCTGATACAACACTATTGTTCCTATGTTCTTAAGTATCTTGTGTGGCCAGAGATATTGTGAATGTAATTTCGGATACATGAAAGTAATTACATAAAAATAATTATATAATATTACATGATAATATTTAAAAAATCATTCAAAAAAAAGTAAAATGAAAGTAATATTCTTATAATAGATTTTTTATCATCTCATGTAACAACATATTTTTGTTAATAATCAATATTAATTAATTTAGTAAAGAATAAAAAAAGGGGAAAAACAAGAAAATAAAACATTTGATCTTATTTTTGGAATCAATTAACAGAATGTTTTACTTCTTCTAATACAAAGTTTCCCTCCTCTTTTCTTTCACATATTTTCATCTTCTATCGCTGTTTATTTCTGTTTTATACATGCGTCTGCATACTCGCACTTTCTTCATGCATCTTTTTTTAAAGAAATTTTTAAACGTAAGATAACATATGACATTTACATCTTTAAGTTTAAATTAAATATTTCATATCTTAACTCTCACAAAATAAAGTAATATATTTTTAACAAACAATTAGAATTATTTTTATTTTTAGCGAACTTGAATATTCAATCAAATAATAAATGTTTTATAATTACATAGATTATATAGGTTATAACCTATCTTTATAATTATATGTGCTGCTACCACCATGAAAGAGAAATTTTTGTTCAGCTAAATTCGCAAACATTTGACTTACAATTTTGCCTTATGATTTAATTATCGTTATTTATGTTTCTTAAAGGAGACTGTGCTATAAGTATAAAATACGTTTATAACGTTTATATTACGTTATAAAATAAGTTTCAAGGGATATAATTATGATGAAACTTAATGTAACATTTACATTTTGTTAATCTTTAGAAAAGAGATTGTTTGTATTGTGAGATTAAATATTCGCTCGAAAATAATTTAAAAATTGAAAATAATTTACAAAATATTTTTCTCTTTCTACCATGAATCTTAGTAAATCTTTATCGAGTTTTAATAATACTAAAAAGAAATTAAAAAAGAAAATGATAAAGTGCACGGCTTTGTTTTAACAAATGATGATTATAATAATAATAATAATAATAATAATAATAATAATAATAATAATAATAATAATAATAATAATAATAATAACAACAACAACAATAATGATAATAATAATATAGTATTAATATAAGAATAATTTGACCTTTTTTGTTATAAAGATATAATGTATATAAGATATACTAATGTTGTTTACATAAATCAAATGCTTTTATTTACATTTCTTTGGTTAAAGATAATAACAAAAACTAATTTAATTATCCTTCGTCACTTGCACGTAAAAAGAAAAAACTATTTTTATAAGTTAAGGATATTTTTTTAAAAATATTTTATCAATTTACAAACATATCAAAAACGTGCTCGTTACATTGCTCGTCATGTGAAATAAATAACATAAATTTTTTTATTCAAATATTGAGTATTTTTTTAATATAAGTAAATTCGTATAATATAAATAAATCCTTAATAGCAATAATTATTTTATGTATTTTATGTACATTTTTTCACGATGTATTTTATCGTTAAATTCATTATTAATGAAAAACCTTTACAAAATATGAACTTTGCTGTAATACTATTATGTTTTCACTTTCGATATAGGTCGATGTCGCTGATAACATATTTAAATAAAAAAAAATTAAACGCTTAATATCTATTAAATGATATATCTACTTTGTCTCTAATTGCAGCCTCTGATGACTAGTTATCATTAGCTTTCTTATTTCTTAACATTAGTACTAGCCTGAGCATTACACGATGATGCTATATTTATTATCAATTATTTCGCGTTCGTAAATCAACATATCCTCATGGATTTGATCTCTAAGGTGGAATAATTTAACTCTACTAATGCATTAATCTTAATCTTTTTCTCGCGTTTTTTAATCTGAAGTTCTTAATAATGTTATTTAAAAAGAATGGCGTACACGCGTGCTGCCTCATTGACACCAAAAAGCCTATATATGGTTCATCAATTATTCGACGGATGAATCATATGTCACCAATTCATTTTTCAAGAATTATTCATACATACTTTTGCGGTACAGATAACAAATTTATTTGTTCAAGCTACATCCGTATTTACGCGCCAATATTATTAATACACAATACACATCAAATTCTACACAAATATACAAGAACTTATGCATATACATTCTAAAAATGTAATACAAAGTTTGAAATAAATATAAAAGAATAATTTTTCGAAAGAGAGATAAACTTCGACACAGACATGGAAAGAATTGATAGAATTGATATATTTATATTCCAATGTTAAATAAATATTAAAATATATAGATAGGATCTTTCAAATATATAGATAAGACCTTTCTATTCTGCGCTCATAGGAACCGGATAAACATTATTCCCACTTTCACATGATAAAAAATACAAAACAATATTATAAGTTCATACTTATCAGAAGGAATATGTATTGCATATTATGATAATTTCACTATGAAAATAACGAACATTTTTTAATTATAATACAGCATTTAGAATATTACTGTATTGCAATGCACTATAATTGAAAATGTTAGCTTCAAAAGAATTAAGATCGTAAATGAAGGAACTCGGTTACTCTCATTCGTATATTTCGAGCTACAAGAAAAAAGAGAGAAAAGGAGAGAAAATTAGAAGATAAGGAGACAAAGAAATAAAGAAAAAACCGATTTACACCAATGCTCGGTATTAGATGCACATTTTGGATCGATTTCTGAGGCGATGCCTTATATCTCTCCATTATCGCTGGAGATCGAATCACCGATAGTGCTTTATTTTAGGAATGTTCTCATATCGGAAGTATGCTGGGATCGTATTTTCCAAACTGAAATATCTATCTTAATTATTTTTTATTTTTATAACTAATTAAATATTAAATTTTTTATTACTAGTGTATTATATATATATATATATATATATATATATATATATATATAAAATGTATATATAATATATACATTACTTACTTGTATATATAATATATATACAAGCTGAATCGTAATGGTTGTGTCAACGTTTTATCATGAGAGATGATTTACTGCAACTGTAATCCATTAAACATTCTATAGACTATAGACAGCTGCTCGGGTCGACCGTGCGTACTGAACGTCTGAGTGTTCAGTCAAGTTCTAAATTATGAATTAAATGACATACATATATCATTTTATAGAAGTCATGCATATTTAACTAGTATATTTAACTCTTTTCTTACGCGATTTATTTCTGCATTTTTATTTTTATGCAACTTTCTTACGCATTCTTTTCAAATAATATAATTTCTGTTACGCGATTTCTTATTATATGGAATATATCTACCGTGTAAAAAAAAATTTGATAAAATGGGATAAAATCCTATTCTTATAGAATATTGTAAATACTGTATAATGCAAAAAATACTATTTTATAATTAATATTTTATAAATACATTTAGAGAACATTCAGTGTTATTGTATTTTTCTATAAGAAACGATAGTTTGCTGAATTTTTGACATATAAAAAACAATAAAAATTAAAAATAACGAACTTTCACATCTTTCTTGAGGTTTTATTTTTGGCGTGTTATGTTTTTTTAAAGTAGACTTTCATCAGGAACCATATTCTACCACATTTTATTTATGACCTATTTTTTTCAAAATAAGGCTCAAACAGACATATTGAAGTCATATTACATATAAGAGCATATGCAGATGAAAAATTACATCAATGTGCAATATTGATGTAATATTCAGACGGAGATCCACTTTAAAAAACATAACGCGCCAAAAGTACAACTTCAAGGATAATGTGAAAGTCTACGTTATTATTTTTAATTTTTATTGTTATTATATCAAAAATTCAGCAGAATATCACTTTTAATTAAAAAATACAATAATGCAATGTTCTATAAAAAGTGTATTTATAAAATATTATTTATAAAATAGTATTTTTTGCATTATACAGCATTTACAGTATTCTATAAGAATAGTATTTTATCTCATATTATTTTATCCAATTTTCTTTTTAAATGGTAGATATGTTACGCAAAATAAAAAATAGCGTAAAATGAATTACGTTATTTAAAAAGAATACGTAAGAAAAGTTGCATAAAAATAAAAACGTGCTGAAATAAACCGCGTAAGAAAAGAGTTAAATATATTTGTTAAGTATGTGCATAACTTCTATAAAATAATATATGTATGTCATTTAATAATTTAGAATTTGACAGTACATCACACTCGGGCATTCATTATGCACGATCGACCCAAGCAGCTGTCATCTATGGAACGTTTAGTGGCTTACAGTCAGTAACACATCTCTCATGATAAAACGTTGGCACAATCATTATGATTTACCTCGTATATACAGAGTGTCCCATTTTAAAAGTTGCACCAAAAGATTTCTTCAGCAAAGCATTTTCAGAAAAAATGTTTCAGACAAAAGTTATTTGGGTTGAAGAGGAACATAAGAGGATATCATTGATTTGATCTTAGATGACGTCGTTAATGTCAGGTCAAGGTCACATCAATTTTTCTAAACGGAACACTATATTTTTGATTTCAGAATCTAATAGCTGATAGCAAGAGCTTTTCAAGACACTATAATGAATTTCATTTTCATTAAGTACTTTTCGAGTTATAAGACTCGAAAGTTACAATTTTCAGTATTAGCATCAGAACCCTAAATTTATTAACGTACTATTTCCAGATTGTTAATTTTGACCTCCTTGCCAAAATTATTTATGCTAATTATTTTCTGTCAACAGATTCCATGGAACGAATGTGTGCGATCTTGTCCTTTTTTTCTCGTGTCTAGAGCGTGCGTGATACCAAGTATTACAAGGATAACCTTGCTTTTGCTTCATCGGTAAAAATGCGAGATAAACATTCCGATCACAATTGGAGCTAGGTCTCTGATTTCGTACCATTGTCGAATCTTTGTTTACTGTCTATCTTTGTTTACTGTGCTTACTAACTTTGTTTACTAATGCTGAAAACTGTAACATTAATTATAATTTAATTATCAGTATTACTAATGAAAGTAATATTTATTTTATTATTAATATAATTAATATTATTATATTTTATTATAATAATATTAATTATAATACTATTATAATCAATATCATTATTATTATCAATATCATTATTAATATTTTATTATTAATATTATTAATATCATTAGTTAATATTAATATTCATATTTATTAATATTAATATTTTCGATTTTAATAACGTCCATTGAAATAAAATAGTATTTCACGTAACAATATGATTTTTTGTATTATTATTTACAATTAATATGTTTTATTATATTATTAACATTAATATTTATTTCATTTTATTGAACATTAATAATATTTTATTACTTTATTATTAATATTAACAATCTTAATATTAATAATATTAATAATAAAATAATTACCGTGCCTCGAATTCGTCACAACAACCCGATTTTTTGGACTTTAAAAGATTGATAAATTGGAAACATGGATCCTGTGTTGATAAACACGTATCTATTTTTGGCCTAAAAAATTATCAAAAAAATTGGCAAAATGACTTTTGAAGTTCCCCTTGCGAGATAGAAAATTTTCGCTTTGACCTTGAAGTTGTACATATTTATAATTTGTAGTTTGTAGCTATTGACACACACGCACGCACCCACGCATGCGCGCGCGCGCGCGCGCGCACACACACACACACACACACACACACACACACACACACACAGAATTTTTTCTGCATATAAAAGTATTAAGGTAAAGTTTGTAAAGAGTTGTCAAAAAATTAATATTTTACGAAATATTTTATACTTGAAGTAAAACTGTGTTTTTCATAAAAATTATACAATTTGCAATACACAACTACTTTTTTTAAAAATAACTCTATGTGGTGTGTGGTGTGTGTGTGTGTGTGTGTGTGTGTGTGCGCGCGTGCGTGCGTGCGTGCGTATGTATGCGTGCATGCGTGCGTGCGTGTATCATTTTTGTTATGAAATGTTAGCTTTTTAGCTTTAATGTTCTTAGTTTTAATCCTTCATAATGTAACTAAAAAGTAAGATATTAAAATAAAAAAAATGCATTTTATAAGAGATGAATAGTATATTCATAACTGCTAATCAGAATTTCAATATAATGATCTTTAAAAAAATATCAAAATCGTTAAGAAATTATTTTTTTATACTTAGAATCTCAATTATTTTGACACGAAAAATAACGTGCTGGCAAAATTTGGCATATTATATGTTTTCAGCATCAAAAAATTTATAAGAAACAACTTATCTGATTTAAAATAATATTTTACTGTTAACTAGTAATGAAAGATTAAATTTTTTATTATTAATATATTATATAGGTTCTCTACAATAATGTAATTGTGACATTTAATATATAGCAATTGGAGTTTTGACAATAGCTTTCCTAGCAAGTTATTTTAAAAAATAAAAAAAATGAAGGAAATTATCAAATATAGTTTAACAGAAAAGCAAAATTTTATATCATAAGATATATAAAAACAAACAAAAAACTAGAGAAAATTCAAAGATCACAATTTCTAAATTTTCATATTTGTTTATGAAAATAAAAATTATTAAGCAAAAACAGATATTTTAATGATAGTTTGGCAGAAAATACGATCTTAGTATATTTCTGATATAGGGATGCTCCTAAGGCACAACGTAATCGGCAACTTGGTCGTCGAATTTTGAGTGATAGTAGAGAGATAATAGGTGTCACCTCAGATTAATCGGCTCGAAATTTAATACATCTAATGCCAAGCACTGATTTAGATTATTATTTAAAATTCATGGTCTGTGTATTGATATAAGTGCAGTTTACGTTGACAAAACCCCTATTCTAACTCTTAACGACAGTGTCGGTATCGTTATGTACAGCTTTTTTACTATATGAAATACCCGCGCAACGATAACGTAACGATACCGATTCCGTTAAGAGTTACAGAATAGAGGTACAAACTCCACAAATATTTCATAATAGTAATATTGTGTTTAACTTTATACCAACATTTAAAACTTTAAAATTTATCGTTTTAAAGTTTCTAAATATTTTACATTATAGCTTGAACAATTGTTGTTGTACGACATTGTACATAGACAAGTTTTTGTTCTCGAGTAGGATAAGGCATGCACGGCAACATTAACTTATGGCTATTCTAAGCGTCGCAAATTCTATTGCACGATAAATTATCATATATTACAGAATACTTGGTTAACTTGTCACAATATGAAACTTTATATAATAGTATTAATCTATTCTGATAAATATGAATCAACAGACCTCTTTTTTCTCAATTGCATTTCTTGAAAAGCATTCTTATTCTCTCATTTTATAATATATAAATTAAAATCGAACTTAAGCATTCTATTCTCCGCAAGTTTAAATTACGTAATTGAATACGGAGCATAATTTCCTGACAATTGCTCTCGAACTCGGCTTCAGCAGAGACTTCCGTATAATTATTATATGCAATGCTAAGTATCGATTTTGTCAAACATGGCGAGTTCGTGAGTCTTTCAAGATTTTCCATTCTCAAACTCCATTGTCACGGAGGAGACTTAGGCCCACTGGATTTATCTGTCATTACTTGCTGCTGCTGCTGTGAAGATGATTGCTGTTGCTGTTGTTGCTGTTGCTGCTGCTGTTGCTGCTGCTGCTGCTGTTGCTGCTGCTGCTGCTGCTGCTGCTGCTGCTGCTGTTGCTGCTGCTGCTGCTGCTGTTGCGGATGCGGATGCGGATGCTGTTGTTGATGATGATGCAATGCAGGATCTGTGTTTACTCCAAGTTCGTCGCCTATTAAATTACTATTGCCATTTTTATCCACTACGCCACTCGTATGCACAGAATGAAAATAACGTTCTGAAACAATATAGTTTTATTTTAAGCAAGAAAAAACTATATTATTATTCAATAATGATAAAAACACAAAATTTAGCTTTACCTTCTTCCATGGCGGTTGATGACTCATTATTTGTTCCAGTAATGATCGGTGCGATCATATTATAATCGTCTTCCAAATTGATGAATGGTGCGGTATTCCAACGCGGAGGGACATTAGAGACCGACCTTTGAGTGGCTACTGGTCTTGTTACCGAGACGGAAGACGAGAATAGAGACAAATTAGTAGGTGAAATTACCCCAGACATCGAGCTAATTGTCGGATACGTGAAGATTTGCTGCAAGAGCGAAAATAGATGACAACAATGATATAAACGTGATAGAACATATGTATACTTTCGAAAATAAAATTCAGACTAGCAAAGATCAACTAAGGTAGCAAGCACGCGTCATTTTGACGTTAGAATTTGTCACTTTTTGACCACTGTTGATGATATTAATTGACGTTTTAAAACGATAAAAACGATTTAACTCTTCTTCCAATGCATAATTTTTCACCTTTAAGATACTGAGTATGTCTTTCTGAATATGATCTTGCAAAAACATCCTTATAACAATTAGATCTAAAAGGCTCTACAATATAAATCAAATAAGTAAGAAATAGATGCCAATAAGAGAATTGACAATGGATTTTCGTGTGCAATGTAAAACTTATTGAATTTTGATTAAAAAAGACGTACACAAAACACTAGAGGTAAGGATGCATATACATTAAAAAATGTAAACGTTTCGACTCACATTTTGAGTCCTCTTTATTGTGATATAACTTATTTGTAGAAACGGATAAAAATTTTAATGGTCCATTAAAACGGAATAAATTTTTTCTTCAAAATTAAAAAAAAAATTGTCCATTGAATTAAAATATATATGTTTCGTGATTGGCAAGTATATTTTAAAAAGTGTACAGTGTATATTAAAAAATTCAAAAAATCAAAATTGAAAAATAAAATTTTGTCTAAAAATGAAATTGGATAATATATTGGGGGTACAAGTAAGTTTTGAGGGATTTTTTTGTAACTTTGAAGCTTTATTTTGAGAAATTGGTAAAATATATTTTATTCAAAGTATTGTCCATCGTTAGCTACGATTTTTCCCCATCTTTCAGGCAGCATACGGATTCCGCGTTGAAAAAATTCCTGGTCTTTTGAAGCGATCCAAGAATCGACCCAATTTTTGGCTTCTTCGTAAGAAGTGAAGTGCTGCTCGGNATTGATGGAGCATGTTCCCCATATGCTTCACATAGCAATCGATGTCCATCAGCTGCACTTTTCTTCAAATGAAAACAAAAAAGCAGCGCTTCCCGCAAATTGTGTTTTGTTGGCACAAAGGTTGACATGGTTARAGCACAAATAAAGTAYGTTGTTTACRCTTCAACGAAATGACACATACTGATTTTTAGAGGGAAATGATGACGTTTAATATGAATATAGTTACAAGATAATCCGATGTGATTTAATGCTACTTATGCTATCTTTTGTAAATCCGTCAAAACTTATTTGTACACCCAATACATTGGATAAAGCAATTTATAATAATATAAAGGGAAGAAATTTGCGAAATAAAATTTAGTTCAACTTAAAATTATGAATTATCATAGATAAATATAAGAATAATTAAGCTTGTAACACTCAAGTTAAAAAAGAGATTATGAGAGATTCAATACAAACATAAGAATATAAACAATTAATCCTACTATAACAGAATTGGATAAAGAAGGGAGTACTACATTTTATTGAAAATTTTAAGAGGATATTCTGATGTTTGGGGTAAAAAATCGATTTTTTTTACATTTTATTTTTTTATTTTTTTTTTATCTTTCTAGAATATGTACGTAAAAGAATTTTTTCGATAAATCGAAAATTATGAAGATTTGTAGTCAAGGCAGCGTGCGGTCAAAAACTGACCTGACATCCTGTCCCTCTTTTGTTTCTAAAATTAAGGGAAGCGCTATTATATATGCTTTTAGAAGATTGAGGTAGTATAATAACTTCTCTAACTGTATTTAAACCAGTTTTATTTGATATCAATTCAATTTACTCCGAACTTTCGAATACGTTGCTTGTATTTTGGAGTTATTTTATAAATCATGGAAAATTTATAAAACACATGAATAAAAAAGGCAGTCGTGAAAATCGTGTCCGAAGCAACAACGAAAACGTAGTTTTCATGACAATTGATATACAACAGACTGTGATACAGAATATACAAGTGCATCAGCCGAGAAATTGAGAAAAATTGGTGATGATGAGATTCCGATCAGTAATGAGCATAATTATTGTTTTATAAACTTTGACTGTATTCGCAATGATTAGTACTTTTGTTATTTGTCGAGAAAATCAGGGAGATGTATAATTTCAAACTTCATCATTATGTGGATTAAAAATTGCTGTGTAATTGTGTACCAAGTACGTAAATTCTCTTATCAATCATGCATTTGAAATAAATCGTTGTTTTTGTTATGCGACTATTAGGAATTGATATAAACGGAATAAATTTATTTTGTGACCTTGTGGGATCTGGTTTCAGTAATGACTTATTCTACAGTTGTCTGGAAAATATTTTTGGAATGTATATGATATGATTTTAAAAAAAGCTTGTAGAAGAAAAGGAATTAAATGAGAATAATGAGCTAACTCACTTTCCTGTTTCAAGTGACGGCATCTGGAAAAAGCGTTTTTCTTCCCTGTTTGGAGTTTCCATTTTTATAGGAGTTTCTACTATCAAAGAAGGTCATGGATGCGATTGTAAAATCTAATTTTTGTCAAAGCTGCAAAATTGGAAAATTAAATTGATAGAATTTGAAAATTGGTTCGAAGATCATCAAGAAGAGTTCATAAAAAATCATAATGAAAATGGAGGAAAAATGGAGGAAATTGAAATGTTTAAAAAAAAACTTCTTTGCCAAGAAGTATCAAGTAAAATATACGACATACATTGGTGACAGTGATAGTAAAACATTCAAAGCTCTACTAAACGCACAATCTGATGGTGACATACACGTGATGATAAAAAGAAAGGAATGTGTAGACCATATAAAGAAACGAATGGGCAACGTATTATCATTTTAGCTCTTCTGATAGCAATCCATAACATGCTTTGCCCATCAGATTCCGACAGTTGGTACAAGTGACGCAAAAATGAAGCTAAAACAAGTTAAAAAGTTTTTCTCATGAAAAATCACCACTTTCTAACGAAGTTTTGGCGGCTATAAAATCTATTTATGAGGATTTAACAATTGATGAATTATTAGAAAGATGTTTGAAATCGGATACTCAGAATAACAATGAAAATTCGTTAATTTGAACATTTGCATTTTTCCCAAAACATCTGTATTCGGGAAAAATAACAAGTGAAATTGTCATGTATCTGGCTATTTGCATTTTTAATAAGGGCTTCAAATCTATTTTGAACATAATAACCTTTATGGGCATAATAATAGGGAAGGAAACTCATTCATATGCTTACCGAAGAGATGGAGAGCGCACCGAGAGCGGGATTTGGCAATTTCATTAAAAAAGACTAGAGTGTTCATAAATCAGAAATTTCCAAACAATTGGATTTCTTAAGGAGGAAAGCATTCTTTATAGTCCAGGAATTGCTGATTGAATGTAAGTAATAAATGTAATAGTTATCATTACAAAAATCTTATCCAAGACTTTAATTGCGTTTTTCTCAAAACTTTCCAATCTGGTGACCACGATATCTCTAAAACTAATGCATTGATTTTAAAAAATCAAAGCTCATTTTATTTTTAATGGTATTCTCTAATAGTATTCTCTTTAATAGTATTCTCTGGCCCGAACTAAAATTAAAATAATTTATCAATTTTTTATATTTTAGCCAATAAAATTTAAAAAAATTTCTTAAAAATCGACATTTTTTTAAATTGTCATTTCTTTTTTTTTTCGTAGCTTTATTTAAATGATTCTAGTTCGGACTATAGTAACAACTTTTGTGAACTTTTATAAAAATATTTCGATTTTTAATTTCAGACGAACCAGAGTTGTGTAAGTTATAGTCATCGTTATCCGCCAAGCCACTCATCCGATTTTACACTGATGATTATAACTATGTGTATTTTTAAGTCAAATTTAATATTTTTAAGTCAAATTTGTAAAATAACATATTAAAAAGTTAATAAAGAAGTGATGAAAAAAATTTAGAAGTTGTATGCCTATTTATTTATAAAAAAAATTTGTAAATGTTACCCATTTTTGAGTTCTCCAAATGAGAATACCACTTTAATTAGGCAATCATAGACAAAGTCTAATAATACAGAGTCAGTTTTTAAATTTAAGCTCTGAAGTTGTTTTCTTATATACATTATCTCATTTATTAAGAGATTTTTCTTTGTCAAATATTGATACATCGAAAATCCCAGTCAAATTCATGTGCGAAGTTTAATATATGTTTTGTTTGTACTGTTTTTTATTTAACAGAGATTTGTGTCGTATTCCTATTAATATCTATTTTTGTGTTTTGATCTTGTCTAGTAATCTTCTTGTTCTATAAGATATCTCACATTGGTACGTTTATAAATTGGAGAGAAGGTGCAGTGAGACTGTTGCAGGATTAAAAAAGAGAGGACGTCAGTGAAAAAAAACATGCGGATGTACTGCGAGATTGAATATTTTATCAAGAAACATAGTCGGGTTTCGGCGCTAAGCTGTATGCGCGAGACCAAGCTATGTATCTGTATACGAGCCGGCGAGTTGCGAGCATTTGAGATTATCGGATCTCAATAACGACCGAACCAATCAACTTCTAAATTGGCTCAATCGATAGCTTTGGTTTGAATTGTAATAAAGTATTTTTATTTTTCCTCTACGTGCCCTACAAGCGGAGATATTGCGATGCAAAATTTGAATTCTAGAAATTTACTTCTAAGAAACGTCATTATCGTTACCATCATCGTCATCCCAGAAAATCTTGTAAGGTTGCATACGAATGCTGCAACCAATAATAACAAGTAACTAAAAGTGTCACTTGATATAGAAAGCATATCAAGATAACTTTGTTGCAGGCGTTAAAAGATCATAAAACTGAAAGATAACGCTTTAGGATCGAAAAATGGGCTTTTGTTTGTCGTTATCCGACACCGCATTTACGATCGACGACGAGATCCTTTTACGTTCAATAAATTTAGGGAGCCATAAAAAGAAAGACCCACACATGACACTAAGATAATGAATTCTAACTGACTCCCACTTATTAATCCTCATTCCTCGACAACGCCATTTTAATTTTGACCAATTCTAAGACTGAAAACAGACAGGATGGACAATTCCCAACTTATCAATAGGCAATAGCAGAGCCAAAACTTGGACTGTGAATACCGATTCCATGACAACTTCCCAATCAAAATTTGAGAAATTAAAAAGTGTATAACAATATTAATAAGTGTAAGCTACTTATTAATGTGATGAGTTCTTGAAATATTAATAATAATCAATTAATCTTAGAAGGGCTAATAAGAGCAATGCCGCGTATTATATATATTAACGTAAACCAATTTGAATATCAAACTTGACAAGAATGTACTTTATTTATAAACCTTATATATCTATATATTGACATAAGGTTTATAAATATATACTTTATATATCTATAAACTTGACAAGAATGTACTTTCATACACTGAAGATGGCTTGAAGGAAAGCTAAAACGTCTGTAAATATAGATAATAAATTATATTAATTGATTACGCTTTGTTAACTGCGGCATTGCTTTTATTAGCCCTTCTAAGATTAATTAATTATTGTTAAAAAGTGTATCCCTAGAAAGGATTCCAAAATCTTAACTCACCGACACATCCTACAAGAAAGAAAGAATTTCTATATAAGCCGCGACATCATAAGACTCTTTCTCGCTTTTCGACTTCCTCGTCTTGGCTCGTGTTAATTTCTTAGTGATCCCGTGAGTGAATAAAACACAAGTGCCAAAAAAGACTAAGTACAGAATATAACTTCCAAGATCATGTGCTACGGGTCTTCCAAGGAATTTATCCACGTTAAGGAATTCATACACGTGATCAAGGAACTGGGTCGAGCCAACGAGATTCTACCTCTGAAGGATTATCATCAACAGTGAGTTGCATCTCTTTTTATTTCTTTTTTTCTCCGCGGATTCCCCTTTTTTATTTTATTTTTCTTTCGGCTTATCTTTATTTCTTTCTCTTTTATTATTATTATTTTCACCGGCCTTTTTCTTTCTCCCTCAATCATTCATTAAATACTTCTTTCTACTATTCCCTCGAGTTCATTAGTTTTGCTGTTGGACTAGATCTTATTCCTTCAAGTTTGTTATCATTTAATGGACTTGATAATGGACTTGATCTAATTCTAATCCTCAACACGAAGGTTCATCAATCCGGCGGATTACATCCTTTCTCTCGAGTTCACTCTACTGCTGGACTCAATCTTATACCTCCACTCTTCCAAGTTCATTGACATCATTCGATGGACTTAATTTAATTCCTCATCATATATCTAGAGGCTAGCTAGTACAGCGGATCTCACCTGCTTCCCCGAGTTCATTAATCTGGTTAATGGACTTGCTGATTCCTTTTCTCACTAATTCGTCGATGCATTCAATAGACCCCACATCATCCACACTCCTTGCTTAGAGGTTAGTTAGTAGTATGGCAAACTTCACCTTCCGCTTTTCTACTTATTTTTTCTACTTCCCTAATGCCTTCCTCCTTACTTGTATCCATTAGAATCTTTATTATGATTCTCTCCTGCCCCTTTCTTTTCTTCTCTTCCTTGGTACAGAGGCTAGTGTGATTAGTTAATCCCCGATTATGTTTAGTGAACAACCGATTCTTCCCGAAGGTCGAAGTTAGCCAGCGAAACGCTTGCGCCATCGCAAGAACAGGCTCACGCATCGGTTCCTAGACGAAGCATTTTATCAACATTTGCGCGACTCAGCGCCGCAAAATCTTGATCATAATCTCGATATTCTGCCGGTCCGTTTAAGTTAAGCGTACCATTTCTTCCTCCTGTTCAATCACCTTCTCCCCCTCCAAATCAAATTCCCTTGTCTCCACGTTCATCTACTTTTACTCCCCCTTTA
>JANQDE010000113.1:225776-267801 GCA_037157785.1 Cephalotes varians | reverse complement strand
ATATATAAAATATGTGAGTGAATAAAACATATATAGATATAGATATAGATGTGTGTGTGTGTGTGTGTGTGTGTGTGTGCGCGCGCGCGCGCGCGCGCGTGTGCGTGTGCGTGTGCGTGTGCGTGTGCGTGTGCGTGTGCGTGTGCGTGTACGTGTGCGTGTGCGTGTGTGTGTGTGTGTGTGTAGAACCCGTTTCTCTCACTCTGTATTGACTTCTATAATATTTCCAAATTCTTCTCCTCCATCTATTCGTTCTTTCTTTCCTCCTTCTTATTCCCCTTAGTTCCTTAACCTAAATTTAAAGGACCGACGAACGCACTGTTCCAGACAGCATATCCATATGATAAGCTAATCCGCATCTGGGACTTGAGGCAAATGTGTTCGACTCGTGGCTCACGCCATAGCGCGTTGACCCACGAGAGAGAAATCTGAAACGTCTTTTTATACTTCGTTAACCCCAAATTCTCTCTTTCCGAAATAAAGAAAATTATCTTCAGATCTGGACGTAACAGTATTAATCTTACGAATATGCGAGCGCGTGACGATACGCGCGCCCTTCGTTCGACTCGTTTACGATTATAACAGAAGTAGAGCACATATAAGTCTGCATTTGTGTATATGAAAATGTTTAGGACACAGAAGCCAACGAAAGTTTTAATTCTACGTCTAGCTCCAAAACACTTATATTGCGGAAGAAAGATTATTGAAATTACCGCCTTTATAGCTGTTGGTGTTTTTAACGAAGGATATTATGCAATATTAAAAATAATGGAAGTGCTGGATATCAATATTAGTCAACAATTATTTGCTAATACATATGACGCCGAGCGAATAACGAGGCAGGAGCGTCGCAGTTTAAGCAGCACTAGAGAGGTTCGAATGGCTCGTAGACAAAAACAAATTGAATTAAACGAGTTCTATGAGGAAGGTTTGCTATATGGGCCTGGAATTGCAGATTAGCGGAAAACAACTGTAAGTTTACGAAAATTATTTTTCTCTTTTACTTTTCAATATCGAAAACTTTAAACACGTTTTTCTCAAAACCAATTTTTGGAAATTGGCGGGAAAGAATAACTCAAAAACTATTTGATCAATCTAGTTGTCCTTTTGCATACATATAGTTTAATATCATAATTTGTCGATGAATCTATAAAATTAGTAACATAATTAATTTAAATAATTTTTGCATAAATAAAATAAAATTTTGTGAATCAAAATCGCACTTTTTTTTAAATGCTACTATTTTCTCAATTATCATCTTTTTTCTTATTTTTTAGGTTCATCGATAAGGTAATTTCATAGAGAATAAGAAATAATTTGGTTTTTTGTTTCAGACAAATACAACAGGGACTAGAATTCCTGCCAATTTACGTTTCCAGCGAAAAGGCTGCGTCAATATTTGCTTATATGTATTATAACATTAATTATTTTTAAACAAAAAGATATTTTTTTACTTTTAAAAATATTTATTAAAACATCATAAATTTTTAAAATCCGTTTCTTCCTTTTGTTGTTTCTTCAACAAAAATTCCTAAAAATTATCTTTTTAGTAACTTACATGAGGCTCCCCCCTTAATACTATCATTACTATATTCATTATAATAGCTTCCTTAGTACAAAAACATAAAGATGTCTTGTACTAAGTACATGCATAAACTATGTACAATTATGACATGTTCAAGCTTTGAATATACAGATTTTGATCATATTAGAGTATCTGACAAATTTTACATGCGAGGAATAAACCATCTAGCGATATCCTAGAATATAAAAAAATCGGATTTTAAGATGTTTTAAAAAAATATTTTTAGCTGATTTAATGACGTCTTATAAACATCATTAGTTGTTGACGACCAAGAGTAACCACAAAAAGCGTTTCTATGATGTCTTTTGATGTCAGTTTGCTATTTAGGATGTGCTAGACAAATGTGAGGAGTTATTTTAAACAAATGTTTGAAATTTTTGGAAACGTCACGTATAATCAGGATTGTAAAATAAATGTATTTGTAAACAATAATAAGTTAAACTGGATTGCCATGTGAATAACATAAATAAGTAGAGAAGCGCTAAATATGATCAAGACTGGATCTTGTGTCTAATAATATTTTTATATAAATTTTAAATATATTTATAAATTTTATATTGATTACTGTCGGATGCAATTATAAATTGAAGTTGGAATAGTCACAGACAACACAAAGTCCAAAATCGGGACATAAAACGTCAAAAAAATATCCTAAAGATATTGTATCTTTGCAAAAAAATGCTAAAAACATCTAAAAGACATCTTTAAGAAGTCTTACGTTCCGATTTTGGATTTTGAAAGATATATTGAAGTAATATCACAAATTAAATTGATCATTAATTCGCATCTTTAATTATAAATTGACGATCATTAATTATAAATTGATAATCAATTTAATTTGTGATATTATTGATATTATTTCAGTTTATCATTGTTCAAAACAGTAATCAGCGCGCAGTTTATAGAACTGGAAAATAAATTTATTTTATTTTAATTTTAATTGAATTCTCAGTAAGTTTATCATTGAATTTTTGGAATTTTGCATATAATATGTTTTATTGTTGTAAAAATAATATCCAAGTAATATATCAAATAAAATGTTGTTAATAAATCCAAAATTTTCTTTATGAAAAAATGATAAAAGAATTCTATTAACTAAACTAATGATTGTGCCATTTTTGAATGGATGACATAAATAATAGTGAAGTTATCGTCTAAAGAAAACAGATTTTTTATTATTAATTATTTATTATTAATTATTTATTAGGTGATTGCTAGTTCTATTATTATGATGTCTAGAAATTAAACTCTCCTATTTTATTTGTAAATTTTAATCTTGAATAGTTGTGAAATATTAGATCGGTATAAAAGTTCTTGCTGATGCAAATATACAGGGTAGACCATTTTAATCTTTCCACGCTGATAAGGATCGAGAAGGAAGCATTTCCCCCCCAAAAAAGGAAGGAAAGTTGTATAACTTTGATGGGGGAAGAAGTTAGTGACACTGAATTTGATCGTGAAAGCATTTTTTAAGATCATTTGTAGGTCAATTCAAATTTTTTAAACGGAATATCCCATTTTTCATTGCATATTCTAATAACATACCTCAAGAGCTTTTCAAAACACTCTAATAAAATATTTTTTCATTAAATACTTTTTAAGTTATAAGATTTGAAAACTACAGTATCGCATTAACATTATCTAAGATGTCCGACCGACGGCTAAAATCTCTTGAATGTTGTTCAGAGACATTGATAACATTTAAGATGAAGATGTTGTTCCTCTTATTTTTATTTTTAAACATTTGAAGTTACAAGCTGTTATCTCTGAAAGTACACATAATAATGAAAAATGTTTCATACAATAGTTGTATGGCTTGAAAGAGGTCAAACATTGATATTAATATAAAAAAAATAACTTCTTCAAGGTTAATGTAAAATGATCACATTAATTTCAAATGAAGTCCAAACTTGATGGCAGATTCATGTAGCTGAAAGACGTTTCCAAACGTATAGTGAAATTCTCTTTCCTAACAAACTTCCTGAGTTATCAGCCTTCAAATCTTCTGTAGAATTGACATTAGTTGCGTTCAGTGAACACAACACTCACGTTCAGGGTGCTAAATTAATGTGAGTCCTCTTGCCTCTCACGATTCGGGTGCTTGAAATTTTCCACGTACCATCAGTAATTTTCAAAGTATTACGAGTGTTTTGGAAGTAGTAATTGTTTAAAAGAGGAAAAGCTCGAAATTTGAAATCTAAATATCCGATCCAGTCATAAGTTGGAATTATTTTAATATCAGAATCAAATTCAAAAGATTTGACTACATTAACTTTTTCCTAAGATAGAGTTTCGAAGTCATCGACTGTAAAGTAAGATTAGCATAGACCGCTTGGGGTATGATCCTTAACATGACAACATATCTAAAATTTTTTGCTCTTTCTGAATCCGAGGTAAAAAATGGGGGTTCCCATTAAAAAATATAAAATTGTAACACTTCAAATGCTTAAAAATGAAAATAAGAGGGACAACCTCTTTATCCTAACAAATGTTATCAATGTCTCTGAACAACATTTTTCAAGAGATTTTAACCATCGATATATTGGGATATATTGGATATATTGGGTAATGCTAATGCCGGCGGTAATGTAGCTTTCAAGTCTTATAACTTGAAAAATACTTAATGAAAAAAATATTTTATTATAGTGTTTTGAAAAGCTTTTAACGTATGCTACTAGAAATGCAATGAAAAATGGAGTGCCGTTTAAAAAATTTGATTTGATCTACAAATGATCTTGAAAAATGCTTTCAAGGTCAAGTTCAAGATCACTATTTTTTTTCTCCCTCAAAATTATACAACTTTTCTCTCTTGTGTTTTTTTGGGAAAATGCTTCCTTTTCGAGTTATCAGCGCGGAAAGGTTAAAATGGCTTATCCTGTATATACAAGGTGTTTGGAGGTCGACAGAAAAATTTATGCGGGTAGAGCACGTCAAGCTGAGTAAAAAAATCTTGTACCATTTTGCAAAATTCGCAATAGTTAACGAGTTATTAATTATAGAAGATTAAATGAGAGAAATGCTATACGATTGTGGCTGGATCTTAAGTGCCCAATCATATTTTTGTACAGTTTAGATACAAATATTCAGTTTATTTTGAACTGCGCACCGATTGTTCGTCGGACTTGCAACGCAATTCTAAACTGATGTTTTTCTTAATATTTATACCGGTTATTGCGATAAATATTATAAATATTATCATATAAATTGCGATAAATATTATCATGCCTCAGTGGTCGAATTGGTAAAGACGTCCGCCTCGGATAGGCAGAAGGTCCCAGGTTCAAACCCTGGCTGAAGTAATATTTTTCGCAATAAATTATTTACAGAATTTATCAAGTGACGATCAAAATTTAATTTGTGACTTTATTATTAGTTCAGTTTAGAATTGCGTTGCAAGTCTGACAAACAATCGGTGCACAGTTTAAAATAAACTGAATATTTATGTCTGAATTATACAGAAATATGATTGGGCACTTGAGATCCAGCCACGACTGTGTATGGCATTTCTCTCATTTGATTAATATAAAATGTTAAACAACTACTTGAGGCTTAAAAACAAGTTTTTATTAAAATTTTTATTACATATTACTTCCAAGTAGTAGAAGTTCTGATTATTTTTATTTTAATGTCACAAAGAGATCATCTTAATAATGATGCAATGGAACAGTAATTTTTTTTAAATAAACAAAAATGTTAAATAAAATGTAAGTTTTTTAATATAATTTTTACTTATAATAAAAGAATATTTAACAAAAGCTGATAAATTTATATATCCTAAATGTAGCATATTATACATTTATTATATATTTTTTACATTTAATATTGATTATTAAATATTGTAATTTTAAAATATAATTAAATTTACATTAATAATATAAAAAAGTAACGAATTATTACTTTTCAAGGAATGATAACGCGTTACTTTTCATATAAAAATATAAGATATAACATTCCTGAAGATGCATAGTCATTCAACTGCTCTAGTTAATAAAAAATTTGCTTCAAATTATAAAAACTAATTGATTCTTTTGGGACACAAATTTGATTAGTTGTTCCTTTGTTCTATTAATCAACGGCCGTTATGCGCAATCTCATATCTTATATTCATATATACTCTTCCATGATGTCTTCTATCTAGCATCACTGTTTTGTCTCTTTTATGTGTGTAATTAACATTGGCAGCATAATATTGTCAATACGACGAAATTTAATAAATATATATGTATAAAAATTATCTTTTTTTAAAAAAGATATATTTTGATAGATATCTTTTTTTTTTAGTATATAAATTAATTAGATTTTGCTAAAGAAGTTCCACCACCACCCCTGTCATATTTTCAGTATGCAGTATATAACGATGCTCTTTAATTAATTATGTTACAAAAATACAAAATATAAAAAATCAATAAAAAAACAATCAAAAAATTAACATAAAAATAATAACAAAGAAGAGGGCTACGAGCCAAGCTGGGTTTTTCGCTCTAATAATAATTGTTTACAATATTCAAAATATTTAATGATAATATCAACATAACGTTTTCGACCCATATCGGGTCAGTTTGGCTCGTAGCCCTCTTCTTTGTATATGTATATTTGTGTATATATGTATATATRTATAGAGGGTGTTTTATTTTAAATAATGCATTAAGAGATTTCTCGAAAACTATGGTAGATACACAAAAATGTTTCAAACAGAAATTGTATGGTTTGGAGGGGGATATAAGAAAATACATTGATTTGACCATGGATGGCGTCGTTAAGGTCAAGTCAAGATTATCGAACCTTGGAAGCGGGTGTCTCGCTTTGCGGACAGCCCGTGGAAGAGGATGCAGTGGCCGCTGCGACCGGACGCCCCCAGGTGGCAAATAGAGAAACGCCCACCAGATATGACTGCGAATAACCCTTCAAGGGAATAAGCAACTGCGGACCAATGATCTAAGGGAAGGAAAACCCCGACAGAAAACTCAGGAAAGGAAAACCCTTGCAACAAACCAGCGTATGGAACAGAAATAGAGAAACGATTTAAACGCCGGGAGTTCGGATGGAACTGCCAGGAGAGGATATTGTCCCAATCCTTCTCAGATCGAGGGAATCTTTGGTTCCCGAATCTAGTAATGAGTAGACCACTTCTCAGATGTCTCTGGCGGGCATTTGGGTAGGTCTGGCAATCGCCGAAGAAGGACCGCCATCTTACCCAGATTTGAGGTCCGCTCCGCCAGAGCATATCTTGTCGCCATTTGACAGTGGGTCACGCATGTTCGAGGTTGGCAAATTCATTTCGCAGTGCGAGCAGTGGACAAAAGGCGTTGTGCGTGACACCAGTTGTGTCGCTGAACCTGGGAGCGCCTCTAATATAGTCGAGCGCTTCGATTTTCGAAGATGGCTCTCTGAGATTCGGCCCGGGGTGAAGTCATTTCTCCTTCGTGGAGACCCCGCAGGCTGCTGGGAACGAGTTACGCTTGAGCGTGTCCTGTGGGAAAAATTGCAGGAGGAATGCAGAGAGACGAAGGAGTACCTAGTCGACAAAGACCCGCTACACGGGGAAGGTGACTTTTTCCTCCCTCCTTCAGGAATGGCCTGGCGACCCTTTGCCGATTCCTCTCTCCCCTACTGGTGGCCTGTGCAGTGGCGAGGGCGATGGCGGCGGCGACAACGCTCGGGTTCGTCTCATCGTCTTCGTAGAAAAGCTTGACTGCCCGGTCAGAATCATCTCCCGAGTGGCTAGCGAGGATGAGGGGGATATGGAGGTTGATGTTGGGGGTGAGGGTGGGGCCCGACCGCTACTGTCTGGCGACCTGAGCGATCCCCTCTGCCCCCGGCCTTTCCCTCATGGTCTTGAACATGGCCCTTCGAAGTTCAAGCCTGCCTAGCCCCTCAAGCAGGAGCAAGGCAGGCCAAGAAGAAATGGTTCGAGCCCCTTCAGGGAACCCTCTCCGATGCCTTCAGTATAGTAGCTAAGACCCTGAAGGGAGAACTGTCTCCGTTCAGTGGGACGGGTCGTTGAGTCGACCTCCGGCGCAGGAGCTGACCTGGAGGCCGGAGTGCTGGAGCGGTAACTCCTCAGACAAGGAGCCAACTGGCTTTCTCCGCCTTGGGGGAAAGAGGCTGTCTCAGGCGTCAGAGGAGAAGGATCCAATACACGGAGAAGATCTTTAATACTGGCTCCTCCGCGAAGATTGGAGCTCTGGCCATAGAGGCGCTTAACGGCGTCGAAGGAGCTAGAGCTAAGTGCAAAAACATCCGAGGCGTGGAGAACGGAGATATACGTATCGGTATCCGCATTGCGAAACAGGCCTAACCCTGTGTCAGCGCACGTCGGGCTTTGACGCGGACCAGGTTCTGGCCGACCAGCTCTCCGCTTTGGACGTGCAAGTCTCGTTTTGAGGGAAGAGAACGATTCTCTCAGGCGAGACTTGCAAGTACAGCAAAGTGCCCGTTATTACCTACGGGAACGGGTCACTCCGGTAGAGATTTTGAGAGAGACTTCCTCCACGAATATTTCCCCGCGAGAGGGAACAAAAAGAAAGTTAGGGGAGCGGAGGGATGCTCTCGCGCGCCGCCTTCGTGAGATCTTCGTGGATGATATCCGCGTGCATATCACGCGCCCGGAGGATTGACTTCTAGATTACGGGCTGCAACAGGTACATCAAGCGAGAGGAAGTTGCGCAGGCGATCGCTGAGCTAAGCGACGAAATTGTTCCCGACGATATTCGCGTCGGAATCATTAGAACGAATGGACACCTAGGAACAGTTTGGGTACAAGCTCCTGCCGCCGTTGCAATACCGGCGGCGGAAGCGGTAAGATATGACTAGGCATCGGAATGACCCAGGTGGCCTTGCTCAAGGGCAGGCCGCTGCGGTGCTTCCGATGCCTGGCCGCGAGTCACGTCCAGCAGTGATGCCCGAGTCAAGTAAACCGGGCCCACTGCTGCCTCATGAGATAGTCGGGCCAGCCTGGGAGGGGGGGGGGGGATAGTAGTGAGACTCAATATCCCAGGTCTCTCCCACTTTAAAAGCATACAAAAGAAGTGGTTTTTTGTGGGTATGGTGAGCCGACACAGCATGGTGCGGCACCGAATCTCACAGTACCCCGAAGCTCGAATTCGTCCGGTTAGGACGGGGAAGAGTGGAGGGGTCTGCATAAAATATTTTCCCACTATATAAAAAAAAAGGGTCAAGATTACATCGATTTTTTAAAATGAAACATATTTTTTATATATTAAACAATAAAAGTGATAACACTTGTATGGCTCCCTGATAACAAAATAGTAAAAATTTGACAACGCAGAATTTAATGCAAAAATTTATAATTATGAATATAATACATACAAATACAATAATTTGATTATAAACGTTTCGATCCTCGCTTTGGATCTTCTTCAGTATGAAACAAGGTTGGAAGACAGAAGACGAAAAGCACTATCTTAGATGGATGCATCATAATTCCTCATATCGCAAAGTTAAAATTTAGATGTAAAAATGTCATTAAGGTCATGAAGTGTGAAAATTGGATGGAAAGATAAACCATGAAGTCATCCGTTGTGTAAGATGATTAATAACAAAGTGACCATTTTTTATTCCAGAATCTAATAGCTGATAGCAAGAGCTTTTCAAAACACTATAATGAAATTCATTAAGTACTTTCCAAGTTATAAGACTCGAAAGTTACTGTCTTCAGCATTAACACCGGAACCCTAAATTTATTAACGTGAGTCCCCTTGCCTCTCACGTCGGAGTGCTTTATTAACGTAAGTTCACACAAGAAATGTTAATATGAAGATATAGCTTCGACCAAATAAAGCTCATCTTTAATTAGTTGTGTATTTTCACAAGTCGGTCTATATTTCTATTACTTGAGATTTTATGTTTTTTTCATTAAATAATTCTAATAAAATTAAATTTATATATTTGAAGACTGAAACTTTTTAATTAATTCAATAATAAAATTTAAAGATTTCTCGATAAATGCATATTATAAATTTTTATTAATAAAAAAAAATGTAAAACGATTGTTACAGGTACTAATTTTATTACGTAACACAAAAATACATCTTAACTCTGAAATTCAACAAACTTAACAACTCAACTTAAAAAATAACTTACTTAAAGTATAAATTTATTATTAATTTGAGCAAAATAAACTTTTCAATTGACCAAAAAATCATTATATTACAAAAAAACATTGCATAGTTAAATATTAATTTATTTAAACATAGAATATTATTATAAATAATCGATAATATTGTTACAAAACACAAATTCTAAAAAATATTCAAAAATATTCTAAAAATATTCCAAAAAATAACTTTATATCTATAAAACTATTAATAATTATTAAATTAAACAAATTCTTGACATTAATTGTAATAATAGCAAGACTATCTTTTTTAGAATTTGTGTTTAGAAATAATAATATGTGTGTTTTTGTTTTCTTATAAGTCTGTAAATCTATGATATATATACAGTCTTTCTAAAGGATGACATCTTATTTACCGTGACAAATTTCTAAAAGCATTGATTGGCTACATAATAATGAAATTTTTGAATCTCCAGAAATCTTCAATCCTACAAAGTTTTCAAAAGATTTATTGTACATTGTAATGACAATGCCTGCGTTTAGCAGACAAAGCAAATTAGTGAGAGGTTAATAATTTTTTATGATTGGCACTTGCCTTTAATTTTTCACTGCAGAAATTTAAGTGCAGAAACCAATCGAATCGCATTTTGGGCATATATTCAGAAACATAACTGTTCACTAGCAATTTGTATTGTGATTTTTACCTTTAGATCCAACTAATCACGTTAAATTGCTACTTAGCCGCTTAGTGGCTACTGGGCCCATTAATATCAAGAACACAGCCAAAATGACTGAATAACTGCGTTTTTGCATAATAAATAATCGTCATAACAATTACAAAATAGCAGTTACCGAAAATAACGCCCATTATTATGTTTGGTGCGCCGAACGAGTGAGAGAATCCCTCCTTCTCGCTCGCTCTGGTCGCTCAACTCGTCTGATGCGATGAATGCGATCAAGGCTGCTAAGATGCTTTCTCGGCGTCTCGACGTAGATCTGAAAGGGAAAGATACTAAACTAATTCTTGCCAATGCGCAATAGTTTACAAAAAATCATTGTTTAAAATTTCTCGTGTGCCATATGTATCCAGTTCGTAAGACCAAGTAGCAAATGTGATCGTGCAAATAAAACGCGTGACTAAAATGCTAAACGTCACGAGTTCGAATCTTGCTCTTTTTCTTTTTTCTGCATTTTTTTATTTGCAATTAAATGCACAAGTAGTAGTCGAGTAGCTAATGAAATAATAAATGAATAAATAAATAAATAAATTTAATTAATAAAGTTAAGCTAAAAAAATATTATCTTTTATCTCTAATAAACTAGCACGACCAAATAAGCAAAATCAAACCAAATTTATTCAATTATTTAGTACTAATTTGTACTACTAATAAAATTTTTGTATTTCATATTGTTTTAGAAATAAACGTCACTTAATATTAGCTTAATATTAGGAAAAAAAGAAAAAAGAAAAGGAATAAAATAAACTGAATTTTATTAATCTTTATTATCTAAAAAAAATAATATATTGATCTATTTTCTTCACGAAACAACTCCCAATTTATTTAATTCTATTAATTCAATTCTATTACAGTTTCAAATTTTATATCCTCTTTACTCTTGAACCTAACAGGGTCGAAGATATTTTTCGAAGAAATAGCAGAAACAAAATCTGAAACTTCACATTTTAACGATACAAATTATAGCGCTTCAATTGTAGGAGTATTGACTTATTCTACTCATGACGAAGGCTACTTTTGAGCCTAATAGAATTGAATTTAATTGAGGATTGTGTCGTAAAAAATGGATCAATATATTATTTCTTTTTAATGGTACAAGTTATCATAAATTTAGTTCTTTGCATTTTTATCCTTCTTTCTTTTTTTTCATACAGTCCTATCTTAATATTAAGCTAACAGCGCCACATTTTTATTAAACTTTTTTTTTTAATATTATTCTAAACATATTAGCAGGATTCGAATCTAGAACCTTCCTACTTATCCTTCCAAGACGGGTGTCTTACTAATTCAATCACTGAGGCACGTGGTGATATTTAATAATAAAAATTTTTAGTTTTTAAATAATGCTTATTAACATCAATATTTAATTTGTAATGTTACTATTCCATCCTCAGTTCAAAGCTGCTTCAAGATCGAAAATATTTCGGCGTGCTGTTTGCAGGACTAGGAAATATAAATTCAATCATAAATGTTAATAAATAACACTAAGATCGAACTTGACTTGAATTGTTTATATTTAGTTGTATATTCATATATCGATCTATTCATTTATTGTATTTAATTTCAAAATAATTGTTTATTTTTTTATTAAGGGGTTAATCCATCTTGAAACTTTCAAAAATTCGAAAAAAAATTTTTTTTTTTTTTGCTTAAATCGATAATTTAGGATTTTAAAAATATAGAATTTTTTATCTGAGTAGAATACCAAATATTACAAAGATACAGTCGATTATTTCAAGCGGTGCGCGTAGCATCGCTTATCGTGTAATAGATGCTTTCTAATCATAAAAAGGCCATTTTGATGGTAAAATCGCTCCAACAAGCCAAGGAGAATGCTTTAGACGCAGAAGGCTAACTGTATGACCTCGATATTGCTGACTAAAGGTAAAATCCCTAAAGGTAAAAAATTATCATTTTATAAAAAAAAAACCTTATTTGAAACCTTACTATTGCGTTTTTCTCAGAATGACCGTTTTCAAAAACGGTAGATACTAGAACTATCACAAAATTTAATCCAAATACTTTGAAATTTTGCTTAGTTGTTGTCAATTAAATTATTCAAAGAAATACCTGTGATTTTTGTAAATTACATACTTTTATTGTAATCTATACTTTTACGTCAAATTTTTACGTGAAAATTGAACTTTTTTTCTCACGTATGCACTACTTTTACATTTTGCAATATTTCTTAATTACAAATATTTCTTTAACAAATTTAATGCAGATTAAACTAATTAATCAAATTTTTATTACAGCATACTTTGCCGTTCTGTTGTCCACCATGAATACCTACATCACGTACAGGATTCCAAAAAACGTGTTGTAACATCGCCATTTTGTTTTTCAAAAACATAATTTTGATCACATTTTATACATCAAGATAAGAATAATAAATAGATATAAAAAGATTTTTTGTATCGTGTATAGTTTTTTAGTAATCAACTTCCAAAGTAAGGTATGATTTTAGGATGGACTAACCCATTAATAAATCAGTATTCTTTTTTCTTACAGTTTTTGATAAAAGTTTACGAATAATTTTAAAGCTTAATTATAAAAAAATTAATATTCTTTTGGCTTAATAAATTAATTAATCAATCAATGTATTTATTTATTCATTTATTATTTCATTAATAACTTATACACTTAATTGCAAATAAAAAAGTGCAGAAGAAAAAAGCAAGTTTAGAATTCATGACGTCTAGCCGTCACGCGCTTTACTCGACCACACTTGCTACTCGATCTTACGAACTGAGTACATGTGGCACACAAGAAATTTTAAACAATGATTTATCGTAAGCTATTGCGCATTGGCCAGAGTTAGTTTCGTGAATTAGTGGGAGTGGTATAGTGTAATATATTAAAAGTTTAACGTAATCCGTGAGGTTAAAGTGTACCTCTTCCAGATCAACACCAAGATGCCGAAAAAGCATTTCAGCAGTTTCGCTCGCATTCATCGCATCAGACAAGTCAAAGCGAGAAGGAGGGAGATTCTTTCGCTCGCTCAACGCGCCGAATTTAGCCGAGCGCGCGTCATACGTGGATAGCCAGAGCGTCTCTGTGCATATAAATGAAGAGAAAAATCGTGAGCATACCCGGACTCACTTTCACATCACTGGGCACGAGCGGCGCATGACGCTGTCCTTTTGCTCTGAAATATGATTGTGCCCCGTTTTTTTATAAAAACAAAATCTTTTAACGACACAGAAAAATGTATTTTTTCCGTGTATGTTTCTATGCATGTACACTTACGTGCGTGCGTGTGCAACATGCACATATAAAAAACAAATGCATGTCACAGGATCGCAGAAAAATAACTTTCTCTCAATCATCTTCTAAGAAAATAACAGAATGCTATGAATTCCACTCCACTTTGCAGTAAATAGCATGGTGCGTTTTGTTTATAATGGTTTTTCCAATAGACCTAATCTACTCTCATTTTCTAATGCAAAAACTGTTGGAAGTGCCATTTTCCTTCTCGTATGTAGAATTCGCCCCTTTGCGCGTTGCATAATGCACTATTTCCGGCGTAATATATTGAAGGCCGTAATATCATTAAGACAGTGCTCGACTAAACTTGTTATGTAATGCTATTCAAAAAAATTTAATAAGTTTAAATCTGGCGATCGTGGTGGCCAGGTGAGATCACCTTGACCAATCCACCTTTCTGAATAAAGTGCAGTTAGAAAATCGCGAATTTGTCGGAGAAAATACGCAGGAACTCCGTTGTGTTAAAAAATCAGTGCTCGCACATGAAGAAGCACATCTGCAAGAAGCACTAATAACTGGTATTTTCTAAAAAAATCCTTCTAATGTCGCTATTTAGATGCGACGGAAGAAAATATGGATTAATATGAAAATCAGTAATTTAATTATATTTTATTATAATTTATGTTATTTTATTAGATTTTTAATAATTTTTATTTATATATTTAAAAATTTAATATATAAAATGATTAGATTTTTATTTGGTCATTTAGAATTTTATTCTTTGTGCACGTACACTGATTCCAGGATCTTTGTAAACTGCCTGAAGAATTTCTTCTTCATCGTGGCACGACGCATTAGATTAATAGCTTTACGGTTACTCGAAAAACCCTGTTTCTCATAAATGTACAACACGAAAAATTTGATTCGTAGGATGTCGCCCACGTCTGGAAATCTCTCCATGTATTAAATCCGTGCTGCGGCATTTCTTCCGCTAACCTGCATAAAATTAACATATTGTTGCAAAATCTCATTATTAAGAATTGTCACATACGGAGAATACAAGATAAGATAACATGTAATGTACGCTGTATATACCAAGCAGAAATAATTAACTGTTGGCTGTTGTAGACAAAATACAACCAAAGCATTTCAACAATTTCAATTAGAAATACAGAAATAATGTGCCTCTGTGCATAATTGAAACTATTAATCCAGTGCATCTATGATGAAAAAATTTTTCAGACAATTTATAAAGCTTTGTAATCAATATGCCTCATTTGACGCAATTTAGGCATGTCAAAAGTGCATAATATTGGGTAAGTGTGAAAGTTCGTATCTGATTTATCATCATAAAACTCAAGCAGTAATTTAGCATGTAAAATTTTTTTGTTAATCAATGATGTAATTGCCATCGTTTCCTACAATCTCTTTTCCCAACGTTTTTATAGCATCGGATGTCTCGATTTTTGATTGCTTTTTTGCATTAAAGAAGGAAAAAAAAAAGTTTTTGAACTATTTTGGCTATATTTTCAAAGATGCGAATTTTTTCACATTCAAATCGTTTTACAGTGATCGAAACAAGTGATAGTCTGATTGTGTGATATCAAGAAAATACGTGGATGATATGATATCCCATTTCATTTCTTTTAGTTTGCGCAAGATCTGTTTTACAATGTGTAATTTTGCGTTGTCGTGATGAAAAACATCTCCTTTACGATTGGCCAGAGTTGGACGCTTCTTCTGAATTACTATCTTTAAATTATTGATAATATTTGTCAAAATTAATCGTTTGGTCAATGGGGAGCAGCTCAAAATAAATTATTCCTTTGGAATTTTATTAAACAGAAAGCATCAACTTCTCAGGATGCAAATTGGCTTTTGCCATTTTGCACGCTCATCAGCAAGTGCGTTTGCATTGATTGTTGTACAAGCTCCATTTTTCATCGTTAATCACCAATCCAAAAATAACTCTTTATTTAGTCGGCCAAGCAAAGAAATAGCAGCAGAAACTTGATAGTTTTGATTAGTGAATGTGACATCCATATATCGAGCTTTCAATCTTTTTTAAATATAGAAATGCGATTGATCTATCAATATAGAGTCTCTCAGCAATATCTTCTGTTAAATACTAAGTAATAAGTAAATTTAGACCGTAATGAATAAATCAATAAAATAAAAGAAAAATGCCTATTTGGTTATGGCGGATCTCAGTGCCTAATCATATTTTCGTATACAATTAGAATATAAATTTTTCAGTTCTGCAAACTGCGCGCCGATTATTTGTCGGATTTACAACGAGAGAGTTTCGCAACTGTATAAACTGTGACGATATCACCGCAAATTTCCCGAATTCCGGAACGTTGCGACCAATCGCACGCCGTGCCAACTTACATATTTCGCTTCCATTCTACGAGCGCTCTCGTTAATATAATTGATAAACCAGCCGTTTACCGTTTTTGTTAATGTAAATCGTTATTGTTAAATCCGCTGTTCTCGTTAATATAATTGTTAAATCTGTTGTTTTTTCGTAAGTATTAATGTAATTGTTAACAACAATCTCACCGTTTTCGTTAAATCACTTGTTAAATCCACTGCTTCTTTCGCTCGCAATTAATCTTGAATAAATCTTGTTATTATCAGTTTACGATCTATCTCAATTCCTTTTCTGATCGTTTTCGATCCCTGAATAATCCAACGAGTTAGATCGCGCATTGAAGACCTGATTGTTTTAATCTTAAGTATAAAATATCGTGAGTAGATCCAGGTGAACTGTCGACATCGACTCTAAAACGCAATATCCACGGAAAAAAAGTTTTGTTGTGCATTTGATAGGATATAAAAAGCATATAAAAGCTGCTGAAATCGAATCAAAATAATTGCTGAGTGTTATTAACAATAACTAATTGATTTGAATACTAATAATAGCTTAAGGAAAATGTAAAGTGATTTTGTTGAGCAGAAATGCTCGACTACACATTGCAAAAGATACGTTATCGGCATTTCAATGGGAAATCTTACCACACGCCGTTCACCAGACTGTGTTTCTTTAGATTATCACTTCTTTTTTTTAATAAGCAAAATTATGTCGCAACATAATACTAATTAGAAATAAAAAGAAAGAGAGAGAGAGAGAAAGAAAGAATAATCGCTTTTCAAAATTTCATTTTCACAGAAAGGAATTTATCATACGTAAGAAGTCCTAGCATCATTGTAAACAACTAAACTCCTTGCGTCCCTAGTAACGGCGTGGCGACGGCCGATCGAGCCAGCGTCTGGCTGAGGCGGTCCTATCCTGTCGCGCGCGCTGATACAGCGATCTTCTATAATTAATAACTCGTTAACTATTGTGAATTCTGCAATGGTTTAGGATTTTTTTACTCAGCTTGACGTGCTCTACCTGCTCACAAAAATTTTCCTTTTAACCTCCAGACACCCTGTATATATACCACATTTGTCGAAAATTTAATTTATCAAGCATTATTTACTATATTTAAGGTAAATAAACTATACTGATAAATTATATTAGTAAATTAAAAAAGACTATCTACTACTATAAAAAAAACGAAATATTTCTTTTTTATATTTAAGAAAAGAACTTTTAAACTTTTACATTTTTGCCGTATATCCCATTCATAAAAATTGCGTCATTCAAGTGATATGTACTTACAGAAAAAGCTTATACCAAATTAGAAATATAAAACCTAAGTGTGATACTTTGATTTATACAATAAAAACTAAATACGTATTTCTGTTGAAAGATCTTTCTATTCTAACTCAAATAAAAATTTTATACTCAAAAATTTTATTTAAATAAAAAAATTTTTTAAATAAAAATCTTTAATGATAACAATAAAAGTTAAAATAAATTTCGATCTTGATAATGTTAATGGGTTAATTAACTTTCTATTAACTATATTAACAATAATATAACAAAATAAATTAATTGGGCTAATGAGAGCAAAATTCAACGCGGTAATTAGTGCGTAAATGTTATTTAATATATAAGGAAAGATTTACATGCCGTTGTTATATTGAACGTTTCGGCTTATTTTTAAGCCATCATCGTATAAATGTTAGATACTAATTAGAAATAAAGCGTATAAATGTTAGATTTCATCGTATCGCAATATAAATTGTAGGTATGTGAACCAACATCTCCGATACCACCGCAAGAGAATCCACAGTTCATGTTGTGTACCTCTTCATATCAGTAGAAATTGATATTACCACGTTGAGTCGGAAAACTTGTCACATTAAGTAAAATAAAAACTTATAAAAATTAAAAGCGCAGTCGTTGAAGTCGATTATGTTAAATCTCAGTGTCATCTGGTCGGATATTGGATTATAAAAATGATTATATTGCGTGTAAATCTTTCCTTATATATTAAATAACGTTTACGCACTAATTACCGCGTTGAATTTTGGTATCATTAGCCCAATTAATTTATTTTGTTATCTTTAATGATATTCTGTGAGCGTTCTATCAAAAAATGAGTAATGCCCTGCGCATAATGGACAAAATATTAGAAATAAGAATAAATATTAAATTTTGGAAATCAAAATTAGAACTAGAGATTAAATGTAACAATGGATACAAATAAAATATAAGACATACAGTGGGTGCTCAAGCTATTAGAACGTCTTGAAAATTTTGTTTGGGCTTATATTCAATGTGATATTTATTAGACTAGAATGTAGAATACATAGATGAAATGTAAAAGATTTGTTTATTGGAATGTCCTTTTTAATAATTAGTTATAATTTTTATAATAAAATTATATAATAGACTCTCAATCCGAGAATAGATGAAAATTTTGCGAGCGTTCTAATAGCGTGAGCACCCACTGTATATGCGTCACACAGACACAATATAATTTATCTAAAGTATAGTGTGTCCTAGTTTTGATTTCAAAAATTTAATACTTATTCCTGTTCTTAATATTTCGTTGTGCGCAAGGCCTAACTCGAAAGATATCACCTATACACCTCACAAAATAATTAAAATAATTTCTTTTCTAGCTTAAAGTGAACTTTATGAATTATTATTTTTTTCAAGTCTCTAATGTCCTTATAATATATATTTTGTTCTTCGACACATATATTCATAGATATATATAAATTTTAATTAAAATTCGGCAAATATGCTACAACTCGCATATGTGTATATTAAAAATGAATACTGCCTGTAATGAATCTCATACAGTGTTTTCTTCATTTAACAAGTTTCAAATTTTTCTCGGTCAAGCACTTTGATCGGCTTTTATTTATTTATTACTTATATTTTAATTTATTTACTTGATTAAAAATTTAAAAAAATGTGAAAAAATAGCGGAATTTAAACACGTGACGTTCAGGCTTCCAGTTGCTCACCTTGTTTGCTTGATTACGTTCTTTGCTTGTAATTCAATTTTACGAACTATATTAGAGTTGTAACAAAAGTGGTTATAACGAAAGCAAATGCAAAAGTGAAAAAAAAATTTTTTTTGCGAAAACGAAAGCGAATGTAAATGCGAAAGCGAAAGATCTTATTTTTTTCTCTTGAAATAAAATATGGAGGATAATACCCTTTTTATATACAGTACTATCGGGATGTGAGTTATCGCATTGCGCGCTAACAGAATCTCTCTTATCACTCTTATCACACTTATTTATTTAATTATTATAATTTATATTACATAGCAGTTTACTTGCATTCATTCATTTTCAGTAACGTTTTCAGTCACGTTTAAACTCTAAAATCTAAAATATTTTTAAATCGGCAAATCAGTGAATAAAAAAAAACATGAACTGCACTCTCTTGCCATCTAATATACTCCGATGAAACTCGCGGGCCGGACAAAATCTTTCGCTAAAACTTTTGCAAAATTAGTTGCGATAGCAAAAGCAAAAGCGAGAGTCTAAAATGGATACAAAAGTTTCGCTTTCGCATATGCGAAAGTGAATATTCGTACAACCCTAAACTATATAACATGAAGACAAGAAAACTTTAAATAATGATTTATTGTAAACTATTGGCATTGACAAGAGTCGATTTATTGTGAATTAGTGGAAGGATATATAGCGTAACATATTAAAAATTCAGTGAAAAGGATCTTCGGAGATATTTCTTTCACTTCAGATTCACGCCGAAAAACATTGATAGTTTCGAGGTGAATCAAGTCATCAAGCAATGAAAACAGAGTTCATCTTTCTTGCTCTTGATTCTCTCACTCTCGCTCAACGCGTCAAATGCGCGCTGTTACATGGACAGACAGTGTCTCTGTATGCGTGAGAGAGTGGAGAGAGAAAATCGCTGTGCTTGGGCAAGAAAATGCATCACTGATTACAGGATTACAGGTGCGTCAAGCCCAACACGTTCGTTTTTCCTTCCCCACTTAACACACGCGCTCTATCTATCCGTATGATAGTGCCACTCATTGTTAGCTAACAGCCGAGTGAATGAGAGAATCCCTCTCTCTCAATCTGATCGCTAAACTCGTCTGACGCGATTGCGAATTTTTCTCAAAAATACATAAAAATAAATATGAATGCAAGTATACATTCTTTGCGCAATATTCGTTGTATTTCTAATCTTTATGCTTTACTTGTTTTTCATCCTACATTCGAAAAATTTTATCGTACAATATGTATAAAAACTATAAATAAAAAATAAATCCTTATTTAATTATATTTTCCTTATGTATTTGTATACTTTCAAAATTTTGACGTATAGAAAATTTGCGCAACATATGTATGGAAGTAACAAAACAATATGGAACTATTTTATTTATTTAAATAATTATCGAGAAATATAGAAACTTAAAAAAATTTACATAAATTTAGAAAGAATATGTGTCATTACATTATAATAAAAAAATGAAATGTGAATTAGATATTAATTGGACTAAATTTGGGACACAAGATTACTATTCTATAACGTAATTACTACATTACATTTGATACTTCGAAGACGTTGACTTCAATTATATTTGATGGATTTGATTCAAATACGTATAATCGATATATTATAATCTCATTTATCACAAAATTATTGTTTGCTCCAAAAGGAAGTAGAATTGTACTCAGGAGAACATTACATATTTGCTAAATTTCAATAACATTGAGATTCATAGCTTTTCAGATTTACRTTGAGAAAGCATTGGCAACAACTCAAGCCTTGATCGTATCAGAATCGAACAACTAGAGCGAGTGAGAGAGAGAGAGGGATTCTTTCTTGTTCAGTGCGCCGACTGTCAGCTGACAACGAATAATGCTGTCGGATAGACACAGCGTCTAGTACGTAAGTGAAAGGAGAAAAATCAATCTTTCGCGAAAGTTTGAAATTGTACCTTTGTGTATATTTGCTGATAGAGACAGTGTCAAGAGTATATTTGAACGGATAGTAGTGCAAAAAGAATATATCGAAACGCGAAGCGCCGAGAAAAAATCAACGTAAAACGTGACAAAACGACGTGACTCCGACCGTTTCACTTGTTCTTATCATTGTTTATACAAAATTATACTTTTATAATTTGTAAAACGATAGTAAAACGATGATACAAATTTATAACGGGAAGAAACTGCCTCTGTATATGCATATACCTAATTTACACACTGTACTTGATGCGTGTATTAACAAGTAAATTTCTATTAAATAATCTTATCTAATCTTATCTAATTTCGGTGATACATGACGTATACATATATACATGATATTGTATTTAATCGATCATCTTGATGAACCAGTTTAGTACACAATTCTCTAAATGCATTAAATGAAATTAAAATAATTTAATAAAAAGTTACGAGTTAGTACGCGTATCAAGTGCTTGGTGTGTGCGCGCGCGCGCGTATATGTGTGTGTGTGAAAGATATGTAGTTTATTTGATATTCAAATTGACTTTCTTCTGCTGCTTGACAATGCCCTAGTCGTACATAAAAATCATCCATCACATTTTGTCTCATATGTAAAAATAGTTAAAATAAGACCGACTTGATGTACTATTCGTTTCCTAAGATCCATCAAGTCGGCAGATTTTTTATTACGACGGCTAGTCCTTGGGACGGCCGAATCCCGAGAGGACCCGTCCAAGTTTTTAATCCTTAGATCAGTATGATATGCGATAGTTGAAGGAGCTTGCTAACGGAATACAATACGCGATGACAAGGGCGATACGATATGCGATGAAAAGGACGATACGATACGTGACGAAAAAGATAATACGATATGCGACGAAAAGGATGATACGGTACGCGACGAAAAGAACGATAAGATATGCAACGAAAAGGACTTACTTAGTTGATTTTTTTCACATTATTCGAGCGGAACTTATTCTTGAATGTATTAAAAACACATTCGCAAATACTGCGAATAAATTTATCCACGATTTGTAGGAAAGTTATGCGTTGATTTTTATTCAGATAACATAAAGTCTCGAGAAGATAGGCTTTTCTTTTTCCGAGTGTCTAGCGATTTTCACTCCGTCCATTCTTTCTCCATCCATTTATATTCCATATTCTCCTTCATTATGAGAGGCCCGTGCGAACGCTGATTCACTTCTTTTATACGTATCCATTGGAAAATAATACGTAAATGTAATATGTCGTACTATCGAGAAAAATGCAAGTCCAAAATCGATATTCGCCTGAAGTTGATTTCAGATCTCTCTTCTTCTTCTTTCTCTTTTACATGAGTACCATATCATAATTGACAAACATCTTGTCACTCTGTATAATAAATCAAAACTTTATCGAAACATCGTACGTCGGATGTGAAAGATAAATGTCGGGGAAAAGTTTTTATGAAGATCGTTTTTCCGCAATCGGCAGATTTATATATGATGAAGGAATGTTTCCAGTGCACATCCATTTTACAAAATAATTCACTCGATTACTGTGATTTCAAAAACAAAAGAAAGAAAATGACGCTTGATGATAATAATTTCTCTTTCAAGAATACGCAAAGTTAAATTTAAGGAAGACGGAGATAACCTCATCAGCGCGGTGAAGAGGTCACGGTGGTCGGTTGATCTGGCTAATTTTTGTAATTTGGACACGCAAATTTGCAATGAAAAATGGTTTTTGTCACAAATTGGATTATCTCAACCTTTAGCCGAGCGAAAATTTGTCGCGTCGATTGAATGCATAATATGATTGGACATAGACCAATTGTACAATGAGATGCATTAAATCTGTATCAGATTTAATGCACTTCACTGTATAAAAATTTGGTATAAAAATTGGTATAAAAATACGGACCAGAAGCCTAGATATGATGCTCATATCTACATCTTTTACACTCAAAAAAGAATGCAAAGTTTGTTGTCGAATATAAAATCTACAGAAATAAAAATCTACAAGTGCGCAATTTCAAAAAATTCATTAAATAATTACAAATACAAATAGTTAAAAGTTTGTACACCCCTAAATATAAATAAGTCTTTTTAATCAAAGTTGTTATCAATCTTGTTAAATAATATTATAGGTGAATTCATATACATTTCTCAGTCCTGCAAACTGCGCGCCTAATACTTTTGGTGAAACACAAAACTCCTGTACTAAGGTTGTAATATCGAAATAATGATATGAATTAAAGATTGATGCTAATAAACATTTTTAAAATAATGTAAAGAATTTATTGCAAAAAAATATCACCTCAGTCAGGATTCGAACTTTCCTTTTCAGGGCAAGTGTCTTATCAATTCGGTTACTGACATGATGATATTTATTGCAATAATCAGTAAATAATAAGAAAATCTTTAAAAGTCATGTTTTAAGCAACGAAATTTAACGGAATTTAAACAATAATAAATGAACATCGATCGATATGTGATTATACAACTAAATATAAAGAAGTCTATTCGATCATTCTTTAAAATTTTTTTATTTGTCAAATTTATACATTTAATAATGTTTATAGGCAATATTCATATGACAATATTTGTAATCCGTTTTTATTTCAAATCATCTTATGTGCAATCTCTTAAGAGATGGTATGACTCTGTGGCCGGTATCCATAATTCATTTTTATATTTAAGAATGTTTTAAATATAGTTTTATGACGTGATAAATCAATCATAAAACTCTATTGACATCATAACACATATAAGACAATCTTGAAATAAGAATTGACTGTAAATACCGGCTTGTGATTGGTTTATGAGATTTCTGTTTTAAGTATGCACTTAAAACAATTTTATCTATAAGAATTGATTATGAATATTGGCTTATATATTGAAAATTGTTTTTATTTGTCAACATATGACTCTTATAAGTAACTTTCGTTATTGAAAATAAGGAATAACAAGCATTAATTTTCCATTAAGAAATATTTAGGACTACTTTTGGGCTACCTTATAATAACAAATTGGCAAGATTCAAATTATTCCTGCGCCAGCCACCCACCCACATATACTTGTCAGTAAAAGGTACTGCGGCTAACGAAGAACTGATTCAAGCCGCGGTGTGACGCGCGCATAAACTCATCCGCGGCAGAGTCAACGTATAATTCCGCCGCGCGGATTGTTGCTAATGAGCTTATACGCGATGATCCGCGACAATGAGAAAAGGAAAGAGAGAGGAGTTATATAATAAAATCTTTCAAATATTTTTAGTATAAAATATCTATCTCATGAAAAGTTACTGAAACTATTGATTCTTTTCTCAATGACTTCAGAAAGGGTCTTACGATTAATGGCCGCTGAGGATCCGTAGTTTTATTTTGGCTGTAATAGAAGCAAGTCCATGCGCGTCAAAATGAGTAATCTAACAACGAAAGAAAAGATAAAACTCTATTTTATCGAGTGCTTTTTTCTAGAGGAAAAGTATTTAGCAGTATAGAGGGTTTCCTACTAAATACGGAGCAAGAAAACAATTATTTATTTAAACTTATGTATTATCTACATTAAAGTAATTTTTTTGTATTGTTTTTAACAGAATTTTATGCAATATGGAATTACCCAAGACGCAATCTGCCAAAACTTTCTGTGTTTCTAATTGTAGAAGAAAATATTGAAGGAAGAATCATTTTGAACAGAATGCTTTAATTCAGAAAGCTGTACAAGCCCTTTAAATATCAAAAACAACGTTATAGAGAATTTCAAAATATTTTCTGAAAATGTATCCGTATAAAATAACATATCACCAATTGCTAATCGAACGCGCTATGACAAAACGTGTGGAATTTTGTAAAATAAATGAATAATAAATGGAATGTTTTAGGATGGAGAATTGATGAAATATTGATAATTCACACGGACGAGGCATATTTTTGGTTATGAATAAGCAAAATTATCGATCGGAAAATCCAAACGGTTCTCTTTACAAAAAATAATGGACTGCGATTTCAGTAAAATGAATTTATCTGTAATTCTTCGGCTCAATGATGACTGGTGAAAGTTACGAGGAGCTTCTCGAAAAAAATTCTGTCACGCAAAAAAAGGAAGTCTGGTCAGATTTTATTTCATGCAGAATGGAGTGATATCACCGAATACAGGAGATTTTCGAAACAATCCATAATCAGTCATCAGTCTAAGATAATCCAAATTTATCCGGAGGGATCTAGAATGGCCATGATATTCATCGGATTGAAATCCATGACTTCTTTCTTTGGGAGTATATTAAAGACAATTGTTATGCCGGAAATCCGAAAACAGTATCAAATTTAGTATTAAAACTATTTTAAAAAAGCAACATTAAAGACGACATGTTAGAAAAAGTTTTTATGAGTTTTCATAAAAGAATTAACTCCTTTAGTACATTTGACGACTAAGACTCGTCATGCACTTGTTTTACCTAAGTTATATAATTGTTGGATGACGAGTCTAATTCGTCATTCAAACTAAGACAAAATTAAACAAGAATTTTTTCAAAAAAAAAAATCTGTATCCAAGGGGTTAAGTTTTGTATAAATTCAAATGGTGTGTACTTCGAAAATATTTATCATTTATCAGCTTTCTTGATTATTAGCATATTTTTCATCAATAAAATAAACTGATATACAAACATTTTATTAAATTTCATTTATATCCATTAAAAACTGCAGACTTTTCTCTTTTCAGCGTAATTTTTGTATTTTCAATAACTGAATACATTCAAAAATGACAGCAACTTAGTTTCAGCAACTTTCCATGAGATACCATGTATAAAATATTTTATTTTTCATATTTCATCATATTTTATTTGTGCTTAATTTTTAAAAATGTTAGGGGAAAAAATATGAGGGAAAAAAAGAAAAAAATGTATTTTTAATTCATTTTTATGTTTTATAAATATGCATTTATACAAATACAATTATATATTATGAAAATATTATATTTACACTTATACATTATTAGTTTAAAAAAATTAAGGTTTTCTTTTCTTTTTATATTATTAGTTTAACAATAAATCTAATATTAAAAGGTTTACAAATAATAGACTTTTGTACCATCTTTATAAAAAAATTTAGATTTTAATTTTACAATGTTCTTACATACGCTCATGGATAGAAAAAAATTCGATCGAAAGTAAGAGAAAAACCTCGAACAAGAAGAAGAAAAAGAAAAAGAAAACTTTATTTACTCAGAAAAACAAAATCATATGAAAGAGAATAATGATTCCCGGGTGGAAATATTTCTGGGCGATCCAAATTTATATTGGGTTCCTGTAAGGAATGTTGTGACACGCCAGTATCGGAAATCTAGCCAGGCGCTGTCTAGTATTTCATCTAAGCATTAGATAGAATTGTGCGGAGGTACCAAGATGGGAAAACCAGCCAGGGGCTAACGTCCGGCCAGTGATGCAGAATTAATACCATATTTTATATGGTATCAATATAACTAATATTATTAAATAATATACAAATAATATGTAAAGTTATTCAACATTTCATATTTTTTATTTTTTTCTTACGTTGCGAATTTTTAACTTGTTGAAATTTTATTTTAATTGAATAATTCAATTTTACAACTCACTTTCTGCTATATAGGCTTAGACAATACTGGGGCTACACCACATCACGAACCAGGGCCTAGATAGTTTTCTAATATTGAGGCTGGTCATTTTTGGCGTTACTGGCCCAGTATAGCCCCAGGCTAGCTTTCCATCATAACGCCCACATTAACTCGTGGAAAACTAGCTGGAGCCCATACAGTGCCAGGTCGTTCCAATTTCCACCCGGGTTATAGATAAATTTACGTTTTATGAATACCGGCGCACATGACTTTGTTTTATTTTGTGATACAATTTCTTGAAACGCAGTATGCCGAATTGCATTAAAACACAGATTTAATGCTGTTCTCACTGTTTTTTTTTCTTGTCTATCCATTATTAATTTCCTAATACTATCAAAATTAACGATTCATGAATTCTTATAATTTAATCTTTTTACTTTACAAATTAGGATGAAGGTAGCGAATATGGAATATCAATTTTTAAATTAATATTACTCTAAATGCATATTTAGACTTCTAATAAACGCAGAACTCTTGAGCAACATATTAGCTATAACATCCAATAAATGAAAATCTCCGGCTTTAGTATTTACGAAAAAGTAAAAAGTGAGAAAATGAGGGGGAATAAAAAAGTGATATATATAATATGGAATACCGATCAAATTTGAAGAACAGTAATAAATAACACAAAAAATGAAGTGTGTATTTGTTTTTTTTATGTAAACTGATTGAAACAGAATTAAAAATTATGTCTTTATTGTACAATATAGCATATAGAAAATAAAATTACATCATAAATATGAACAATCAAATAAAATCCTAATTCGTTAAATTATTATCTAAAAGAAATTAACATCAAAAATATTTTTTATTATTTATAAAAAGAACAAAATCGTTATATTCTCTACTTTTTATTTCATAATAATTTAATTATTCCATATTATTAACGTCTTAATATGACACATAAGCTCTTCCTGTTTCAATAAAAAATTATAAATTGGCTCTTTATTCCATATTAATCTATTCGCTGTCTTTACTCTACATATTAAGTTTAGATCATTTTTGGATCAAAGACAGAATTTAAATTAATCATTAAAAACTATTTGTGAAATCTTCGAGAAACAAAAATAACAATTATTTATCCATCAATCCAAATTGAAAATCGGGATTTATTATTGATTGCTGAAATAATCATATGAGTGTTTTTTAAACTTTGTGTGTGCCCTTTAAAATAAAATCAATAGCACATTTATGTGTTGAAAAGTGAGTAGTAAATAGGTGTTTTCCATTTTGTCATCAAATGGAAAACACTCAATTTAGAGAATATGATTTTTTAGTTCACATAATATATAGAGTATTCCTTCTTTGTGTGCGCGTTTTCTATTTTCGCTTTTTTAAATTAATATTCCGATGATTGAAGTAGAACCAAAATATCTAAACAAAAATACTCATTATACTTGAGAATACTCTTTTTCTCTCTCTCTCTTTCAGACAAATAAATTAAAAGTATAGCAAAATATTATTTATCTTTATTTTCGAGAAGATGTTTTCTTCTTTGTTTTGTTCCTCATCCTTCTTCTCGTCTCCTTCTGTTGCCGCCGTCTCTTTTTCTTGTTCTATCTCTTTCTTCTTCTTCTCCTTTTCCTCCTCCTCTTTCTCCTTTTCTTCCTCATTTTTACGTACTAAAAAGTAATGTTTCGTTAACATTTATTAAATTAACTGAGCGTTTTCACTAACTTATTTTTTTAATTTACATGGTGTGAATATCGGTCGAGCTTGGCGCTTGAATAGAATTGTCGCTATTTTGCGTATTATTTGAAACATAATTATGTTAATTCATTTATCATATTACATTAATATTATATAAACTAAAGTTTTTATAATGTGTTATCTTAAAATACTGTTTTATTAGATATTACAATAAAGAAGATGATTATAAGGGAGTGGCATGTTATTATCCGCAGCTTCAATTCGCGCTCTCCCAAGAAAATTTATTTTTATTTGCTGAAATTTCTAATAATTAACTTTACTATTATTTCCCTACTTACATGCAAGTATACCCTCAGGCTCTTCTTTTTTGTTGTCATCTCGTTGCATCATTGTTTTATCGAAGTGAATTCACAGCTACACGATTTCTCAATACGAAATAAATATTACAATTCAGTAATAAGCCAAACTTTATATTTTATTTTAATGTACAATTTTTAATTCACAGTATTTATCTCTTTGTTCCTTATTTCCGATGTATCGCAGGAAGACAGCTATGTGTCCTCCCGAGTTACGCGAAATATTGTCACACTTCTAAATGTCGCGATATTATATTTACAAATAACTGGTCACTATCATAATGTCTCAATGCATAATGCACAGTAATATGCTGAAACACTCGCTCTTAAAAGATTTTGATGTATAGAAAGAAAAGATGTTTTGAGATATAGAAAAATAAAAAAATGATAAAAATTTTCTTCAGCTTCAGCATTGACTAGACTTTGACAGGTTTACAAGAAAACTTCACGACGTGATACCAATCGATTTCACCGAAACTCGTTGTAGCGATAGGTATTCACATCGAGTGTTACTGCGTAAAAGGATAATTGTTAAGATAAATATTTAAAGTAACAAATTAATTTTATTTCTCTATTTCCTTTTGTGTTTCTTAAGATTGGTACTACCATATTCTGCTAGGTTATCTTATGTTTAAGAGGTTGGCAATTAATTTCATATACAGGATGTCCGGAGGTTAAAAGGAAAATTTTTGTGAGCGGGTAGAGCACGTCAAGCTAAGTAAAAAAACCCTAAACCATTTTGCAGAATTCGCAATAGTTAACGAGTTATTAATTATAGAAGATCGCCATACAGCAGCGGCAGAATAGGACCGCTTCAGCCAGACGCTGGCTCTTTTCCTATTTATTAACCTCCGGGCACACACACACACACCCTGTGTGTGCGTGTGCGTGTGCGTGTGCGTGTGCGTGTGCGTGTGCGTGTGCGCGTGTGCGCGCGCGCGTGTGTGTGTGTGTGTGTGTGTGCTACAAAGAGCTGCGTTTCGTTATAACCATAAGAATAAAAGATTACAGTTTTCTTTTTCATAAGCATATTGGTGTCTTTTTTCTTTTCACACCTCGGATTAACATCACATAGTAGAGCGTGGTTGCATGCGCATGGAATAAATTCTGTACGTAAAAGTAAATAATTAGAACAAACGCAAAAAAACGCACTTACTGAAAATTTACACACACACAAAATGGAATTCCATAGAATTAAATAATTACGAGGTGCTGAAAATTGGGACATTTGGAAATTCGCAGTAAGAAATTTACTGCAAGAAACCGAAGGAGTTTATGAAGTATGTTCTAGTGAAATTGAAAAATACCATTGGAAACAGGCGCAACATAGAGCCGCTGTCAACGTATGAAGCAAAGCTAAAAACTTGGGATAAAGCAGATTGTGCAGCAAGTCAGATTGTTAAAACTCTTGCTAAAGTAATGATGCTATTGGTTACGTGTGAATGTGCAAAAGATATGTGGTTTAAGCTGCATGCAGTTTTCGAGCAACAAACTAAGCAAGCTGCCCACACAGCTTAAGCAGAATTCTTTAGTGAGAATCTGGCTGATGATATGGTAACATATATTGTAAAATTTGAAGGATTAATTTTGCGTATGCAGCAGTTAAATGTAAAGCCAGACGAATCATCTCTGATGGTTAAATTATTAGATTCTTTACCACATGAGTATAAAAGTCTTCGATAAGCATGGGTGAGATCAGAAAATTAACAGATATTTAGAATTTGATAGGAGTGTTGACATCTGATGAGAAACGGCGACAACAATGGGTTGCAAAATAGGAAGAGACAGTCGCTCTACTAGCAAGCGAAGCTAAGATTCAAGGAAAAAGCGAATGTAGCAATATGCATGATGGCAAAAATTATCAATCGAAGAAACACACAATCGGCAAAGGTAAAGACAAATCCACATCATATAAATGCTACAAATGTGGTGGTGTAGGCCATATTTGAAAGAATTGTTCAAGTACGAAGGAGAAATCTAAGGATAATGAAATGTTTGTATGCGAAGCCTTGAATACTGAACGAACACTCAACGATAGTTCATGGATTGTTGATACTGGCGCGACAGATCATGTAACACATCACGGTAAGTGGTTTTCATCTTTCGAATATTTTATGCATGGCTAGGTCACAAGAATATACATCATGTGAAGAAGGTCTTAGAAAAACACGGTCTTTACTATTCGGATGATAATCAGTTCTGTGGAGCCTGTGTTGAAGGGAAGCAACATCGTAACTGTTTTAAAGAATGTTAACAACGTGCAACTGAATCTGATGAGATTATTTATGCAGATCTCTGCGGTCCGATGAAGTGCGCATCACTAGGAGAAGCAAAATACTTTGTATGTTTTACCTGTGATTATATAAGATAGCGCATGGTCTACTTTCTTAAAGAAAAATCAGAAGCTGCTGATAAAAGTGCAAAGGTGTTGCAAATTATAAAAACAAACTGTGGACGATCGATAAAGATTCTTCAAAGTGACAGTGCTACGGAGTAAATACTGTACTAAAGTACAGGAACTTTTATCATTAAATGATGTAACTCTTGCAGTTTCCAATCCACATACACCACAACAAAATGGCTGAACAATGTATAATATTAATAAAACAGTAGTAGACTTCGCCTGAACAATGTTTTGACGTCATCCCCGATCAGATAGTCAGAATTTACAACGGGTGTCTTCAGTGGGGCGTCTTTCCCTCAATCTGAAAGAGGGACTCATTGCGAATCCTTCTGAAGGGCGGGAACAAGGACGAGAAGAACCCGAAATCATACCGACCCTCCTCTCCGTAGTAGGGAAACTTTTCGAAAAGCTTATCAAGCTTCGCCTCGATGACACGTCGACGGCGTCTGAAAATATTTCCGACTGACAGTTCAGATTTATACCCAGAAGGTCGACGGAGGACGCTATCGTCAAGTTGCGGCGGATGGTTTCTTCCTTCGAGGTGAGGTACGCCGTGAGGTACCCTACTCTTCGATATCTCGGGTGTCTTCGATAATCTGCTGGCCCCTTGTATTAGATAATTTAAAAGATAAGAATTGCCCCAGAAACGTTTTTGAAGTACTCCGGAGCTACTTCCGCGACCGAAATGTCCGGATAGAATTAGGGCACGACTATTTCGAAAACGGCCACGAGAGAGTGCCCACAGGACTCTGTCCTTGGTTCAGCCTGTTGGAATTATTTATTATGTTCGACGGATTGCTCCGCAGGTTAGAACACGTAATACCAGGTCAATTCGTAACGTATGCCGACGACTTGATAGTCATTGTTAACGGAAATTCACGAAAAGAACTAGAAGAGAGGGGGCAAAGAATAGTCGACGAAATTTTGGACTGGTGATTGGCTAAATTAGAAGTCTCTAAAAATAAGACAGAGGAAATCGCGCTGAAAAGCAAAAGTATTAGAAGAACCCCAATAGGTAGAAGGGAGGAGACCGTTCGGATAGGAAGCGAAAACATGTAAGAGAAAGAAAAGTAGATCTCACGAGTAGACCGCCGACAATTAAAATAGAAAACAAAAGCATAAGCTTTAAAAACTCAGTTAGGCACCTCTGGTTTGATCAGAGAATGGGTGTAAGAACCCACTGCGAAAAGTTGGGAGAGCGAATGGAGACTTTCTTCACGAGATTAGGTAAATTAGCTAGGTAAAGGCAACGTGGGAACTTAGGTACGGCGTGTACTCTCGACAATATACAGAGGGGTATTTGTCCTAACGGTTGCGTACGCGGGTGGGCAGACTTATGTACAGAGCGCGATCGTAGGATATTAAAAGGGGTGCAAAGGAAAGCTCTAATACCGGTGGTAGGCGTGTATAGGACGACATCACGAGACGCATTGTGTGTAGTGGCGGAAGCGATCCCTGTCGATACCCTTCTTCAGGAAGGCAGGGCAAGGTACAAAGCTAAGAAAGGTTTAGACGCCGAGCTAGGACAAGAAATTGTTTGTTCGAAGAGTAAAGATGCGATGGAACGCATCAAGGCGGAGGGCAGGAGGTTGTGGCAGGCTGAGTGGAACACCTCCACAAAGGGCCGCACCACTTACTCCTTCTTCAAGGACGTCGGGGGAAGGATGGATGCCGCGTGGATTCGTCCTGATTACTGGAGCGCGCAGGTGTTCACGGGTCATGGTGATTTCCGGGCACGCTTGGCGTCACTCGAACTCGCCGACAGCGGGGCCTGCGACTGCGGTGGCGGCGATGATACGGTGGCTCATTTCCTCATTGACTGAAAAAGTTCGAGCCGTAGAGAGTCGCTTTGCGCGAATACGTAGGGGGGGGGCCGACAGTTGGAGGTGGCACCATTGCTGATGAAGAATCCAGAGGCCTTTTCCCTGTTCAGCGAATTCTGTAAGGAGTCCCTTTGGTTAAGGGATTTGAATAGATTTATAGGAGATAGAATGTTGTGATTTGCGTGCGGTTGCGATTTTGCGTGCGGCTAGTATATAAGATAGATCTGATCCAATTACCCGGGAGTTGTCGGAGCTCTCGGGCATGGAAGCGCAGCCCCGTAAACATCTCGGGTCAACTGCGTGACCGAATGGTTAGGGAAATAGAATAAGGATTAGCACTTAGAGTAGGTAGAAGATAGAGTCAGAGCGCTTTCTGCGAAACGCTGTCTGGATATGAGAGCATCCGTCAGAAAAACAGGATATTCCTCTTCTGAGAAAATCGAAGCTTTCAAAGGGGAGAACATCCGTCTCAAAGAGTGGAAGAGCTCAAGAATCAGAGATCCATCTTGCGGGACGCTAATACCTACTTAAAGGTGAACTTGAGACCCCTCTGCGCTGACTTCTATTTCTCGTTCCGGAATGGAGATTTCCCTTGAAAAGATGGAGGCACTCGGGATCGGAAGATGGGGCTTGTCTGACAAATATGACTACTAAGTTACTGAATATATTGGTTCAAGCGATTAATCGCATCTTGGATTCTCTAAGTAGAAGAACTATGAAGGAGCGTCTTGTCTTCCTTATTCCCCCTCCCGATGCGGAGAGTCGAACTCTGTATTTCCGGACTTGATCATTCTATGTTGCACGACGACGTAGTGAAAGTGATCGTCGACGCTTCCGGTGGCGAGATGGCAGCCGCTGATATTTGCGTCAACGGGTGCTACTTCACTCCCATCGCGATCGAGGGAGGAGCTGTGCTCTTTGGGTGGATCCAGTGCTCCGCAACTATGGACGTGCGCCTATCTCAGGCCATGTCCCTATGCTGGAGCATCTCGGCACATTCTTTTGAAGGATAAACTGAGGTGTTTTAAATGCCATTGACCACGTGCAGCGGCGATATCCTGATCTTACTGATTTAGCCCGTTCCTGCTGTAGCAGTGGAGAGCATAATGCGATCATTTAAGAGACGGACCTATTTCCTCCTATGTCAATCGTTAGGCTTTGAAGCGAATCATCGTACGGGCAGCCCGGAGTGTCGAGCACCGGGAATTCACCAGGAAAAAGAATTCGCTACAGGGCGATACTCGAATTCGAGTCGTCGCTTTCGCAGCATAGGCCCCGGACTCGTTCCACTGTTGTTCAATGGGACGAGTCTATGAAGATTGGGGATAGCAGAGAGGAAAATTCGACGAGTAAGTCGTCCCATTATCTACTGTTCCGTCGGGTGGGCGACCTCGAGTGCCGTATTGCGGTCTTAAGACGCTCTTGGACATGGCGAAGGCGAGGCCATCTTTCCTGGTAAGTTGTATATGAGGTACCTATATGAGGTAAAGCCTACGCAAAACCTGGCTAGTAGAGGGCTGAAAGAAATATTGAACAAGTAATTTTCGATCCCCTGCACACAGCCCGTTTTAAAGATAGTTTGGATATGTCCGTTACAGCATAGCACGGCATCGAATCCCACACTATTTCGGAACTTCTCTGTGTGACGCATGTCGCAGCATCGGAAATCTCCAGAGTGTGCATAAAGCATTTTTTCATCTATATAAAAAAAGAACGCAATATTATAAAATTAACATTAAAGAGAAATTACACAACAAAATCGAATTAATTATATAATGCGTACACAAATTAACGATTTAACTTATCTGGATATTTATCTTAATAAATTTTTTTGGAACTATTAGGCATTTTGGTTTGTGGAATTTTTTGCAAAAAAACATTTATTTTAGAGAGACGTTAAATTATATTTTATTTAAAATATTTTCTATTGCTAGCAATAATTTTTTTTCACTTCTTCAGCAATAAGTAAATTCCGCGATAAAAAAATTCATCCTTCGAAGCAATCTATTCATCGAGCCATTTCTTCATATGTTTTAAAGTGCTAGTCAACAAGGCTATACTATATCGATCAAAAAAAGTGATTATCTGAACGAGCACAGTCTGGTGAATATGCATGTGATAAAAGATTTGCCAATGAAATATCGACCGTATTTTTAACTACTTTTGCAACGAGGTCGATTGTTGTTGTGCAACAATATCACTTTGCGTTTTCTTTGAGCTATTACTGGATATTTTTGGTTAGCACGATTAAAATTGATTAATTGTTGTTAACGCTCAGCTGACTGATTCGGTTTCAACAGTTCATAGTACATAATGTCTTTCATATCCCACCAAATGCATAACAAAACTTTATTTCCGTAGATGTTTTGAGAGTGAAATTGATATCGATGATTGACCTGGATCTATCTACGATTTTTACTTAAAATTATCGTTATATTAAAGTAGATCCATTTTTCATCGCTAGTTATAATTTGATACAAAGCTACATCTTTTTGTGAAAGCAATAAATGAAAATGCAATTAAATAATTTTGAATAGCCAATTCAGACAATTCATGTAGAATTTATTTGCCTTTATTTTGAATCTTTCCTATTACGTGCAAATAATAAAAAACAGTTGATTTACCAACATTTGTGCTTTAGTTAATTCTTCAAGCGTTGGAGCTGAGTTCTCATCCAACAATGCCTGCAATTCGATTTCTTCGAACTTTTTTGGGTGATCTGCATATTCTTTCAAATCAAAATCATCACTTTTGAATAGTCGAAACTAGTACTCACATGTCTGATGGAACAAACTCAGGATAAGTTTCTAAAATAAATCTGTAAGCTTCGCCAGCCGTTTTTTTTTTAATCAAAGCAGTAAAGTGATAAATGAAAATGCTCTTTATTATGATCCATTTTCAATAGCACTAAATAGTGTGGTTACGTTTATGAATGCATAAAACATGTGTGTCAAATTATTATTAATATTTGTAGAAATGTCCAAGCTTTGAAATATTGTACCAATTTTTAAAATATCTAGCAGATTTGTAGCTACATGTACAGCCATTTATAAAGAGCCCTCAAAATTAATTAGAACACATAGTGTTCGGAAAGTGCTGAAACCTCTAAATAACTTTTGAACGTGCAGAGATAATAGATTAAAATTTGAAGAGCATTTATGGCATTAAAAGAACTATTTTTTGACATAAGGAGCAACTCCCCACTCCGAGGGGACGCGGAGGCACAGGTCAAAAATCTTAAATGGCATAACGGAAAAACTTTTTCAACGAGTTTTTTTGCGACCACCTTTCCCTTGGGATGCGGGGATGGGGATAGTTAAAAAATTTTAAAGTGCGTAAAGAGTCAAGTAGCTCGTTTAAAAGATCTCGGAAAGATCTTTCTAATAATAGCTTATGTAACCTATCCTCTTTAAGGATGCGAGGGTTAGAGCAGTTAAAAAATCTTAAAAGACATTAGGACTCAAATAAAAAATCTCGGAAAAACCTCTCGAATGAGACATCGCGCGACCCGACCTTCCAACAATCTGCACTCTTCATTGAAAGTGCATGTTTTTATCATCTGTTTTCAGCATAATCCAGGATCAACGACGTTAACGTAGCAGGCAACTAATCCTGCATTTTCAAAAAATTATTCAGGGTTTTAAAGTAAAATAAGTTAGTAACGCCATAAAATCTATGTATGAATTTAAGAGTTTTTGTATTTGAATCAACATCTAATTTCCGAGATTTTTGTGTTTTTTATCAACATCTAATTTGCGCAGTTTTAAATTTTTTTATCAAAATTTAATTCTTCAGAGATGCATTGCTTGAAAATGAAGGAGTTCATTAACGTGAGCGAATATCTCTTTTGATGATGCGTGGGGTGATCGTCAGAGATCTTATAAGGAAGTGGTCCTCTTATTTAATGACATAGGCAGATCGGCATTTCTAAATCTACAGTGGAGCATACTGTAAAACGTTTCGAGCAAACAGGTAATATTAAGAATTGTGCGAAACTAGGTAAGCCTGCTACAGCAACAAGTCTCGATAAAGCGTTAAATGTTTTGCTGTCCTTTGTAAAAAAATCCGCACAATTCTATTTGCGATGTCGCACAACAACATTATATCTATTTAGCGCGTAAAACATTGAAAATAAAATTCCATCCGTAATTAAGCACTCCAAACGTGAGGGACAAGGGAATTTACGATAATCAAGCACTCCAAACAAGAGAGAAACAATAAAACTCACGATAATCAAGTACTATAAATCAAACATCCCAAATGTGAGAGGTAAGGGAATTCACGATAATCAAGTACTACAAACGTAAGAAGGTCGTACGACGTTTCATTCGAAAGTTCTTTTCGAGATTTTTTATTTAAGTCTTTATGTTTTTTAAGATTTTCGAGCCGCCCTTACTCTCGCATCCTTGGAGGGGCAAATTGCATAAGTTATCATTGGAAAGGTTTTTCCGAGACCTTTCAAACGAACTACTTGATTCTTTATATCATTTAAGATTTTTTAACTTTTTTAACATTTGCGATCCCCATCCTTGCAACCTTGGAGGAGGGGATCGCAAATGATCTCTTTGGAAAAGTCTTTCCAAAATCTTTCAAACGAGCTATTTGATCCCTTATGCCATTTAAGATTTTTGACCTGTGCCTCATTCCCGCGCTCCCGGGGATGGAGAATTGTTGACTCTTATATCAAAAGATAACCCTTTTGATGTCATAAATACTCTCCAAATTTTATTTAATTATTTCTGCCCGTTCAAATGTTATTTAGAAATCCCGGCACTTTCCAAACATTCTATATAATAATTTCATTACGCTTTAACAAAATCCTTTATTTAATTCTGTTGAACCGCATATCGTAACTTTTATATTTTTCTACTTTTAACTTTTTACTTCATGCACGACTAAATTATATTTTGCTACAAAAAGAATTTGCATTAATAAGTTTAATTTTTTTATATCTTAAATTCTCGTCTATTTCTACACACTCCTCAATCTTCCGTAATAGACCTTTCCTTTCGGGCATAATAGACCTTTCATTTCAGGATCAACTATTGTACATTTTATTCTTTGAAATAAAGCAATTACCATTATAAAGAAACAGTTTCTCTCTAAAGTGGCTGAGAAATGTCAAGATGCATAAAACGAACTTGTTCTCTCTTATGTCGTTTCTGTTTTATCTTTTCCCTTTTGGATAAAATAAGATTATAAATAATAATATAATAAGACACAAACCCAAATTTATTAACGTCTATCCTTTGAATAATCACCGTCATAAAATAAAATAAATAATAAAGTTTTCTCTAAAAACGTCAAAGTAAATAAATGAAAAAGTTGAGACATGTCATAAAACTTGTTCAATTTTATTTTACCTCCCCCTTTGGGAGAAGAACGAAATAAGACGCTTGGATCAAAATTGTTTTATCCAAACAATTGTCGTCAAATAACAGGAAGAGTTTTTTCTAAAATATTTGAATAAGTAAATAAAAATAAATAAATAAAAAAGGACAATTATGTCATAAAACGTATCGAGACGTGTTTGAATCTATTTTATCTTCTCCTCTCCTCAGCAAAATAGAACGTTCGAGTCTAAATACATCATTTTTCTTTTTTATGTCACACTTATATCGAATCCTTATCTTACTATTTTGTGCGGGCCTTCTTCCGCTACTTTTGCCGATTTTTCCTATCCTCACAATATCACCCTCTCTGACCAATCAGGCACTCCATGATAGTCATAAGCCAAGCTAATCAGAACGTGCCATTTAATGATCCAATTATCCCCTTCTTTCCAATCAAAACGCGCTGTTTATTTAAATTAGTACGTCTGGGACACGCCCCTGACGCTGGCGTGAAAGATTTGTTTTAATGCTCTATGACTATCCATATTCTATTTATGTATAAGTCCCAATCAGCAGATTATTTCGTGTCTCTATTTTCTTTAACACGCTACCATGATCAGATTGAAAAAACCCTCGCTATGGCCCATGCCTTTCTTGCAACATGCTTTTCTTTTACGTAATATGTCACACATATTCATTTGTACATATATAAAAACACATATATGGGTAATCAACAACAATTGATAATATAGGTAAACAATTGATGAATAAATAATTGATAATCAACTTGTACACATATATAGATAATCAATAATGTCACATATATGTATATGACGCCGGGCTCTCGAAACGAACCGCTGTGTCACACTTATGTGACGCGTGATAGTGAATATATTAATGTCAAATTTTTTAATGTAAAATTATTTTTATATTAATAATATTAAAATTCATATTATTTCAGCTTCTATAACGTAATAGTATATTAATTATATTAAGTGTACAGTCTACTATCATCAATTTTGAGAAATTATTGAAGAAAGAAGATTAGATTGCATTCCGCTTTTTATTCCGAAATGAATACTTGGATACCCGTGCACTGACGAAAGGAATAATGTTACAGATAATTAACGTCATACTCATGATAACGAAGTAACAACATAATTATGATTAAAAGAGATATTTAGAAAAATTAATTATTAAGAAAAAATAATTATTAAGAAAAAAAACGGTATTCATCCATTCTAAGTCATACACACAAGATTGAGAAATAACGCGTTACATGTAATACTATTATCATTATTTATTTTTATTTTTTATAACAATTACTTTTTTATAACAATTTGGTAATGACGTTACAATTTTTCATGATAACGATAAGGTCAAGACTTGAAAAATTACTTTTGAAAAGTAATTTAGTATTTTAATCATTATGTAACCACTAACGCAATTAAAATAACGTGAAACTTTTATTCATTATACAACAAGTAAAGTAATGATTTATTTTTTTCAATGAATAACGCATAATAGTAATGAGTTTTCAAGAGTAAACTTTCCTAATTCTGGCGTTAGCATCACCGTTGTGAAAAACTGTAACGCCATTAAATTGTAATGGTAATAACCATAAAAAAGTAATGGTAATCGGAAACAACATTACAAATAACGCATTATTCCCATCCATGATATCCTGTAAAAAACAATATAAACAAAAAATTATCAATAATTAAGAAAAAATTGTATCTTTAGATTTTGATATTGACATAAAATGAACATTATGGCACAATAATAATGATTTAAATATTATGTCATAATGAGATAATGTCTTCAGATTATGATGTCAATAAAATGACATACATATAACCATTATAATCATTTTTTGGTCACTTGACATCATTAGTACGAAAAATGCTTAGTACTTTATATTAAAATAACGTGTTCTTGCTACCTGAAAAAATGTTGCAATTGTGATATAAAAATCAAATCGAAAAATCAAATCCTCGATAAGACCAGAAAGGAATCATATAAGAAGCTAACCTGACCGGGTTGCGAATGAAAATGAGCAAATGTATATTCTCTGCTGGTGGTGTGCGGTGTAACGAGAATTCTGGCGGGACTCTTTCTTCCAGCGCATTCAACAGAATTCTGGCAAGCGGAACCGACAAGCCCAACTGCTGCCACGGCGGTCATCTGTTCCTGATTAGACCCTAACTCGGCTGGATCCGTAGGTGATGTGGATGATGTAGGTGGCGAGTTAGCAGTCGCTGCTAGCTCACCCGTCGATCTTATTATCGCCACTGGTCTGGCCATAGGAGCAGGTGGCGGCGGCGGTAACATAGAACTCGGATAATATTGCGGGAACTTTTGTATACTGGTGCGTGATCCAGTTAGTTGCGTCTGAAAATAATCAGTTACGCATAGTATCCTGTTCTTTTTAATATTACTTTTAAATTACTTTTTAATTACACTTTTTAACATTATAACATTACTTTATAACATTTTACTTAATAACGTTACTTTTTAACAATATATTTTTCAAATTAGAGAAATGTAAGCACATTAATTTTTTTATTTTTCACGAAAATGTCAAGATAATTACTAATAATTTTTTTTGTTTTTAAGGCTTCCACGGCTACTTACTTTAAAAGTACTGAGAGGTTTCCGGGTTATTTCCGTGTCTTGATTCATGGTTTGATATCAACGTTTCGTGAACATTGCAGTTCACTTCATCAGGGTGAGAAGCAACCTGATACTAAGTTGCTTCTCTGAAGGATTCCCTATGTATATTCAGTGAGAAGGGGGGAGAGGAGAGAGGCAAGATAGAGGAAAGGGAGAAAGAGGGGGGAAGAGTCGTTGGAACTGTGATAGTAGTGATTATTTTTTAAGGTTGACCAGTCGGTCAATTTTTGATAACCGGGAGAATGGGCTTCCGTATTTTACTTATGTTGTAACTGTTATCTCTGTTTAGATTATCGAAGTGTTTCTGTATCTCTATAGCCTCCCTGTACTTTCTCGGGAAATATGATGTAGTAGTGGCTATTGTAGTCGTTTTGTCAAACAGTATTTGATGGCTTGTCTCGATATTATGTTCTGACAATACTGATTGTGTGATATGTTAGTCTAACGTCGCGTTGATGTTCTTTCATATGTATATTAATCATTCTTCCGGTTTCTTTAATGGTAGGTTTACATCTGACACTTGTGTCAAGACATAAGTGTTAAATGTCTGACATAAATTAGCATAGACTGTTTAGATTAATTCTATAAATTACTAGAAATTTATAGCTTATATATGTGTAGGACATCACTAGGTACGTTCCGCAATAAATGTATGAATAGTTTACATTGAAGTGTGTCTCTCTAGTGCAAGGCTGTCCAACCAATATTGGAAGTGGGCATAAATTTTGCATGCAAGTCCGCCTGCGGGCCACGTATCAGTATCTTTAATGTCATAATGGTAGAAAAAATTAAGAAAAAAATATTTTGAGCTATATAAGCTTTAATTCTAATCCACGCACAGCTTGATTAAATTGATGACAAAAATGTTAGTGAGACCTCTGTAGGGATTTTTGAGCTACTAATTTTCCAATGTTTGACGACAAACCTGAGGTAGAAAGTAAAATTAAATCAGAAATGTGTTTAGGGGTCAAAGAAGTACGGTATTTGTTTTTTACATAGGTGAGAGTTGAAAATACTTTTTCACAAATATAAGTTGAGCTAAATTTATTTAAAAACTGCAACGCAATGTCAGATATCGTAGGAAAGTCTTCCTTTGGTACCAGTTTCCAGAATTTCACAAAATCATCTGTAGACTACCAGCGGACTACTCTTGGCGGGCAAATTCAAATGCGTTGGCGGGCCACATTGTGGCCCGCGGGCCTGGGATTG
>JANQDE010000113.1:211680-224876 GCA_037157785.1 Cephalotes varians | reverse complement strand
TCTTCATTGTCACATTGTGTATCATTTTCACTTTCATTTTCTTCCGCAACATCCCCCTAGAAAACAATAATATCATTTTAGATTCTGGGTACAATGAACTTTTAATTAACTGTTATATGTTTCAGGCACCTAGYACACCAGAAGAATGGAAGAGGGTTAGCAAGAAATTTGAAGTAAAATGGAATTTCCCAAACTGTTTGGGTGCTATCGAYGGAAAACATGTAGTTATCCAAGCGCCCCACAATAGTGGAAGTTATTACTTTAACTATAAGGGACAACATAGCACAGTTCTAATGGCAGCTGTTGATGCAGACTATAAATTTCTAATCACCACAGTTGGTTGTAATGGACGAATTTCTGATGGTGGAGTTTTTACAGCTAGCGGATTTTCACAGTTTATCAACACGGAAGTAAAGAAATTAGAAAAATTGCCTCTTCCAGGAAGATYATTACGTGTATCGCATGTTTTTGTAGCAGATGACGCTTTTCCTTTGCAACCACATATAATGAAACCATATCCATTTAACAGTCAAGGTTCAATGAGAATTTATAACTATAGACTTTCCAGAACAAGAAGAATCGTGGAAAATGCTTTTGGCATTATGTCGAGTGTATTCAGAGAGTACTCAGAAAACCAATTCTTCTTGCTCCAGAACGGGTAGATTCAATAGTTTTGGCTGCCTGTTGTTTACACAACTATTTATTATCGCGAAAATCTTCTGCAATGATATATGCTCCTGAAGGTACATTTGATGRAGAAAATCCAGACACGRGTGAAGTAATACCGGGAAGTTGGAGACATGAAGATAAGCATGAAAACATGTTACCGTTGGCACAGCAAGGGAGTAATAACTATTCAAATAATGCAAGAGAAATTAGAGAAGAGTTTCGAGAATATTTTGTAAGCCCTCAAGGTGAAGTTCCTTGGCAATATAAGTTAACGTAAAAAAAATTGAAATAAATAAAAGAGAATTTGTTTCTTATTACTTACCGTTGCTATATTTCCTGTTGTTGATCTACATATTAGACCTTTTTGTAGAAACAAAAGCGATTTAAAATAGGGCCACTTTGATGTATAAAGTTCATCTRAACCCTGCCCTGATTTTTTCTTAGTGGTTTTCTTAAATTCACTGTTAAATTGATTTCTTAAGTTATGGATCTTTCTCGTTATCTCTTCTACCGTGGTTTCAAAGGTTGTTGCAATCTCATCTAGTGGATCTCGTTTCTTCATTCTATCTTTATAAACTTTGCTTTTAACATCCCACAGTTCAGGTTTATTGTGATACATATTAATTAATTGGTCAATTTCACTTTTTAGCCATTCTTTTTTATCACCCATTTTGATGAATAATTGTCCGACACTTCCACAAAAGTAGATGACTCGTCAACTAACGCGATTTCTGTCAGGCGAGTAGGAACTTGTACAAGCAGGTTTGTTTACATTAACTCGTATAGATATGTAGACATTTATTACCGGAGGCTGATACAAATATGTCAGACATAAATTTTGGTCTGTTTACATTTACCAGAATAACTGTCTGACATAAGTATCATGCAATAACTGTCAGATGTAAACCTACTATAATATATACTTTTCCACAGGAGCAAGGTATTTTGTATACCCCTGCGGAACTGAGGTCTTTAATCTTTAGGATTTCTCAAAATTTACCCTATTTTTGGTGACAAGAACATCCAGGAAAGGAAGTTTTTTATTTTCTTCTATGTCCATGGTAAAGCAAATATTGAGATGTTGATTGTTGAGGAAAATTAGGAATTTACGGAGTTCAGCTCTACCGTGTCTCCAGATCACGAATGTGTCATCTACATAATGGAACCAGATTTCCGGTTTTTTTGGCGCTTTTTGGCTTCTTTCTCAAAGTGCTCCATGAAAATGTTTACAATTACAGGAGAAATGGGAGATCCCATAGCTGCCCCAGAAGTCTGTTCATAGAATTGGTCGTTGTAAGAGGAGTATGTGGTTGTTAGGCAGGCTCAACTTGCAAAACTCCCTTTCCTGGATATTTTTGTCACTAAAAAAGCTGACAACACTCTAGGCCATTAAGTGCACAGAAAACCAACACATACGGATAGATACTTACATGCTGAGCACATCATCATCCAGCACAAAAACAGTCAGTTATCAACTCACTTGTACATAGAGCTTTTACTATTTCTGATGAAGAACACTTACGGAAGGAACTCAAACATCTGAAACAAGCCTCACAAAAGAACGGACATGATAAAAAAGATATAAATAAAATTATCATCAAACACACCAGCAAGACGATAAACCCTAACACACAACCATCACAAGATGAGACGGGCAAAAAAAAACCTTTTCCATTCTCCCATACCTAAAAAGAACAACAGATTGTATTGGCAGGATATTGAATAAGTACAACATTCAAACCGTTTTCAAACTCCCCAAAAAGATAGGGCAAATTTTGAGAACTCCTAAAGATCAAAGACTTTCACTCAGTTCCGCAGGGAGTATACAAAATATCTTGCTCCTGTGGAAAAGTATACATTGGAGAAATCGGAAGAATGGTTAATATACGTATGAAAGAACATCAACGCGACGTTAGACTAAAATATATCACACAATTAGCATTGTCAAAACATAATATCGAGACAGGCCATCAAATACTGTTTGACAAAACCAGTTCCAACTCTTCCTCCCTTTCTCTCTCTCTTTCCCCTATACCCTGCCCTCTCCTTCTTCCCCCCTGCTCACTGAACAGCGAATGTACATAGGGAATCCTTTAGAGGAGCAACTTAGTATCAGGTTCTCGTCCTGATGAAGTGAAACGTTTCGTGAACTGCAATGTTCACGAAACGTTGACATCAAACCATGGATCAAGATACGGAGACAACCCGCAAACCTTTCAGCATAATAATTAATAATATTTTAGTGAAGATTTTAAAAAAAGTTTTGTAATAAAGAGAAATCTTTTTAAAAACTGAAACCAGGAATGTGAGTAACGGTTACTTGTAACGCCGTTATCGTTACTTTTTTATAATAATTTAATAATGACATTATAATTTTTCATAATGATAATGGTAACATCGAGGCTGAGAAAGTTACTTTTAAAAGTAACTTGCATTGAATTATGTATTGAAAATCGTTATCATTATGCATTGAAAATCATTACTATTACTCATTAAAAAAAATAAGCCGTTACTTCGTAACAAGTAAAAATAATGCGTTCCTAATGTATTACTCGTTACTTAATGTTTAAAATAAATAAATTTTTTTTCAATATTTAACAAATAGTTACTCTTTTTAAAAATTTTATTATACTTCCAAATTTTAGCGTTATCGTTAAAAAAATACCGTGAAAAGATGTAACATTATTACAATATTATAAAAATAATGCTATAAGCAACGCGTTACTTTTTATTACTTTTTATCTTTGACTAAAAACAACTTCAAGAAAGCAGATATATGAACTTTTCATCTCGTTTCAAATAAGTTTTATTTTAATCTTAGAACACAGAACATGGACTTGGGAGACCCATATAAAATTTATGTTTTCAATTTTTTATTTTTGTTTAATCGTTTTCCTTTAATAATTTTACAATAAATCATTTTTTGGCAATGCTATCCATTAAGTCACATTTCTGAGAGTTTGAAAACTTTCATTAAAAAAAAATTGTTGAAAAATATTGATTGCAATCGAAATTATAACTTCTTAAAGTTGCATGAGTCTCCCAGACACATGTGCTGTGTTCTAGGATTAATAGAATTCAAATTTAAAGCTTAATTATAAAAGTATATGATGCTAAAGATTAGAAAACGATAAGTAACGATTTTTCTCAATGCTTTCATTAACAATAAAAAAAAACTTCAACAATGATCAAGTTTTTGTCATTAAAAAGTAATGCGTGAAAAGTAAAGGACACTATAATTATTATCATTAAAAAAATGATAGAGATTTCATGTGATCTATAAAATGTTCGCGAGACACCGTACAATCCTAAATGTATAAGGTGCTTCCGCAACCTACACATTAGTAAGTCGGGTTGCCTATCTACCTATAGGCAAGGGCATGATTTACTGGTAATGTAGAATAAGATTAGATCGCGGGGATAAGAGAAATTGAATTTTACATTTTCTGGTATAGTGTAAAATTCAGTAATAGAATATAAAATATGTATTTAATAATACAAATAATATCTGACTTAAATCTAACATAAATGAAATTTAAATATTTAAAAATATATAATTATAAATGTTTATAATTTATTTTCCGGCAGAAACTGTAGTTCGTAAGGAGGCACTCGCAAATAAATTTTTGTTTGTTGAAAAAACAACATATAGCGTATGCTATTCAAAAATTATTCAAATGCAGTTAACAAACATGATTCTTATCTATATTGAGTAGAGAAAACACAGTGATTGTGCATTTTGTGCTAAAAAATTTTCGAGTAATATCTAGACTACGATTTCTTTCACTACGTCTGTAAAAGATTTTCTTTTATGAAAACAAATAGATAATCTTAAATCCAGCAGGTCCATCCATGTTCTATAAAAGAAACAAAACTTATTTGCGTGAGTGCCTTCTTACGATCTATAGTATCAATTTCTGCCAAAAAATAAATTTTTTAAAACAGAATTTGTAACTCGTTTTCATCACTCTCCTTATGATCAAGCAAAAGAAACTATTTGTGCAGGATTGCGTTAAAAAAATGTTGGTTACAGCAAATATTTATTATATAGACATTTCAGGAAAAAAATATTTATTTATTATAATTATAAATATTTATAATTATATTTTTTTTTATATTTATTAAATTTTATTTATGTTAAATTAAGTCAGATATTATTTGTATTATTAAATACATATTTTATATCCTATTATTGAATTTTACACTATACCAGAATGTAAAATTCAGTTTCTATTGTCTTATTCTCCGTGATCTAATCTTATTCTGCATTATCAGTACAACATGCCCTTGCCCATAGGCAGATAGGCAACCCGACTTACTGATGTGTAGGTTGCGGAAGCACTCTGTACAATATCATCTGCTATATTACCTGAGACAGTTGCTGGGTATTTTCTGCTTCTTGGCAAACAAACGATACAAAGTCCGAAAGAGTGTCATGTCCATTCTCAGGATACTTTACTACCCCTGTAGATCCAGGATGTTCCGATTGATAGTAAGCGAGTCCAGACATGCTTTGACCGGAGCCACTAGTCAGTCCTTCGTGAGGCGAATGCAATCCTGAAACACATTTTACAATGATTATCTGATCTGATTAGTGATATCAATGTCACGATACAAACCACCCCCTTAATTTAACACTTATTCTTTCCTTATCTTCGCGAAAATAAAATTATTTTACTTTACTCTTGTCTTTCTTTCTCTTTTTGTTTGAAATTGAATGAAACATTTATGTTATTGCAATCTATTTACATTATATCTTAAAATGACGTACAAAACATTCACTTTTCCAATATACGAAACGGTATTTTTTTTTTTAATACATTACAAGTCATTAACCGAATCTTTACTTATCGCCAAAAGAAAAAATTATTTCATCCAATTCATTAGACGCAAATTTATTTAAGATTATCACGTTCATTATCATTGTTTATTTATTTATTATTTTTATTGTCATCAATATGGACGTGTAATTGAACAATTAGTAATAATGTTTGTACAAATTATTTGTATTTTACCTAGCTACACTTAACATAAACACATTAATTTTGTTATTATAATCGCAATTCAATTATGCTTACAAGTGTGTACACGTGCTCATATCGAATCACGAAATTGAGATAAGTCATATATAAATTACACACAAAGATAGAGAAAATCGCATAGCGTTGAGCTAACAAAAGTAAAATACTAAAATTAAGTCTCTTCTCGTATCATTCGTCTTTCGACAGCACTGTAACTTAGTCCAATTTCATAACTAACACACGCAAATATATAGATAGATATATAAATAGTTAGATAAGGACAAAAAAGTCGTTGTTACCATGAGCTTGTTAGGGGGTGGTTTTAGTGACACATATATAATCTGATGTTTGTGTCATCAACACAAATTATATTCCAAAACTATCGCAGCTTTTTTCAATCAAGGATTCTTCGACGAATTTCAAATAATTTTTTTGGAAAAAATTTTACGGAGAGCCGTTATTAATACTACTTTTCTGAACATTTTGATTATTAAATTAGAATAAAGTTTCTCTTAAATTTTTACAATTCTTATTGATACAAAACTCACATTGATCGATTTAAGTATACCATTAAAATACAATCAAGTATACTAAATTGTCCTCAGAGACATTAAGCTCATAAATTCAGTCGAAGAATTTAGAGATGAAAGAAAATACGATAATCCTGAAACACATTTATACACACACATACATATATATATATATATATATATGTATATATATATATATATATATGAGACGTACATACATACATATATATATGCTTTGGATGATGCATTCCAAGCGTGAGACCGAATGTATGAAGTGTACGTTTATAAAAATACATATTTATAATACAATGTGAGTCAAAATATAGTGCGTATATACAATAGCATTATAGTTAATTAGTTATAACTTTGTTGCCATCACGATGCCATCAAGACATTCGATACTATAATATTTTATGTAAAATAATACAAATAAATCTTATTAAAAAAACTACAAGCATTAGATCATCAATTAGATCTCTTAATCGCATTACAACAATTATGTGTTATTAATTTAGTGTAGAAATATAGAAATATACGTTAAGAGATAAGATTTTTATGTGTTATTTAAATAATTTTTATGTACATATATGGCTAGATATAGTATAGATAATAAACTTTCTGATGGCGCAAGTAATTTATTTTGTGCATGGCATAGATAATACATGTACGCTTACGTGAAAAGAAATATATACATATACATATGTAAGTGTATATGTGTAGATGGACACACCAAGTGCAACAACATAGTGCAAACATCAAACAAACAGCAAGATAACAACGACTAAACAACATCAAAAACATCAAATTGACAACAACATCAACATCAATACAATGATTAGAATATATATAAATATTAAACAACAACATCAACATCGCAATGATAATAGTGTAACTAGTGGAGAGAGCATAAACTTTTAATCAATATATTCCACGCGAATCAAATGTTGATAAAGTAAGTTAATTAATTCATCCAGCATACGATATATCAGAGCATTTACCGTGTGACAGTGAATAATATAGAAATAATATCAAATGTGTAAAATGAAATTAAATTATAAAGTGCACACTTAGAGCAGTCTTGATCGTAGCTCGATCGATCATTACATTTATTTCGGATTTGGAAATGTAATTAATGACCATAAAATAAGTTGCTCGTGAATGTTATTCTTTAAAAACAATTGAATGAAATTTGTATCTGAATGACGGTCTTCATTAGACAGATTTCATATTAAATTATCATATGTCATTAAACATTAACGTAAAATATGTCTCTCCCAAAGATCTTTTTTGAACTTTGTTTTTCATCTTTTGTTATACTTTTGTAAAGAATTAATTAATTAAAAATCTTAATTCCGATATAATTTCCGATGCAACATTGTTTTTGTATTCCCTCGACAATGTAAAAACCTATTTTCAAAAAATATATGAGGAAGAGATCTAATCATCAATTTTATTACCAAGTGTCGTTTACTTCTATCAATTAAGGATCAATTAAGGATCATGATATATTATGTCATTTTAGTCACCTAAAATAAGATACATTCTGATTAATTCTAAATATTAATTTCAAATAATAATTCTGGATATTAATTAATATTAATTCTGAAAATTATAAAAATTTTCTTTTGATCGTCGAGCCGCGTCAAAACTGTATTATCGAATTTACGTGAATGAATGAATATAACGAAATCGTTAAATAAAGACAAAAGAACAGATTAACAGACAAAACAAATCGCCAGACAGACAGACAGACAGACAGCAACAACTAGCTTGCTAGATAGATCGTACTACGCATTTAGCAAGAAAGGCCATTCGTCTGTTTATCTACCTGTTTCCAATAACTATATATGCTTCTGCTATAATACATAATACAGATGATGCTTTCAAATGTATTGAAAAAAAGTTTTTGCTTTAAAGAGGATATAAAGAAGAAATAATTATTTTTAATTTTAAAAAGGAGTATATTTATTAATACGGATAAAACAGCCGTTAACAGGCAGATAGATCAGACGGACAGGTGAAGAACTTTATAAAGAAATTGAATTTTATAAAGAAAATTATTATGCAGATATATATATTTATATAAATATGTATACATAAATAGTCTCTAAATAAGTACCATTTAAAATAACTATTAAACCATAGGAGATAAAAAAATGTAAATACATTTTCCTTATTTTTTTTTATATATAATCTGAGAATCTAATACAAACATTTTTTTCTAAATTTTTTAAGATTATGTCAGTATTATCTCATGTCTTTTAATAAATAAATTTAATAGTTATTTTTATTTAGCATTATGAGAGCAAAGAAGAAGAATTCAACTGTCTCTTTAAGATGACCTTGAAGCAATCAAAAAAGTTACAGAAGTGATAAAATGGTTGAATTAAGATTTTTATTTATTTTGTTTTATTTTATTTTTACAAAACATGCTTGAAGTTTCCATCTTTGATTTTTAAATATTGTTACAATCTGAAATTAATTTATTTGTTGTTCCAATCTGTTGCAGAACATACAGATCGAAGAATAATCATCTACCTCAGTGTTCAGAATTAGTTACCCTTTTTAGCTCGATTTTGAAGGCGATGCCTATTGTCTTCCCATTACCGCTCGAAGTTCGACGGTCGAGCCGCCGCACGTTCTCAGGAGCTTTTATATAAAAAATTCGCTCAAATCGTGTCTTCCGCCGTAATTAAAGCATTCTTTATTATCATTCTTTATTAAATCATTTTTATTTTTACAAACACTAAATTTTTTAAAATATATTTTATTTGTTTTTTAATAATACTTGTGATAATAAAACTTTACAATACCATAATATAATAGTTGTATTAATTAAAATGAAAATTAATCTGATAGAAGGACTCTCAAGTTTTTTTTTTTTAAACTAATAATAAAGTGGACTAATGTGAGTCAATACGCAGTAAATTATTGCGTGATATTAATAATATATATTTACGTTGTTAATCAGGTAACATAATGCGAACGTTTCAAGCAATCTTCAGCGATGATACAAAAAAGAAATTTGAATTTCTTATTTTTAGCCAGACCTGGTGTAAGTTTTTGATGTCAAGATTTGATCCCGTCATTAACGATTGGCAGGTCGAGTGAAATTTCCAGGTGTGATCAAAGAAGAAATCCAACGATGCATGAAAATAAATTTCGTAGACAATATAATATCAATAATAAATTAATAAAAATTCGTAACAATAGTTGAGTCCAAGAACATTCCAAGATTCATCATCATTTCAATCATATCTTGACCACGTCACTGATACCTTTTATCCCATAATTTTATTACATTATTAACCAACTACTGATTGTTCTTGGACTCAACTATTGTTACGAATTTTTATTAATTTATTATTGATATTATATCCTCTACGAAATTTGCAGCATTGGATTATTAGCAATATTAATTTCATTTTCTACGCGATTTTAGTATATATGATGTATCCATAGAGAATTTGAAAGAACTACTTTGCATGAGCAAAAATAGTAATGCATTGTTCAAAGAAGAGTATTTTTATGAATTTTTTTTAGAAAAAGAATATTTGCATAAAAATATGTACCCAAACAAAAAAAATTTTCGTAATTTTTAAGACGTGAATGTTTTCTAAAATAATGTATTTAATTTTTGAAGAACTTGATGTATTTTTACCGAATCTTCTGATATCTAACATATCTAATGTGATATCTAATGTGACATACATAGCATCAACAATAGTATCTCACGATATGGAAATATATTGTTAAAACTTTAATTATTATAATTATATTACGTTATAACTTTATTATAAAAGTCTATTATCATCATTATTATAAAGCACATAAAATATGTTAAAAAGAAAATTTAATGTTTATAAAAATAAAAATAAATTAAGAAAGAAACTATTTTAATGATGATTTGGAAGATACGATTCGAGTAAATTTTTAATGTAAAACGCTCTTGAGGTACGAAACTATGGCGACTCGACTATCAAGCTTTGAGCGATCAATGGGTCAGTAGGAGGTCAGTAGTGTCATTTTCGAAATCGAGCCGAAAAGGGCAATTAATTCCGAGCACTAATCTATCTTGATACGACATTTAGCACACACATCGAGAATTTATCACTTTATTTCCAGAATTGTTTATTAAACAATAATTTTTATTTTAATTTTTATTTTATAAAAAATATGGAGGATGTTAAAAAAGAACCGAACTTTCTTTTTTGCTCAAAAAGAAAGGAAATAAAAGGAATAGCGTCCTTTGTAAATTTTAATATGCTGATAAAACTATTAAAAATTTGTAAATTTAAGGAACACCTGGAAAATTAAGCTAAAATATAATGTATTTATAGAAATTCGGATGAAGGAGCTATCACAAAATCCACATTCCAGTTTTTTGGGGGGGAGGAGACAAACAGGGGGAAAGAGACGTACTTTGTAATAACAAATGTCGAATTTTGTTGGAAAGTGCACGCAAAATGCTTCATCACTAAGATTCGGATGTCCGATTTATCATATTGTCATCAGTGATGCATTTTTTTGCCCGGGCACGCTCAGGATTTTTTCCTTCCACTTACGCACACAGAGACAGCGCCGAGCGACGCCGTCATATGGATAGCCAGAGCGTCTCTGTGTGCGTAGTAGTAGTAGTAGTAGTAGTAGTAGTAGTAGTAGTAGTAGTAGTAGTAGTAGTAGTAGTAGTATTAGCAGTAGTAGTAGTAGCAGCGAATTGACGGGTAGGTCTACGAAAAGTCCTAATGTCACCAGATTTAAAAGATCCTCTGTGACCCCGTTGGTTAACAGAGCTAGCAGTTCCAGCCGAGTGTTCGACACCAGGCTTAGAAGATTGCTCACCCTTTTTACTGCTAGATCCCAGGTTTCGAGAAACGGCCCTAGAATCTATATCTTTTACAAGAGAAAGCGCAAGATAGCAGCAAAAGTTGTCCTTACTCTTTTTTCCGCATAGTCGGCGATCTTTTTGCTAAGCAAAGCTGAGCTTGTATAAGTGATCTCTAAGATCACGTAGCCCGTGAGGAGTATCAATCTACGAGGGGAGGGGGGGATTGTTATCCCCACACCTGGTCATCCTCCTCTGGGCTTGTGACCTCCTGATACTGGAGTTTCAAATATTACAGATTAAAATCCATATGTGCGGAATGCGTGGATTTGAACTCGCGAGTCTTGCGACCTCTCATTTATGAGTTCGTCGTTTTCACACGGAGCCACACGACATTTACCTCTGTGTGGAAGTGGAGGGTAAGTGGAGGAGAAAAATCCCGAGCGTGCCCGGGCACGTAAAAATGCATCACTGATTGTCACACGTGGAACACCGTTACATGCGAGAAAATCCGATACCTACCGACCTATCTATTCAAATTGACGATCTCGACAAGCGTCGAATCTGCTTGAAAAATGTTGCTATCTCATTTCAACGAACACTCGACATACTCGCATACAGTGATGCTTCGCGCGACGCGGAAAATAGCACTTTCAAGTTCAAAGTTTTCCCTAAATCTTTTTAATAGTTTTATCGTATGCAGAAGATCAAAAGTGTACAAAAAATATTATTCCTTTTTGGGTAAAAATACTCTTTTTTAACATTTTTCTTTGTCCATATGTCAAAATAGATGATTCCAACGATGTTATATTATGTATTAATAACAAGGAAACAATTAAATTATCTTTCCATATCAATGTACATGGTAGATCAATATATTGGTCAGCAAGATCACCAGATTTAATAATGTTAAATTTTGTGAGATTACATGAAAAATATCATTTATCAATTGCACCTATGATTTCGGAAAACATGAAGAGACAGATCATCAATGTATGCGCTAGTATGGTTACTTTGATCAATTATTCGTGATCAACTATTTATTCTGCAACAGTTTGTAACAATATTTAGGAATGAAGATAAAAATTTTGAGCATGTCTTATAAATAAAACAAATAAAATCGACGAAATACAAATATAAATCTTAATTCTCATTTCACATTCAAATATTTTTCCACTTCGGATTTTTTGCTTTAAGATTACTTTAAAAATACAATTGAATTCATCTTTCGTATTTTTATGATACTGAAATAAAAATATGATGTTCCATTTAGAAAACACAAAACTTAACTTGATGTAATCTTGAAAAATTTAAAAAAAAAATTTTTTTTATATTAAAATTTCATATAAAATATATTTTAAAAAAACAAGTAAAGAGTTCCTATATAAAAAATAAAGAAAATATATCTATGTTTTTTATTGGTATGTCCTATAGTTTATCAGTTATTTTAAATAGCATTTAGAGACAATCTGTATATGTATATATAACAATATATATATAATAAAAATATATAAGAAACACAAAAATCCGTTAATATTTTTAAACTATCATCTTTCTTTTTTAGTATATAATGTTGATATCTTATTTGTATAAGAGATCAAATAACTAATATTTTATAATATATTTATTTTACTCGATAATCCATTTATTCATCTCTCTCATAAAGTTATACTATTTTAATTGCAATTATTTGGATTGAAAAGAAAAGAAATGATTCAAATAATGACAGTTAAAATAAAAAGGAAAGAAATGACACGATATTCAACACGACGTTAAGAGATTTAATGCAAGCATCATTGATCAACTAATCGGGTTAGTCTCGATTATACATACTGGATTGTTCGAGTTTTCAGCAAGTGAAAACGAATCGCGTTGTGCCTCATAACGGCTTACAAATAACACTAATTCAATAATTGTAGATTCATAATCTAATAATGATAATTATTACACTGAAAAATGTAATGTATTACAAATTCTGGATTTATTATTGGTTCAGGTATTTAATTTAAAATCAATAAATTCACAATATGCGTATACGTGTTTTTATGCGCGTATGTGTAATACACACACACACACACACGCACACAATGTATATAAACATAAATATATTGAAAAAATAATTTGTCGATATTAAAATACAAAGGTGCGTGC
>JANQDE010000113.1:173513-211575 GCA_037157785.1 Cephalotes varians | reverse complement strand
GTGTAATACGCGCGCGCGCGTACTATATACATATATACAGGGTGCCTTTCACAGGTCGCCTCAATTGATGATATGCAGATATAGAACGTTAAACTGAGTAGAAAAGTCCTCTATCATTTTGCAATTTTTACAATAAATATTAATTTTTGAAAATCATCGAATAAGCGCATATCCGCCTGATTCACTGCCCAACGCTCGGTGAGATACGCCCGCTCCTCGTCTCTTTATTGCGGCAATGAACGCCTGCTACGCGCGAGCGGCACGATGTTGCTCACGTATTTCGTCGAGCGCTTACATTGGGCGGTGGGCCGGACGAATACGCACCTATTCGACGATTTTCAAAAATTAATATCTCGTTAACTATTGTGAAAATTGCAAAATGGTAGAGGACTTCTCTACTCAGTTTAAAGTCCTCTACCTGTATATCACCAATTGAGGCGGCCGATGAGGGACATCCTATATATTCCTATATATCATTGTATTTTAATATCGGCAAATTATTTTTTTCAATATATTTATGTTTATATACATTTTATATGCATTTTATTGAGATGAAATAAGCTGAATAAAAAACTCATCAATGAATGAATTATTACTCAACTTATAACACTATAAAATCTATAAAATATACTATAAAATCGAAAATAGAAAACTTGTCACTTCTTTTTGCAACAGCAATAGTACCAAAAGAAAATAATTAGATGATACAATTAGTTTTCAGCTCTTGGTCAATGATAATATCGCACCAACGTTATTCGTGCACACGATAACTGCAGGCGAATATATATGTATGTGTATAAATAAGAAACACATATGATGCAACATCGATCTAACATATATTTATTGTTAGTGCTAAAACATAACATTGTTGCGATCATGAGCGCAAGCATTTTACCATGTTGAAATCAGACGTCAGGCGGATTTCTCGCTCTAAGGAGGATTTGCCTGATAAACAAAGGATTTTGAATTAATTCGCGTAATTTTTTTTCAGTTTAAATTCGATTCCCATTTAATAATATTATTTGTTTAGTGCTGCTTAAATTCTAAAGATATTTGTAAAACAAATTCATAAAATAAAAATATTTTTATTTCGTATATATTTTTATTACAATGGCTTATTCCTATATTCTTTATTCATTCCTTTATTTTTTCTATTATTATGTTAGTATATCACTGTACAGTGAATGGCATTTCTCACTATATAGTGAATTATACAATATGTGCATACCTTTTTTGAAAAGCAACTATATTTACTTTATATCAATTAATTCATCTTATTATTTTGCATAAAAATATTAAGATACGATTATCGAAAAAATAATAATTAATAAATTAATAATTAGAGATATTTTATATTTTATGTACCAAAATGTGTCAGAATAAATTATAAAATATCTTGTAAAAACTCTTAATTTTTTAATAACTCTTTAATAACTAACTATGATATTCGTATACGCAGAATAACTAGAAAAATCATATTACATAAAAAATCATAAAATTTCATTTTTTTTTAAACTAGCGATGACTTTGAAATCTCAAAAATATAATCTCGAAAAAAATTTTTATTAATTTTTTTACCGATTGTTTATGGATTATTACTTATAAATTGATATTTGCCTCTTTTCCAAACACAAGTAATGATTTTCTCGGACATTTCTTCGTATTATCAAAAACAAGTGAGATATTTAAAATGCTCAAGTTATGTTTCTCTGTTCTTATATACTATCCTATTCTTACATACGCTATATCTCGGACATAGCGTATGTAAGAATAGGATATCTCTTTTGATTTGAACAGTGATAGTAGACTGCAAACACAGCAACATTTTTATAGCACTTGAAGAACTAAACATAACCGAAATATGGAACGTACACGGAGATCGTCTTGGTATATGTTGCCATATCTCTTCATCTTTGAAACATGCTGTTGCATCTGCAATCTGGCATATCTGGACATATCTTGATGACATAGATTGATGTCGTAAATGAAGAATAATAACATATATTTCTGATTATTCTTTATATTTATTCCAATACCCGTTTGCGTAATAACAAAATGAAAATACTGTAATGATGGATGTACATAAATATACTATATTTAAAAATCATAAAACACGCTTATCAAAAATATTTCGCAGATTTAAAATTCTATAATATCAAATGTATTATATGTCCAGAGATTTGACTGTTTAAAATAAAATAATCTGTATGTATATATTGTATAGGATAATCCATATAAAGTGATTTAATTATTAGCAAAAGGATAAGGGTTCATAAGGCGAGTTTTTGGCCCTAAACCGTTTCTATATTTTTAATTATCTATGGGTGAAGTAGAGTCATAATAAATGTGAAAAAAAAGAATTAGCCCAAAATCTTTTATTTAAAATTAAAAAATGTTATGAAGTAAGATATTAAGACACACGTAATAAAGTGGCTTTTATATATATATTAATTTTATTTTATTTATATTCTAACGGAAAAAAGCAAAATGATGTAAAAATTAATTCAGTTCGGACTCTCCTGTTTCCGTTTTATCGCTTTCTGACCAATTAGATGTGATAGCATCTAAAATAAAATCACCGTAATCAATCCTATCAGGTTTTACTCCTTGGATGCCTCTGGTACTCTAAGTACCATAAAACGGAAGCGATGTGCACAACACCCCACCACACGTGCTTCTACTTTGCACTGACAATACCAAGCATAAATCGGAAGAGAACAAGAGTTTTGTAGGAAATGTGGCATCTTTGCGATAAGGTTCAAATCTTCGATGAGTTCTATACTATCTCGGAAATCGACAACTAAAATATCGTCAGATGTAAGCCAATTTCTTAAACGTGAAGATTCAGAACTTAAAGTAGAATTCAATATTGTCGCATCATTATTCTTTTCAGCATAGTATGGCTCCAGGACTTCTAGAATATATACCAGTAGTATTAACTAAAATCATAGGTTTTACTAAAGGTCTATGTTTGTGCATACTATATATTCTCCACTGAAATAAATAATTATTGCTTTTTTCAATGTATATATAAGTGCTGTCAATCACAAGTATGGCTACGTCATCTCTACTATCAGCGAAAAGTATCTGAGCAGCTTTTTGCGTATGGTTTTTCATGAAATCTTCTCGACTTATATGTCCCAAGCCAAGATGCAACGGAACGAATCCACAATTAATGCTCTAATAGCTGTTCGAATACATTTACCAATAACTCTTCTACTTATTTTAAAAAAACTGATAAGATAGAATGAGAAAGTCCGATACGAAATTTGAGTAATACTACAGCTAGACATGTCCTATAACTACGCGTAGAAGTTGAACGAATTGTCTTCTTGATACAATTTGCCATAATCTCAAAATCATTCCTGGAAACATCCGTTAATTGATAGTAGTCATCATCTGATAGAGATATAATATCGAAATCAAGACCTTTTTTTAGAGCTATTTTCCGTGCTTCTTGTATTAATCTTTCTAATTCTTTTATAGGCATTATTGTAGATACCGAAAATACTCTTAACTTTTTCATAGCATCCTCTGACAGTAAACCATCACTCAAGTGAGAACTACAACACCGAACTCCAGAAGGAATGATTATATTAAAATTGATAAATGCATAACTTTGCGCTCTCAGTGTGACTTTTTTTAGGTTGTTTGTTGATTTACATATAATGCAGCTGGTATACGTTTTTATTGTTCTTCTTATATTTAAAGTTACATCAGCTGATTCGTTTAATTTATTATTTGTTGAAGTCGGTGTTACGTGTAAATCGACATCCATTTGATTATCAAATGTAGAAGGCAAATTGCGATCATATACATTTTCTGAAGTAAAGTTAGGCACATTACGTCTTAAAAAAACTTTTTATTTTTTCTGTATGCTTTGGTGTAACATTTAGGACAAATCTTAGCAGATTTGTGAAAATCTGGATGTTTATTGATCAAATACTGAAGGCATAAGGATTTGTTACACGTCTAGCATTTTCGAATTTGATTCTCTTCGAACAACAACCGCAAAGAATGTTCTTATCCATTTTTCAATGAGTTTTGTTCTATAGTAAGCCTATCACAAACGTAAATATTAAACACGTGAATTCATAAAATACTTATAACTTTTCAAAAAAAATCTCACAAAATCACTCCTTTATTATTTAATACCTGTTAATTATCAGTTTTATATAAGAAATATCAGGTATTTATTAAGAACTAAAAACTATTTTTATTGAGTTACTCTTCTTACTATACGTAAACAATACATATTTATTACTCAAAATTAATATCAATGACAAACACTCGATTTGAATGAACCGATTGAAACAAAGAAGCGATGCGGCGACTGACGTCGCGAACGAGTTACAACTTGTGACTCTGTTTATGTTTCATTTTTAGTATGAGCGCAGTGTTGCAACATGTTTATTTTTGTATATGTTATATGTTTTGATGTCCTCTACAACATTTTTAAAAGAAAAACTGTTGCGGCATTACGCTCTATTAAAAACTGCGGTTAAACGTACAAAAATGTATATTTTTTTATAAAAATTACAAACATATCTAGGTTTACCAGTTTAAATAATAAACAAATCCCGTTAAATGAGTGAAAATATTGCTTAATCCTTAAAGTACAAATCTTCAAAATACAAAAAAAAATTATAACATTAGTAAGATATATTTCAATTTTTAACTATTGTTAGGGTCAAAAACCCATCTTATGGACCCCATTCTTTGTAGTTGTTTTAATAACCGAATGCGTCAATAATCTAATATCTAATTGCGCGAGACTCAAAGAGTCTTTACAGATATAATGTGCATAACGTACATACACAGTTTTGTTGATCTTTAATATAAAATTGAATTACATAGTATGTATGAGTTACGGAGCTGCTGAATATGTAATTAAAAAAGAGGAAAAAAAAGAAAAAAATGAATTTGTGTAAATTATTTATGTGACGAACTTGTCAAACGGATAGACACAGCATTTCTGTGTGCGTAAATGAAGAGGGAAAATCTCGAGCGTGCCAGTAGAGTACATACGCCGATTCTAACCAAAGAACTCCGAGGGGAATGCGGGGCAGGAGGATACTTCGTGGCGAGAGGCATGACGTCACGAAGGAGGGGATCTCCGGGACAAGCACATGGCGTCACAAGGCCCTTATCGAGCCTTAGGAATGTGTGATTAGTTTCGGTGATAAATAATTTTTCTACTTTGTCCCTTTTATTGTCCCTTATATTGAACATGCCGCAACTAGAAAGAGGCACGTCTTGGTATTCCCAAGTCTTCAAAAATGTCAACCAACAACAAAACATCCGTTTTAAGATAAAGATCGCTATCTTCGCCGAGCGATATCCTTTCTTTTTATTGGCACCGAGCTACTAACGTGAAAATAAACAATAGCATTTTTTGGCTGATTTTGAAAATGATGATTGGAAAAAGATGAAATATATGATCAGAAAGCGGGTAGTATCGCAGTAGTGCGTTGGACGTCTATGCGACTGAGTCTTTAAGAGTTTCTAAGTCTTTTAGTGCGAATAATGGTAATTGCGGAAATTGAACGCGACCTGTTGGAGCAAGCTAATAATGTCGCTATCTTGGAAGAATGTTTCGCGTGGATGCAACGATACGACGAGTGCATAGAACGGCTTGAAGAACGCAGTCGTGCTAAGCTTCCTCCAAGTTGTCAATTAAAAATAAACAATCTTTAATGGCCAGGATCGCGCGACTCGAGGGTGAAAAAATTCAATTGCAGAGACGTTTTATATATTTTGGCGGTGATTATATGGCGGGTACAAATAACAGTGATGCGGAGAGACTCGTTTGGCGAGATACCGCGTTCGAAAATCGTATAATGATCGGGGCCGTGATAAATTTCAAGCATATCGAACCAATTCCTCGAAGATGCGAGAGAAATTGTGCTTGAGCGTATGCGAACATTATGACCAAATATGACAACATCAAGATAAACACAATGTTTAACGGTGAATTTGTGGCAGGTGACAAATGCGTCAATAAAAGTATCGCCACGAGAAACTACGAACTCTTTCGAACATCCGATCTGCAAGAGTGGTACGAGTCGCGTGTTGTCGAATCTACTTTAACATCGCTGGAAGAATTCCAGAAGCGCGATAGTAGATGGACATTGTCGCGTATACTCAATTTAACAATATTAATGTAAACAAGTATAATCCTTTAGTATAACCCTAAAATTAATGTAAACAAGTACCCTAGTATATATCCTTTGCACGCGGGATTACATTGAATTACTGCAGGAAATTAAACTGAAGAGAGCGGTAGTCAACGTACAATCTACAGACAATGCGTGCTCAGTGGTGGTCGCTCTCATCCGGCTGAAAAATATTCTGAACAGAAATCTTCATACCCTGACTACACGTTAGTGTTAAATCTCAATGATATTGAGTTTCCTCAATGATATTGACGCTGACTCAATTAAAAAGTTTGAAAATCAAAACAACATTTCCATCAACGTATACTGCTTTGAAAAGAAAAAGGAACTCTCGATCTTTCCGATTCGGCTCGCTGATACAAAGAGGGACAATGTTAATTTGCTGTACGTGCAGAACGACGATGACGTGGGACATTTCGCGTTAATCAAAAATCTATCCCGCTTTGTGAGCTCACAACTCAGTAAATATGGACACAAGAAACTCTTTTGCGATCGGTACGTATACATTAAACAAAATAGCAAAGTTTTGCATTAAAAATAAAAATTATAAAATGAATTGTGACAGGCCTTAAAAAAGGATTAAACCAAGTAGAAGATTCGACCTTATAGTCTGAAGGTGTCAATCATCGTTGTCGGTACATAATGAGAGATGGTGTCGTGTATTGACGATTGCTGTTGTGTCGTTGTGAGAGGAGTTGCTATGTTTTTTAGTTTTCCAATTAAATAAACGCCGATACAGGGTCTTTGTCCACTTTGTTTATCTGTTAGCGACTCTTCTCATGTGTTGACATGTAATAGCCGTTCGTCTATTTGAAATTTACCAAATTGGCTGATGATGATCAAAATTAAAGATTGATCGAAACGTCTCAGTTAAGATTACGTTTAACGGTTTTTTCCAATTCCATCCTTGGACACCTTTGGACACCTTCAGGCTATAAGATCGAAAAATTATAAACTATTTTATAACTTTTCGAGAGAATAAAAAAAATCATTTTTTTCAGATGCTTACACTACTTTAGCTCGAGCAAAAAACTGGAAGCTCACACTATAGATTGCGGGCAAATGAATGATTGCGCCATCAGGTTGCCAAACGAGGATGACAAGTGGCTGAGTTTCAAGAACTACTGGAGGAAGGAACGAATGCCATTCATCATTTACGCCGACTTGGAATGTATCTTGGAAAAGACGGAAACGGAGGAAACGTCCAGCCACAAGTATCAGTATCATCGAGTATTTAGTATAGCATACTATGTACACTGCTCGTACGACGATTCATTATGCATGTATCGATTTCGTCGCGATAAGTCGGCGTGCGCGTCGTGAAAATGTTGCGGATACTTTAAGTCTACCTCGAGAATATAGCCTGTCGAGGAGTCTAACGTGACATTCATAACATTGAAATTAGATATATCGTCCATTCATCGAAAATCGGCGTATGGCAATGGCCGACACATTACCCATCCGTAAAAATTATTAATATCAAAATACATTAAGTATGATGACGGTTTCGATGGATTGTACGACTCCATGTACTTGTTGTTGGCCCGCGCGTACATACCGGAACATTGACTCTGACCAGCGCGTATACCATTCAACGAACATGACCATGTCAATGTCGGTGATTAGTTCAAAATTTATACCTGTATGTTTTAACATTGCGTCCCATGTAAAACCTGTTAATGTGTAATAATACGCGGGATCGAGTCCATAACTCGCGACACAACTATCGCGAAAGTTTTCAAAAATGTCGGCCAACAACAAGACATCTGTTTTAAGATAAAGATCGCTATATATTCGTCGAGGGTTCGAATAGAGAACCGCCACACGTTGATAGCGTGAGTGTAATTATCCTCGGATATAGTTTGTATATCGTTTGTCAACGGCTTATAAAACGATTCGCGCGACGTAAATACGTGTCCTCCAATTTTTCATCAGAAAAACGTACGCCCGCCTCTCGGCAACGCGCCAAATTTGGGCCGGCCCATCGATCACACATCAATCCCGATTCCCGATACCTGGCGCCGCTCTGCGGATCGCCGCAATCGACAGTTAAACGGCTCCGCCATTCGATTCGCATCACTAAATATCACGCGCTAGATTTGTCATTACACCGCTAATTATCGTTTCTGTAATCTACATCGTTTATCGTAACAACGCGCTGGTTTTGTCATTTCTCTATGATACGCACCGTTCTTCCGTGAATTGTAACGCACGCGTTCTGTCTTGCGTCGTTCTGTAATATAGGTGCCGTTTTCTGTAAATCGTAACGCATTCGTTCTGTCTCTTTGTAATATACGCACCGCTTGTCAGTAATCTACGTCCTTCTTGCGTTTTTCTTGAATAAATCTATCTTTGTGTTGCATACATACTAGTCTTCTTTCTTTTCTCCGACTGCTTTCCGGAGGGGGAGCGCGTAATCGCCTATACCAGCCGTACATTAAACACCGCCGAAAAAATATTATAGCACCATCGAACTGGAGTGCCTGACCGTGATCTGAGGCATTCGCCGGATGCGCGACTATCTTGAAGGATATCCCTTCACAGTGATTATTGACCAGTTCTTGAGATGGCTTCAAAAGCTGAATGTCCCCGCCGAAAGACACGGACGATGAGCTTTTGAGCTCCAGTAATTCGACATCGAAATAAAATATCGAAAAAGATCTCTGAACTGGATCGCCGACGCCCTGTTTCGATAACCGATCATCGCTACCGCTGTTACCTCTCTGAAGTGCACTTGGTATCGCCGTTTACTTCGCGCCGTGCAGGAGACGCCGAGGGAATATCCAAATTATGAGATACGCGATGGAAAACTTTATCGTCATATCTTACTCCCTCGATTTCAAGGAAATAAGGGAAATCCCGTGGAAGGACAATGGAAGGAATGCGTGGCCAAAGGCCACTGCCCAGAAATCCTCAGAGCCAATCACGACGGAGCAACCACCGGGCACCTGGGTATTGCAAAAACGATCGCTTGCATCGCCTACCATTACTACTGGCCCGAAATGTTCCACGAAATCGCGCGCTACGTTCGAGCACGCAAAATATGCCTACGGCATAAAGTCGCACAGACACGATCCGCTGGTACATTGCACGCTACCACCGTACACCTCCTCTGGGAGCACGTTATGCTTGACCTAGTAGGGCCGTTTCCGCGCTTTAAAAAGGGCTACACTTCCTGAACATTCAGGATCGCTTCGTGAAATGGATCGAAATGCGTCCCCTGCGCCGCGTCACCGCATCCGCCGTCACGATTGCGATAACGGAGGCCATAATTTTACGTCACGGATGGCCCGACGTCGTGTTATCCGACAACACAATTAAAATCTAAACAGTTGGCTCGCCGCATACAACATCCGCCATGAATTTGCGCCGATACACGCTCTGCTTGCAACCCGGTCGAACGGACGAATCGCACTCTGAAAACAATGATCGCGCAATATGTGGGACGCAACCACTGCAGTAGAGACAAGCGCATACCGGAGTTGCAATTCGTGTACAACTCCGCACGCCATGACACCACCGAGTACTCATCAACGTACCTAAACTTCGGTCGCAAACTCGTTGCGACCGCAAATCAAATCAGCGAGACCCATTCTCTCGCCGCCTCCGGATACGACGCGCCGACACCTCGAGGAGGCCTCGATTTCCATGGCACGCGCGTTCTAGCATCAGCAATGACATTACGATCTCGATGCTTGCAAGAATTTGCAGATAGATATTTAGAAGCACGTATTTAGAAAGATGTTAACTTGCTCAAATTGTATACAAATATTGTTCGAAGTCCGGAAAATTAACAATGTCTCTATATGAACAATATATGAAAAATCAAGCCAAACGTTGGAAATAATTCGTTTTTATTTATGGTTGATTCCTGGGGAGGGCAAAAGAATATTCAAACATACAATAAAATATTCTGCAATGACAATAAGAAACCACACACAACATGTAACTTACAGATAACAGCCAAAATGTACATCAATACACGGTCTGTTCAAAGTTTCCGAACTTTCATTAATACTCATTCTGTAAGGTAATAATTATAAATTTTTAATTATAATAATTCGAAATATACTTTTTCCGAAGAAATATAATGTTTACAACGATCATATAGTTTTAGAAAACTCCGCTGAAAATTTTCCTTTGATATGATTGAAATGGCCTCGGTCAAAGTCTTCTGAATGTTCAAAATAATGTTGAACTGCTTTTCCTTCAGCTTAATTTTTAATTTTGGAAACAAAAAATAGGATAAACTTTTAGATTCTCTCCGATCTATTTAAAAATTGATTTTCTTTATATATTTTTTATCACTAAATACGAATCTGGAAGAATTTTTTGTCGATTAAATATGTTCAGACCACATAGAAATATATACAATAAAATTTGTTTTTATCAATATTTCTTAAATTAATTGTAAAAAAAATATTGTCAGACAAAATATGAAGCTTGTGATATTGTCCACAAGAAAAGTCTTATACATAATTATGTATATTATGTATATTTACTACTTTATTGGCTATATTTAAAAAATTCTGCTTTCGGGGAAAAACTGAATATATTCGAAAATATGTGTTTTATGTGGAATCATACGATAATGGAAGTAGTTTCGTTGCGAAAGTAGGAAAGATGTGGGATGGATCTCATTTCCCGTGGAAGGATGTATGCATGGAAACAATGTGTTCCTTCCCCCTATGGAGGGGAACTTTATTACTAAAAAAAACTAGACACATAGGGATGCGTTCAGGGAAACGCTATTAGTGCTATTGCTATCATTCTATCTTCGTTATTCATTAGACATAAAACAAGGATAGAATGATAACAGAGAATGGTAACGTTAATAGTGTCTCCCTAAACGCATCTATAGTTGTAAACTTCGCTTTGCATGGAAAGTTGTAGACCCATGTAAAATCTTGTTTCGCGTGAAAAATTGTAAATTCATAGAGAACCTCGTTTTGTATAGATGTACAATTTTCTACGCAAAGCAAAATTCCGCATAAGTTTACAATTTTCCATGCGAAGCAAGAACCATTTCCATTCCTTCTGTTTTTAGGACGAAATTACTTCCATCATTGTATGGATTTTCGATCAATATATTCAGTTTTGTCGAAAGCAGAAAATTTTTTAGTTTTTATTTTTTATTTAAATGAAGTCAATAAATTTACTTTTTATTTTTTATTTAAATATAGTCAATAAAATATTAAATATACGTCTATTATATATAGAACCCTTCTTGTGAACAATATCACAAGCTTCATATTTTATCTGACAGTTTTTTGTTTAATCAATTTAAGAAATATTGATAAAAAACAAGTTTTTTGTATACCTTTTAAGATGGTGGCCCGAATATGTTTGACTGACAAAAAATTCTTCCAAATTCATATTCAACAATAAAAAATACATAAAAAAACTAAGTTTCAAAGAGATCGAAGAAGGAATAACTAATTTAAAAGTTTTCTAGAAATAATCACATGGTGCCAAATCTGGTGAATATGGGGAATGATTAAGGACTAGGATCGATTTGAAAACGAGAAGTTTATGCACAGAATTTGATATTTGCTCTTTGCTCCATCATGATTTCTCGACGAGTGTCACAGATATTGTCGATTTTATACTTGTGGTAAAACAACCATTAGAGAGACCTCAATTCAACTTACAGAATTTGTGAACGAAACTTCAACGAAGATAGTGCAATATACTGCTTATTTATGTAGATACGCCACTAATACTGTCCGTACGAAGAAAGTTCGGAAAGGACAGATTTTTTAGGACAGATTTTGGACAGATAGTAATAGGGCTGACAGTGTATATCAGCCTTCCAATTTTTATAGGCAAATTAAAATTATAAGTAAAAAATCCAAAACTGTCCTGATTTATTTTTTATAGACAATGAAAGTATACAATTAATAATTAAACATTCGAGCTGATGCGATTTGCATTTAATCACTTACGCATTATTTATTGTACCAGGATTTAAGTGTACTTGAATATGGTTGATATGCGTCAAAAGAAGAAATTTAGTTGTTTAACTATCCTTTGCCTATTGATCCCCATAGAGCTTCTTTTTTCTACAGCCCTGTAATAGTGCATATCTGTTCTGACAAATAAGGAATAATCCAAATGCAAATCTTATCAAATTCTAACAATTACTTCGTTTGTAACTGTAAGAAATGAGATAGTTTCGCAAAATCCGATTTTTGTCCCACTGTGTGCCACTCGCCGGCACAAAAAGGCATTGGCGATACGTGAGCCTTAGTCTTCTTAGCCATATCGCTTTGGTAACAAACATTGGATATTGCTTCATATGCAGCACTGCTTCGTGAACTCAATTTTGCATTGTAATTTATCATAAACAATGACTTATTCATTCAAATCCCTTTAGAGTTTTTATATTCTACATACAGGTGTCTATTAAATGGCGTAGGAGCCGGGTTGAGAGTATGGAAGAAGTCAAGAAGAACAAAAAAAATCTTATACCATTTTGCAATTTTCGTAATAATTAACGAGTTATTAATTATTAAAAATTGCCATATAAGCTCGGCCTACTGCCTAATGCAAGCGCACGACGAGATGTGGCCGTCCAGCGATTGAGGTTGCCAAACGGGAAGTTGTTTATTACAAGCAACAATGGCTACACACGAGTCATTTTCTGTATATGCTTGTAGTCATCACAAATTTTAGAAGAAACTCATTATCATGTATTCGAAAAAAGAATTTATATTTTTTTGAAGAATATTATAAAATTTTTTCGAAGAAAAGTCTAATAGTGACCAAATCGAATATTTGTTTTAATGTAACATTCTTAATTAAAGAACTAAACTTAAGATTTGCAGATATGTGAACTTATGAAATATTATATTCAATATTATATTCAAATATATTTGAAATAAGTAATATTTATTTAATTCAAGTAACAATATGTAATTTGTACGTATGTACATACAGAGAAAAATGTTAAATAAATATTATTTGTTTCAAGTAAAGTAATGAGTATATTTTAAGATTAGACTATTATCAAAAAAATTTCTTTTTTAAAGAAGGAAAGTTCTTCAATTTCGAAAAAAATTTTTTGTTAAACATAATTGTTACTTACTAAAAGACAAAAGCAAATTAAGTAATCGCTTTTGTAAGCAGTAGAATTGATATTTTTTGTGACATGCATACATGCACACATACATACGCATACAATTGTTTTCTATGCCATTAGAAAATAGCTAAAAAGAAGAACAATAAATTAATTCAACAACTCTCTCTAATCAAGCAACACGAATATGAGTAAGGGCAAATGAGAGTTAAGCACTATTAGAATGATGCAACAACAAAATCATATTCAATTACAAAATCTATATGTTTCATATTCGAACCATCCTCAGTGACGCTGTAGTACAAAGTCGAAACGATCAGTAAATGAATCTTGAACTCTGGAAGGAAGCCAAAAGCATATCCAGACTGATTGGTAAGTGTCACTTACAATGGTTGCATGATCGAGTGGTAAAAAAGAAAGTTTAACTAATATCCTGTAAAAGGGCGACACAGATGTTTATCAACTCAATGAAACAATAAACATGTTCCAACTTATCAACAGAAGTCAAGACTTATAACGGTGTAGAATAACCAAGTTGTAAATTACATTATGAGTAGAAGTCAAATCTAAGCGCAGTTGAGTTTTTAAAATGAACTAACATAACAAACATGATGTTGTCATTACAATGGTACAAATAAAACTGGGATATTGAAATAATCTAATACAGCGAAAACCATTCAATACAGATCAACCATTGTTTATAATTTATTTACTATTGAAATATATTGAATCATGAAGAGAGTTAATGTTAAATTATAAATTAAGACTGCTTGTTTATTTACTTATGTATAACATTTCAGATAATTTTTTGCTTAAAAAGGGTTTCTTATCGATTATTTCTACATTATCCCACTTAAAATTGTGATTTTGGTGAGTCCTGTGATTGGTAATTACAGATTGTGTAGTAGTATTTCTATTAATATGACTCCTATGTTCCTTAATACGTGTTTTTAGTTGTCTTGAAGTTCGTCCAACATAGGATGCATCACAATCATTACATGAGATTTTATAAACATTATTTTTCGCACAAGATATTGGGAGAGCATCTTTGTGACCCTTAATAATATATCCCAATTTGTTAAGACTAAAATATGAGATATTGGTATTTAAATCTGTAATTGTCTTTTAATTTTTCTGAGACTATGGGAATGTAAGGAATGGTGAACCAATATAAATGTACATTTTCCTCGTTATTATTGCTTTACTTCGTACATGTTTCTTAAAATGATAGTTTAGTCTTCTATTTATTGTGTCAAAAATAAAATTCAATGAATAGTCATTGTTGAGCAAAATATCAACTACAAAATGCAGATTTTTTCGTGAAATTTCGGACAGTAAAAAAGCTCTATCTGTCATGTTTATTACTGTGCCTCGCTTCTGAATGAGAGGGTGCTGAGAATAGAAGTTTAAGTACCTACTTGAGAAGGTAGATTTGTGGAACCAATCGAATTCAAGTTTATTGTTATTTTTTATAATTGTGACATCTAAGAAATCTAGTTTTTCACCTCCAATTCCATTGTAAATTGGAGTCTGGATAAAAAKAATTAAAATTATTCTGAATATTATCAATTTGGTTAACAGATACAGCTGTAGCAATGTCGTCAACATATCTAAAGTAAAACGGTTAAGTATTTCTTCTCTAACACTCTCTATTATCAATTTGGTTAACAGATACAGCTGTAGCAATGTCGTCAACATATCTAAAGTAAAACGGTTAAGTAAATTCTCTAACACTCTCTCTGTTAGAGATTAAGTCGGTCTCAAAGAGAGAGCGCTGTGCAAAAGGGACGAGTGGTAACGCGTGTACCGTTCAGTCAGTCAGTTTTTATTATTTGGAAGGGCCACTTTTACCAACGTCGGTTAGACTAACCGACGGTTAAATCCAATGGAATTATCCAATCACATTTGTCTTTGACCAGAATGAACCAATCACGGTTGACACTTTAACCATCGGTTAACTTAACCAACGTTGGTAAAAGTGGTCCTAAGTCGCACGAGTTGTAATACGCTACAAGAATAAAGAAAAGCAATTAAGTTTTTAATTCGTCGCATTATTTATCACAACAGCAATAACACTTTGCTCTAAGTCGCATAAAACTAGATCCGCTATAATTGGAGATAAAGAAAAGCCCATGGGTATGCCAAAAGTCTGTTTATGAATATTATTATTGAAAGTAAAATATGTGGAATTCAAAACTAAGGTAATTGCTTTAATGAATTCGTCTTTACGAACATTACATTTCTCAGAAATATAATTCCAATGATTGGATATGCAGTCAGTAGCTAAGTATATTAGTAAAAAGAAAAGTGGCAAGAGAAATTAAAACAAAATTTTTGTCAATTTGTAAATTAATGAATTTATTGACTTTTGATTATTAATTGATTTGATTATTAATTGAAAGCTATTGTCAATGTGGTTAAAAGATTTGGAAATATTCTTGGTAATAATTCTATATAAATATAGAGCCAGAGAGTATAGCAGACTATCAATCAATGAAATAATAAGTTTAAACGGGCAATCCTATGTGTGGATTTTTGAGAGCCCATAAGCTCTCGGTAAAATGTCATCAGTTCAAATAAGTTGCTTACACACAGATGTGGTGATATATTTAAAATCCCTCATCTCATGAGGAGATCTCGTAAGCTAGAGATAATTTTTCTTGTAGGATCCTTTTTAATAGGAGTATAGGTATCTCTGCTTGGAGCATCTTTACAATTTTATTAGTGTATTGGTCCTTATCAAGAGCAACCGTTGAATTACCCTTGTCGGCTCTTGTGAAAATTATGTTGGTGTAATTTTGGTGTAATGAATCTTTCATAATCTTTAATAATTAGTTTTTTATTAACCGAGCTATTAGAGAAAAAGTTGTTGATGATCAGTATAATCCAGTTTCTAATCACAATTTGTGTCTGCAGAGAATTTATTGTATTTAAGTTGTATTCAATATTTTTGATGCATTCAAAGCAGTTTTTCTCAAATTATTTGTTGGTAACGAAAAATTATCACCCAGCTGTAAAAGACTTCATCAGGGATGGTCAATGATGATAAGTTGATAAACCAATTAATCAAGCAGACAGATAGAGCTCCTTTATTGTCACATTCGAAATTTCACAAAAAAAATCTGCGTTTTGTGATTGATACTTTGCTCAACAACGACTATCCATTAAATTTTATTTTTGATACAATAAATAAAAAATTAAAATATCATTTTAAAAAATATATACGAAGTAATAACAACAATAACGAGGAAAATACGTTTATTCACCTTGATTCACCATTCCATACATTCCTTCATAATCTCAGAAAAATTAAAAGACAATTACAGATTTAGATACCAATATCTCATATTTTAGTCTTAACAAATTGGGATATATTATTAAGGGTCACAAAGATATTTTCCCAATATCTTGTGCGAAAAATGTTGTTTATAAAATCTCATGTAATGGTTGTGATGCATCCTATGTTGGACAAACTTCAAGACAACTAAAAACACGTATTAAGAAACATAGGAGTTATATCAATAGAAACGCCACTACATAATCTGTAATCATCAATCACAGGATTCATCACTATTTTAAGTGGGATAATGTAGAAGTAATCGATAAAAAACCCTTTTTAAGTAAAAGATTAATATCTGAAATGTTATACATACGGGATGTCACTGACACATACGTACTACATCCATATACCATACGAATATGATACGTATATGTCAGTGACATCCCGTGGCAAGCGAATTTCGCTTCGACAAACTTCGGCTTCGGCCACACGGACATGTTACATATGTAGTAATGGCATTCCGCGTCAAATAGTAGGGAATTCCATATTCCACCACTGCTCGTGCGTAGCCATTGCCGTTTGTAATAAACAACTCCTTGCGTGCCTAGCAACCTCGATCGCTAGACGCAACCTCGATCGAAGACATCTTGTCGCGCGCTTGCATTAAACAGTAGGCCGGATTTATATGGCGATTTTTAATAATTAATAACTCGTTGACTATTACGAAAATTTCAAAATGGTATAAGATCTTTTTGTTTTTCTTGACTTCTTCATACTCCGAATCCCATGCTCCTATCTTATTTAACAAACATCCTATAAGCTGTCGAACGAGCTGTGACTTGTCTGAAAATCAATTTTGTAATTCGCGTCAAATCCTTATAAATTCTCAACAGAGAGGATAAAATATATGAAATCCGTATAAATGGACGATCAGTCAACATAAGTATAGATCGACTGAAACCAACTTATACTTTAAAGCAGGAAGAATAAAAGAAACTTCACCAACCACATTATCTCTCAAGAAAGCAAGAAAATAACGGAAGAGTATCACGTTCTCCAATTCAATTTTAAAGATTTTGAAACAATCAAGAAGATTATATAACCGGTCACAATGTGCCACAATATGTGCCTATGCTACACGCACTCGTCAGATAGGTGGCGTAGTACGCGTATGACACCATGAGATGAATGCGCTTCTCGTAAGAAAAAAAACGAATGGGGTCTTATAAGAAAGCATATATAAAACGAGCTGATTCAACTGTCTCAAAACATACTCTTCAAAAGAATCATAACTATCAAGTGTGTTTTTCGAACTTCTGGAAAAGTACAGGCAAGTTTTTTAGCTATTTTCTTATAGCATACTCGATTCCAGGATCTTGGATTCTGCTGATAAAGAAGCAATCAACACGGTTCCCGCGTATGATTTCGCTATTTTCCAGTGACCAAAACCATTTTGACCAAGAGCTACTTCGCTAGACTAAGGCATACCTTTTTTCCTGTGGAAGCTCATATCACTAGAATTTCCACCTCGGAAATTGGGAAGGGAAAACTACCAAAGACCACTCAAGTAACTTCGTTATCACCAAAATGGAGAGATTCATTACGATTCCGGTATCAAGCTTGTGATTCCAACATCTTAGCCAAGGATATCAGGTCAAAAAAGAAGAAAGGTCAATCCCAGGTAGTTGTTGAAAGATTTCTTCGGGAAAGATTCAGACGATCCTATTGCACTAAATGCAGCTTAACACGTTCGTTACTACACGTCACATATGTGTGATACAGCAGTTTTGAGAGGTTGGTGTCAACATACATGGTGTGACATTGTTGATCATCTATATATGTGTACAAGTTGATTATCAATTATTTATTCATCAATTGTTGTTGATTATCCATATTAAATGTTGTTGATTACCCATGTGTTTTATGTGAACAAGTGAATATGTGCGACATATTACATAAAAGAAAGGCATATTGCAAGAAAAGCATGGGGCATAGCAAAGTTTTTTTTTGACTGGCAGCGAATCTATTAAGATTTTTTTATTTAGGTGCTGGTAGGTACCTAATATAAATACAATATAATATAAATTTAAATAAAATACAAATGTACATAGCGAAATGCACAATATATAGCTTTAATACAGTTATTTCTTGAGAACTTTCCGAGACCAAACCTATCAATCATAAGTTTATAATGATAAACTAATTAAAGTTTATATCGATTATATCGATCTGTTCTTTAATATCCCTTCCCTTAACAAAAATATATAAAAAGATTTGGTAAATCTTTACACAGCTAGCCCCAAATGACTTCCGACTGACAGTGACCTTGACCTTGAAGGAGATCATAGGAAATCATTGTTCTTTTGCGGTGCTCACTATTTATTAAAAAGTTATTAAAATAAAATATTTGTTATTATTGATGGTTAGGAATTTAATAGTTATTATTACAAAATAATTAATTATTGCGATAATTATTGTATTTGTAAATAAGACAAATGATTTTACACCTTGCATAAGGGCCTGCCGTATTTATCATGGATTTCGATTTTCCCCGCGAAGTCCATCCCATAACAACCTCTGCTTACAAAGCGAAATAAGATCTGTAATTGTACTGTTTTACATGAGTTTTCGACTTTTCACGCGAAGCGAAGTTCATCTCACATCAACCTCTGGTTACGGGGCGAAATGAAGTCTGTAATTGTACTGTTTCACATGTATTTTCGATTTTCCACGTTAAGAGAGGTTTACCCACATTAACTTATGCTTACAGGGCGAAACAAGGTCTCATTTATAAAAATTGTTTTGTTAACAATTTTTTAATAAACAATGGGTACCGGAGAAAGTTAATGACCTAATCTCCTTGAAGATCAAAGTCAACATCAATGTCGGAACAATTACTCGGAAATCATTTGGGGCTGGCACTGTAAAGGTAAAGATTTTAATTAAAAATATACAATAATTATGAACAATAGTAATATAAAATTGAGTAGTCTATGTATAAGAGAAAGAAATGAAAGAAGAAGCAAAAGGGAATAGAAAAGATAAATAAACGTACAAAGACAAGAAAGAGAAATACAAAAATTGCTAAATGTTATGATAAAGACACAAATTCATAAAATGTGCTAAGCCTTCATATTTGCGCAATTCATATATGCGAGATATATAAAGACAGGTAAATTATTCTGACGACATTGATAACAAAATGGGAGAAATGTCATTCATATGCATGTCATTAAATGATGATATCGCATGCAAAAATGAGATCATGTGTCGCGCCTCGATTGCTTCGATTTTCTAAAAAATTCGCCATATAACATTATCAATTTCCGCATCTTGATAACAACTACAAAATAACATATTATAGAGCTAATAACAAAATAGTATTATAGAGCTAATATGTTTCTCATAATATGAGCATACAGATATTTATATACGATCCATGCGCAAAATTACAAGTTTTTACCGAGCTCAGAACATTCAAAAATAATCATAAAAATCAGTTTAATTATATATATGTATACATATCCATATATCCATATATAGAATGTTTTGCGTCAAGTGGGCCACTTCTCCTTCCAAAAATTAACGAAATGGAAAAAAATATTTGAAGCCTCAAAATATTTGTGTACTTGTATAATTTTTAATGGAATATGGCTTTTTGAAAAATTCAATATGGCACCTGAAATCTACAAAAGTCACGAATGATTTTAGAATATTTACGATTAAAATGCGAAAACTTGATGAATCGACTTGAAAATGATTACCACGAGATTTTTGAGATTAAGAATCTGGAGACAAAATTATAAAATTTGAAATAACAAATTTAAAATGGCCGGATTTGAAATCAGTAAAGCGTAAGTATCATAATTGCTATTTATGTCGAGTCTAATGCTCTACAGTGACCATTGGTTCATTGGCACCAAGGTATCGCATTATTTGCAATTTTTTTCCTTTAATAACAAGGAAAATGTCCACTTTGGATTTTCATTACTCGCAGAACTTCAGAAAATTGTTTTGCAAGAAATTTTTGAGTTTCCATGTGTTTCTCTTGCTATATAAAAAAAAATATAAAAAACTTGTTAAATTTCTTTTTCACACACTCAAAAAGATCTACCGAATTCAAAATGGGTCTTGTTGTACGGATCTGAAGATTTACAAGGGTAGTTTCCCTTTTAAAAGTAGCGCTAACACAATCACAAGCACTTTTGCTATGGACCATGACAGGACTCTAGTGACTTTATGTCACTAAGCAATAATTGTTTCTGTACATTTTCTTTGTGATCAAGGCTTAGTATAATAGTAACTTTCTTTTTTATGTAGCATTCGACTGTTAATATCACTCTCGTAGAAATCAGTAACTTTCTTTACAGTGTTTTCCTTGTCTCAAAGTTGGTGTCGTTAAAATTACCTTTCACTGCCCTCAATTTCTTAGCATTTTTGCCATTCTTCGAGATATCTTAAATTCCGCAGTTATTTGACGTGTACGCTAACATTCATGCCCATTATCTTTAAAAATATGTATGCTATTTGATCATATCTTGCTTTCTGGAGAAAGCTTTCTCAAGAATTTGAATTCCGGACATTTATTTTGATTATTTTGATGAGATAAGTGATAGAAAAAAGAATAATTAAAAAGAATAAAAATCGAAACTGTCTATAAAAATAGCTAAAAATAACATAGGGCCATAAAAAAAGATTTTAATAAATTTTATACAAATAGCTCTAAAGAGAAAACTTTCCTGGTTGGAAAGTAGTCCTGAAATATATATAAATAGACACAAATAGATACAAATAGACAGGAAATAACTTATAATTTAGAACAGAAGGCCAGCGTGACGAACCACTCTAAAGCGGATTAAACTGAGTTCCCGAAAAGTCCTCTACTATTTCGAAATTTTTGCAATAGTTACCGAGATATTAATTTCTAAAGATTTCGCAATTTTTGCAATAGTTAACGAAATAATAATTTCTAAAGATCGCCGAATGAACGCATATCCGCCATCGGTCTTTAGCTACCGTTTTAGGGGAACAGGGATTGCCTGGCAAGCGCTCCGCGCCGATAAGCACCATCAAGCGGCTCAAATGGCGCGCCTATCAGGCAATCCCCGCTCTACGTGCACCTAGCGACTGCGACTGATGGGCGTATATTTTGAGCCTGGGCCAGGCGGATACGCGCTGAGTCGACGATTTTTAGAAATTAATATTTCGTTAACTATTGCGAAATTTGCAAAATAGTAGGATTTTTCTGTTCAGTTGAGCCTGCTCTACCAGCCCACGAAAACTGTTACGGTTATTACAGGATACCCTGTATATACAGGGGTTGGACAAAATAATATGAATACCATGCAATATAGTACAGTTTGTTGCATGTTGGCAACACTGCTTCCGTGTAAATAATGCGACGATTACTGCGAATGAATATCTCGACATCCTCAATGATGAAGTTCTTATTATGGCTAGCATACTGCTGCCAAACACTGCTATATTCCAAGATGATAATGCGTCCATACACACAGCCAAAAAGGGTCAGTCTTGGTTTGAGGAGCATCAGAATATCATCAAACATCTTCCCTAGCCAGCACAATCGCCAGACCTCAACATAATTGAACCGTTGTGGGGAGTTTTAGAGCAGAGAATAAGGAGCAAATTTCCATCTCCAACATCATTGAAGCAATTGGCGGATGCTTTGGTACAAGAATGGAACAACATTTCGTTGGAAACTATTCAGACACTCTACGAATCTATTCCGCGAAGAATTGCAACTGTTCTAAAAGCAAATGGTGGCCCAACACCTTATTAATAACTAAATATTGTGTATATGTCAGGTGTTCATATTATTTTGTCCAACCCCTGTATATATATTGTTTATTAAAAATAACAATATATATATATATAAAAATAACAATGGACATGATGTGGATGTCGTATGACTGCGTGCGAAGGCGACGGACTCATAAGTGAGGCAAGACTCGCGAGTTCAAATCCACGCATTCCGCACATACGGATTTTAATCCGTAATATTTAAAACTCCAGTATGGAGGTCCCAGAGGAGGACGACTGGGGATAACAACCCCCCCCCCCCCCCGTAGATTGATACACCTCACGGTGACTTTAGAAGTCACTCATACAATCTCAGCTTTGCTGAGCAAAAAAGATTGTCGATTGTGCGGAAAAAAGGTGTAAGGACAACCTTTGCTGCTGCCTTGCGCTCTCTCTTAAAAAGATATAGATTCTAGGACCATTTCTCGAAACCTGGGATCTAGTAGTAGAAAGGGTGAGCAATCTTCTAAGCCCACTAGGCTGGAACTATTATCCCTATTAACCAGCAGGGTTACAGAAGATTTCTTTCATATCTAGGTGACACTAGAGTATTTCGTAGGCCCACCCGCCAATTCGCTACTACTACTACTATTACTATGGACATGATGCAATATCAGTGTGGCACAAAGCTAGTTTAAACGTTTTCAATCTGGAAATTTTTAGGTCAAAGATGCATCTTATTCTGGTCGATCAATCACTGGAAAAGTCGATGAAATCATGGAAAAAATTGACTGGCAATCATAATATCGGTAAGGAACTAAACATCGATCGCAAAGTTTTAAACCATTTGGAGAAGGCTGGATACAAAAAAAAATCTCGATGTTTGGATGCCACATAATTTAACAGCGAAAAATTTAATGGATCAAATTTCCATGTGCGAATCATTGCTAAAACAGAACGAAATCGAACCATTTTTGAAACGACTTATTACGGATGATGAAAATTAAATCACGTACGACAATAATGTACGAAAATGATCGTGGTTGAAGCAAGGTAAAACTCCGCAAACGATGGCAAAGCCAGAACTGACGCCAAAAAAAATGATGCTCCGTGTGTGATGAGATTGGAAAGGAATCGTTCACTACGATCTGCTGCCGCAGGATTAAATGATTAATTCTAACCTCTACTGCAAACATGGAAAGATTACGCCAAGCAATCGAGAGAAAGTGACAAGAATTGATCAATAGGAAAGGTGTCGTCTTCCATCATGACAACGCCAGACCCCACACATCTTTGGCGACTCGTCAAAAATTAAGAGAACTTAGTTGGGAAGTTTTGACCTACCTTATCTACCTTATAGTCCTGACCTTGCACCATCAGACTACCATTTGGTTCGATCTCTACAAAACTCTCTTAGGCTGCGCTCAAAAACATCACACCATGCTAGAGTGTCATTCTATCTTCATTGTTCATTGGACGTAAGCAAAAATAAAATGACACTCTAGCGTGTTCGGGCGATGTTTCTGAACGCAATCTTAATAGTATAAAGTTGACTTCAAAAGAGGCTTGTGAAAATTACTTATCGTAGTTTTTTACTTTTCGTACTTTATCATAATTCAACGAAAAATTATCATATCAAAGTCCAAAAAACACATTTTTTAAGAAAAGACTTTGAATTTTCACGCGTTTTTTATTCCATTGAGTTATGTCAATTGTTTCATTACGTGCAACTGGAAATTGAACTTTTTATTTATTAATTTTGCAAATTCTCATTCCGCTATTAGAAAATTAATCATTCCATTCAATCGGCATTAAAAGTTTCTCAAAATACAGACTCCAAGCTTTATTTTCGTTTTTTTAAACACGTCTATATGATAAATATTTTCTGAGCTATACAAGCGTTTAATTTCTTAAAATTTTGCTATTTTTCTATCGCTTTTTGTTTGATTGAGTATATACAGGGTGTTTCATTTTAAGTGATATGGTGAATTATCTCGCGAATCGATGATTTTATTGAAAAATTTTTCAAACAAAAGTTGCATGACTTGAAGAGAGACACATGAAATGTGAACTTGACTTCGAGTCAAAATCAAGACAAGATCATTATTGTTTTTTTTTAAATGGAAACCCTTATTTTTTATTATATATTCTTGAAGCTTATCTCGAGAGCTTTCCAAAACACTATAATAAAATTACGTTTCATTGAGTGATGACTTTCCGAGTTATGGAGCTTGAAATTTATACTGCCGGCGTTATCCATGTACACATGCACGTGTGAGCGGAATTCTTACGCGCGCGCGTCACCTATTTATATCTATTCACACTGCTTAACATACGCTCACGCGCACGAAATTGAGTCCAATCCTTCCCAATTGAACAATTCAACTTTCCGCTTTTTTTCTATAGCTTTATCTTTCAATTTTGTTACATTAGTAGACTTTTTCAAAGCTTCTTTCAAAATGGCCGCCTACACTTCAAATGTAATCGTTGATATTATTCTTGTGCTTGATGATGAAGCTGAACGAAATTATTGTAGAATAGAAAGACTGTATCGTAATACGATATCCGTTTAGACGACATCCAAATGCAGATAAGAAGAATTTTATTACAAGAGCGTAGAAAAATCCGTAAGAGAAACCGCAAGCAAATAAATACTGAAGATGAGTTTAATAATCCGCGTGTATTAGTAATGTTAGCAATGATAAACTTGAATCCTCATATTTCGACTAGAAAACTGCAACGTAATTTAAGAATTCCTTATGTCACTGTGTGGAGAATTTTACAAAGACATAAATTCCATCCCTACCATATCACTTTAACCCAAGATGTAAGTGAAAATGATATGAGGATAAAAAAATATTGTTTATAAAATCGCCGACATTTGCAGGAGACATGAAAAATCAAATAACTAATGTTTGTCGTAGCATTCCTCAAAATATTTTAATTTCAACAGTAGAAAATTTTGAGAAACGGTTGAGGCTATGTCTGTAAGAATATGGAGCTCCATTTGAACATCTTATCAATGGCTAAAAACATATTCAAATTGATCTTATCTTAATCGGCCAGATCAGTGATCGGTCTTGCTTTAGTTGACCGGATCAGTGATCGGTCTTGCCTTAGTTAGCTGGATCAATAATCGGTCTTGCCTTAACTTTCAAGCCTCGTAACTCGGAAAGCACTCAACGAAACGTGACTTTATTATAATGTTTTGGAAAGCTTTCAAGATAAGCTACAAGAATATGTAATAAAAAATAGGGGGGAATTAAATTTCTATTTAAAAAAAACAATAATGACCTTGACCTGATTTTGACAAGATCACTCAACGTCATGTCCATATTTCCATCATGTGTTCCCCTTCAAGCCATGCAACTTTCGTTCGAAAAATTTGTTCAATAAAATCATCGAGTCGCGAGATAATCAACCATATCACTTAAAATGAAACACCCTGCATATACAGAGTATCCCATTTTTAATGATCCAGCCCAGTATCTCGGAACTAAACCCAGTAGATAAAAATGTTTCAGACAAAAGTTGTTTGGTTCGAAGGGAGAACAGCATTATAATGTGCCATTGATTTGACCTTGGATAGTCCTTTGAAGGTCACGTGAAGGTCACCTTCAATTTTTTTAATGAAACTCCCTTCTCTCCTTTCTCATTACATATTCTTATATCTCATCTCGAGAGCTTTCCAAAACACTATAACTAAGTTACTTTTCGTTAAGTACTTGTTAAATTATAAGGCAAGATCGGAACTGATCCGGCCAATTAAGGCAAGATCGCGCGGGACTGACCGGCCAATCCGATTCATGTCAGAATGTAGTTTTCACGTGAAAGGATTTTGATCTTAATAAGTGTTCAAATATCTGTCCATTATTATTCACACATGATTGAACTCGACTTTCAAAACTGTCAACTGTCGATAAAAGTACATTTCTTGGAATACGACAGGCAAGAGATATATGCTCCATCACATTCTCTCTTGTTGTGTTTTTGAGTATATAACGTTTTTCAAGTATCTCCATAAAAAGAAATCTAGACTTGACGAGTCTGAAAATCTAGGACACTATGACACTGGTCCACCGCGTCTTATCCATCTACATGGGAATGTGAGATCTAAATGGTATCTAATTCTTCTACGCCAGTGCGCAGGCGCACCATCCTGTTGAAAGAATACATGTTGTCTTGTGTCCAGATCGATATCTTCAAGCAATGCCGACAATCTTTGTTATAGAAAGTGTAAATAATTATTACCATTAATATTTTTGTCAAAGAAATAAGGGCCGATAAAGTTTCCGTTTAATGTGCCACACCATACAATGAGGCTCCAGCGATGTTGATGATTAACTTCTCGATACCAATGTGGGTTTTTAACCGATTAATAGTGAGAATTAAGTGAGTGTTGATTTAATTGTCCAGTGTTGTGAAAAGTTGTTTCGTTACTAAATAAAACAAGTCTGAAAAATATTCGATCACGATTTAACATTATTTGTGTCCACCTACAAAATTCTAGTCTTTTTTGAAAATCATTGAGTGTTAATTGTTGTGTCAGAGATATGGTAAGGATGAAAGTTATGAGTGGTCCTGTGACTTGTTGATTTCGGAATAAACTCCGGAACTCGGAAACCTAACTCTCTTTCAATTTGCCTCGTTGACACGCGTAGATTAATAACTATTATTTCCAATACGGCAGGTATTGTTGGATCATCCCTATCTGGTACGTTAATACGGCGTCTTTGTCATTTTTAACATTGATGTTACTGTTGACGCAATACAAACCTGGAAATCATACAATGATTTGAATGTCGTCTATGAGAAAATTGATTACGGTACAATGCCGCTGCTTTTGTCGATAATTATTACGGTATTCTTCAAGTACCAGAATAATATCAACAATTTCGTTCGAAATATAATTTGGCATATTGCGTACATTAAGTTACAAGATAAAATAAGAACCGATAGATTTATTATCCTGGTTATTATATTGATATTGGATGACTAAGACAAAGTTAAGCGTTCACGGATCATTCTTTGCCATCAGCTATCATGGATCAGTCCCGGTTGGATGGATCGATTAAGATAGAAAATGTTGCATGAGTATAAAGGAATTGAATAATCCTTTTGGAAGTGGTAACTCTGCTGATGCGGTGAGATATCAATCTCAAATTCTCGATAACTCGTGAGAAAAAAATTGCATAAAAAGATAAATTTATAAAAAACTATGATTACTACAAAGATGAGAATATGCAAAGGAGCTCCCTGTCAGCGTGAATGTGTTGAGGTAACCAATTGTATTATTATGGATGAGTACTCTGAGACAAGAAAAGACGGTTAATTGATAATTTCGAAACAAGTATGTTTAATGTGAAATCATTGTTACAGATCGCTGATTTTAAATAGTCAAATTGAAATCAGTTGTAACATGAACTTTTCCACAAAGTACATTCGAGTTAACAAGTACAATTCAATTCCACTATCCTAATTTTTAAATTTTATATCTACAAATTTTAAGGTTATAATTTTTAAGTTATGTATGTAGAAATGATTATTCAAATGACAATCTCTACTATATTACAACTTTCAAGCCTTATAACTTAACAAGTACTTAACGAGGAATAACTTAGTTGTACTGTTTTGGAAAGCTCTTGAGATGAGCTATATGAATATGTAATGAGAAATAGGAGATTCCATTTTAAAAATTGAAGGTGACCTTCACATGACTTTCAGAGGATTATCCAAAGTTAAATGAATGGCACCGTCTTATGTCCCCTTTCGAGCCAAACAACTTTCGTCTGAAACATTTTTGTCTACTGGGTTTAGTTTTCGAGATATTGGGCTTATTTAAAATGGGACATCCTGTATACAATAAAATTATACAGATTTGCCCCTTTATGAATATTGTATAAAGTACGAAATCTGGAAAGAAATCTGGCATAGTTTATAATATAAGTGAATTCCCGAATGACGGAAATATTTGGTTGCACTTTGATATTTAACTATATAGTACAGAGACCTATCAATTTATAACAAAATTTTGATGTAGCTATTTCGTTATAAATACTAATTTTTAAATATTCATTTTTCATCGAAAGTTTACACGTCCTATATGAACAAATTCGGTAGCTTTTCCAAATATATAAGTATTTTGATCATATATCTCCATATACATGTACGTTTACGTAGTTGAAAATATTATTTGTTATAAAAGGAATAAATGAATTTATGATTAAAAATAATTAATATAAGTTTAATGTATATAAAATGTTTTGGTAATATGTCAATTTTATATTTATTGCAATGTAGACATGTAGTGCTAATTGATCCCCATCCCAAATAGTATTATGTCCAAAATCAAGATAATCAGTTTAAAACATCTTAAAGACGTCTGTCTTATGTCCCAATTTTGAACATGCATACTATCTGGAAGCATAGAATCTAATAATATATCGAGACTCACAAATATCCCATTCTCTTGTTAATATAACACATTGTTGTAACACATTATCCCGTATATGAGCGTACAAACAGTCGCGTGCGTAAAAGTTTTGTGTGTGTGTGTGTGTGTGTGTGTGTGTGTGTGTGTGTGTGCGTGCGCGCGCGCGTGCGCGTGTGTGTACATACATAACATGTAGAGAGAGAGAGAGAGAGAGAGAGGGGGGAAGAAATAGAGAAATAGAGAGAGAAAAAGACAACAGTCAATAACCAGTCACAAAGTACCTTTTAGTCGAGTTAGCGAGCTTCTCTCTACGCTCAGGGTCAGACTGAAACAGACATCATGACGCGTCATTTTTAACGCGATTCATTAAGACAATCGTTCATTGGTAGATAAATTGAATAACTTGATAGGTTGGATGGGAACATTTTTCAATACATAGACACAGACATTTTCAATTCGATTAATTTGCTTCGTCAATGTGACGAAAAATCAATAAAATTTGCAATCACGATATATATTACATAGGATTGCTTTACGATCGTTATTTGTCGTGACGATAAATTTGTTTTTTGTACAGTATGTAATTATTCAAAATATATATAATACATATATCGAAATATACAATAATTACCTGGAAAAATGTGTAAAAATTATTCATTTAATAATATTCTAATGACGTATTTTTTATACAGTTTTGAAACATATCTCARCAAGAATATTAAAGTTATAATAATAATATAACTTTTTCATCTGTATAATATATAACAGCAATTAAGTTTCAAAGTAAAATTCTCTTGATAAGTGCTGCTTGATGAAATATATAATAAAAGAGCTTAATTATTCAAAGTTAATTGTTAAAATTATTTATCGATTAAAAAAATTTTTTTAAATTTAATTGTTAAAAAAATTAATCGAATAAAGCTTTTCCATTATTTCCATTATTTACATTAAAAAAAACATCAATATCTATTTAGAAATAATGAAACAATTACAATTTCTTTTTATATCTAACCTTTAATATTTGTAATAGATCAACATAAATTAGATGAATATACAGAGTGAATCGCGAGACTCTTGCCACTGCTCATAGGAAGGTAGATGGGATCGAGATGAACATAAAAGTCCCATACCGTTTAGCGATATTAGCAATAATAATCGAGATATTAATTTTTGAAATTGTACTAATGAGAGCACGCCAAAAAAAGCGCTCCAGCCGCTCGAGGTATAGCCCGGCCCAGTATGTCAATCATTGGCTGCCGGCGGCGCGTTGGAGAAGCAAGAGGGGTGGCGCGCCGTTGCTCAGCGCTCGGCATCGCCGCTCCCACGTCTCGCCCACAGCCAATGTTATGATAAACTGGGCCGGGCTATACCTCGAGCGGCTTCTCTCGGCGTGCTCTCATTAGTACAATTTCAAAAATTAATATCTCGATTATTATTGCTAATATCGCTAAACGATATGGGACTTTTATGTTCATCTCAATCCCATTTACCTTCCTATGAGCAGTGGCAAGAGTCTCGCGGTTCACCCTGTATACAGGGTGTTTGACAATTGTGGGGACAGTTTTCATGGGTAGCTACAGCGGATTAAACTAAGGCGAAAAGTCCTGTAGTATTTTTAAGTTTTCGCAATAGTCAATGCGTCCAAAAAGCGTCCCGCGCCGCGCATACCGTGAGTCACGCCATCACTCGGCGCGCTGGCTACGCCTACTCCCTACTCCCCGCGAGTCGAGCGTCGAGTTAGCAACGGGCGTACACTTGCCAGTAGAAGGCTGAGCGAACGCGCGTATTGGGCAATCTTTAAAAATTAATATCTCGTTGACTATTGCGAAAACTTAAAAATGCTACAGGACTTTCCGCCTTAGTTTAGTCCGCTGTAGTTTCCCATGAAAACTGTCCCCACAATTGTCAAACACCCTGTATATATACAGGGTGTCCGGAAAATCGCGACGAATATTTCGGGACGTGATTTGGGATCCCAAAAGAAGGAAAAAAAGCTATATAAACATAGATCCGGATATAAGTCGTTTCCGAGTTATAGCCACTTTTATGTTAAAAAAAATGTATTTTATATTCCGCGTGGCATACCTTTTTAAATTTTTTATTAAATTTCTAATTTTTTTTAATTTTCAAATTTTATTATTTTTTTTAATTAATAATTCTATTTTTTATTTTTTTTATTTTTCGATATTCATAAATACATTATTTTTTAAGGATAAACATGAATAGGTATTTAAATCGAATTAAATAAGATGTTCAAAATGACCACCTTTAGCACGAATGCAGGCCCTTATTCTCCTATCAAAGAAATTTCGAACTCTATAACAAACATTTGGATCTATCCTTACGTGAAGTCAATTGTTTACAAAAATGCGCCCAATAATATTGCTGTTTTAAGACAAAGAATAATTCGTGGATTCCGAGAAATAAGGATGGATTCAAATGTTTGTCATAGAATTCGAAATTCCTTTGATAGAAGAATAAAGGCCTGCATTCGTGCTGAAGGTGGTCATTTTAAACACATTTAATTCGATGTAAATACCTATTCATGTTTATCCTTGATTTAAAAAATAATGTATTTACAAATATCAAAAAATAAAAAAAAATAAAAAAAGAATTTTTAATTAAAAAAAATAATAAAATTTGAAAATTAAAAAAAATTAGGAATTTAATAAAAAATTTAAAAAGGGATGTCACGCGGAATATAAAATACACTTTTTCTTAACATAAAAGTGGCTATAACTCGGAAACGACTTATATCCGGACCTATGTTTATATAGCTTTTTTTCCTTCTTTTGGGGTCCCAAATCACGTCCCGAAATATTCGTCGCGATTTTCCGGACACCCTGTATATATATATATATATATACATATATATATATATATAAATGTTTGCGAAGGAAACAAGGGTTTTAACTTATTTTATATGTCTTATGTACATATGTATATAGAAGAAAATAATACTCTTACATTAATTTAAACTTTTTTTCTTATAATTTTACACACACACACACACACACACACACACACACACACACACACACACACACATATGAAAATATACACACATATATATCATATCTTCGATTTAATATTTTTCTGGACTCTATTAGAGTTATTATATTGATATTATTATATAGATAATAATTTGCCCTCCGCTGGAACGATTTCCTGTAATTTTTTGTTTAGATCGTGAATTATATATTTTTTGTCGTGAAATATATTATATACATGAATTATATGTATGAATTCTATATCCACGTTGTCAAAATTAGGATTCTGAAAGCGGGAAATTTTTGAAAATATTCCTAAATTTTATGGAACAACTTAGCTCTCATTTTATAATGAATCCAGTCTCAATATCTATTATCACCTTAAATATCTTCGAATCTACAGAGTAAGTAAAAGGTAATCCTGGATCGGTAAAATAGCTCAAAAATTAAGCTTTTCTAAAGAAATATTTCCTATAAAATTAGAGTTTCAAATGATCTATTCACTGATCTGGTCAGTTTGACGTTGGGTAACATCACCAAGGTCAAGTCAAGGTCATATTGATTTTTTAAAATGGCACACCCTATTTTTGATTACAGAATCTAATAGCTGGTATCAAGAATTTTTCAAAACACTACAATTAAGTTATTTTTCACAAGTACTCGAGTTATGAGGCTTGAAAGTTGCAGCACCACTGGCATTAGCATCACTGCGTAGATGGTTTTAAAAATTAGATTTCACACGTTAAAATTTTATTTAAAAAATTATATCTCTTATGGGAGGAAAGAGAAAAAGAAGAAGAGCTTTCGCGGAAACATGTAACGGCTCAGGCTACGAAAAGGAGATCAAACATCAACCATTCTTGCGTTCGCGCTAATTTCGGGAAAGTTTCGTGAAAACTGTTGGACAGCTCTATTCTTTTGAAAGCTTGGACCTGAAAAAGACAAAGTCTCTTCAAGCTTTTTTATAATTTTCCTATGATTGTTACATTGTCGGAAAAAGAACGTATTTATCTCTTAATAAAAGGTATGATAAAAAAAAATCATATCAAGAGACATGTGACTTTTTCAATGCAACTTTTAATGTGCGAGATTTCAAAATCCATTCTTACACTAGATTTCAAAATCCAGTGTAAGAATAGTTCAGCGTTTTATTGAAACAGATAGCGTGAAAGATCATTCGCGTAATGGACTTACATCAGCTTCCAATGATGAGAAGAGTGCAACTATTTTGCAAAGCTTTATCGAAACGCCTAATACGTCTACTAGAAAAGTTGCTACAGAAAACAAAATCAGCCAATCATCTGTGTGTAATATTTTTAAAAAACACAGATTTCATCCATATAAAATGCTTTATGTACAAGAGTTAATTCATGAAAATTTTGACCGGAGAATAGAATTTTTTGAACTTATTGAGGCACGTGGAAATGATTTCGTAAATAACATTGTCTTTTCTGATGAAGCTAGTTTCGAACTTCATGGGAATGTTAATCGTCAGAATTTCCAGATATTAGAACACCAAAAATCCGCATTGGATGAAAGGTAACAAATCTCAATAACCTGATAAAGTCTGGGATAATTGAAGATCATTTAATAGGTCCATTTTTCATCGATGGAAATCTCAATTCTGAGATGTATGACAATGCTAATTGAGCAAATTATTCCTGCTATTTGAAATCTCTTTTCTAACGATTTCAATCGCGTGTGGTTCCAGCAAGATGGAGCTTCAGCGCATTTCGGATTAAGTGTACGAAGGTTACTGGATGAAACTTTCCTGAACAGATGGATTGGAAGGCGTGGAACAATTGAGTGGCCTCCAAGATCCTTTGATCTGACACCACCTGATTTTTTTTATAGGAATCTTATAAGAACGTGTTTATAAAACAAAATTAGTTAGTGTGGAAGAATTGAAGCAGAGAATAATTGACGAAATGAGTTTAATAACAGTTGATATGTTGAGAAATGTCAGAAATTCTTTTCAATTAAGGCTAGCAAACTGTTAAGCGGTGGAAGGAAGGCAATTTGAACATCTGATATAATCATTATCAACTCTTGCACATAATGCATTCCATAGGCATTAAATTTGCGAGTTTTCAGCCACTATGCGAGCAATCTTTTATGCTACCTGTTTCAATAAAATGTTAAATTGTTGAATTTAAATTAGATCTCACGCGCAAGCGCACACACGTACACACGAGAGACAAAGGAACTCACATAAATCATGCATCCCAAACAAAAGCCCCGCCACGTCCATGTCGTTCATCCTAAATAATGCTAAGCACGGGGAAATGCCAGTGATGCTGTAACTTTCAAGCTTCATAATTCAAAAAGTATTTTGTAAAAAATACCTAATTGTAGTATTTTGAAAAGCTCTTGATATTAGCTATTAGATTCTGTAATAGGGTGTGCCATTTAAAAAAATCAATGTGGCCTTGACTTGACCTTGGTGACGTTATCCAAAGTCAAACTGATCAGATCAGTGAATAGATCATTTGAAATCCTATAACTTTTGTAGGAAACATTTCTTTTGGAAATACTTAGTTTTCAAGATATTTTAACGGGACTTTTTACTCGCCCTGTATAAAGTTCAAAAGAAAATTTGTGTAATCAAAATTACATGGGGTTATCGTGCGGTATCGTGTAATAATTTTTGTCTAAATGAAAGCACTTTCGAAGATCTCAAGTTCAATTTTGTTTTTTTAAATAGAAATTATATGATTTTTTTATATAATATAATTCCTCTAATTATTCTGCATATAAAAATATATGTTAAAATAAAGCTATCGAAAATCAATAGTTTACGATAGAGATATTTTACACTTTTTATTAAAGTATCTCATAAACTATTCATATTTTATATGAATATGTTATTATATGTTATAATTTATTTTATTATTATATACATATTAAATAACGTTTATAAAAGGTGTTCAAAAAGATGACCGTCACTATCACTGGATTTTTCTGATTATTGATTGGCTCGCTTTTTTAATAACGTCGGAAGTTATTGACATATAGGCAATAATCCGTTGCTGCATGCTTGAAATGAAATGAGGTTCTTCTTTAAGGAACATTCCTTTATAGATAGAAAATTTCCTCATATTCATTATTCCATATCCTTTATAGTTTCATTAAAAAATCCAGTAGTGTTAAGTCTGATAAATGAGCTAGTCACTACAGAACCGTCACATCAAATCCAACCATTTGCAAATTTTTCATTGTTTATTTTTTGCAATAAATAAAGAATAAGCCGGGCATCCATCGTTGCATACCACATTGTTGTGATTAAAGGCAAGTCTTCTAACAAAAGAGCATAATGTATGCTCAAGAAAATTGACGTAGTTGTTGCCATTTGTTCGTCAATGAAATAAGGACCAATAATTTTCTATCAATAATAAATCTATCAATAATAAATGAAGAAACCAGCTAAAATCAATGTTATTAAATAGTAACTAGTTTTCAAATAAATGTGCATCATACATACAAAATAAATAGAAAATAGAAGGACAACAGAGTATATCAGGCTGTCTAAGTTCTTAGTAAGTATGTCAACGCGTGATTTGTTACCTATGATACCGTACCATACATTTAAAGACCATTGTCTCTGGTGTTCGCCGCAGCCAATGAAGATTTTACCCAAAAATGCATGTTATGTTATGTAAATTAACATTTCCGTGATTAATGTCTCATCAATAAATAATAAGGTATCAAAAAATGAGTCATTGTTTCGTTGAGCCTGTTGACAAAATCGATTCACAAAATCCATTCCACCCAATGCTTGATGAAGGCTGAGATGGAATTTGTAATGATGTAAAATGCAGAAAACACTATTCCGATTAATCAATTTCTTGTTCAATTTGTCGCACACTAATATGAGGATTTTGAGCCACCATTGTGAGAAGTCCAATTTCATTTCTTTCGTAAGTTATTTGCTTTGCATGTTCACTTTTACACATATTTAAGCTACTGGGTTTTTTAAGTTTACGCACATATTTTTAAATATTCGACGCGAAGGCTGAGTGCAATTATCATTCAACGTATAAATTTTTTAATTTTTCGCTCGCATTGAATCTTTTTGACATTCTTTTTGACATTCTTCATGTCAACTTGTTCTTCAAATGAATATCTTGCACGATTGACTGACTATCGATACTAAACTTTTCATGTTTATTTTCCTGTGAAGATGTTATTAAGATGTTCTTCAAAGAATGTTTGTTTTCGTTAAACTATCGTACAATATATTCATTTGAGAAACAAGGTGATATCGACAAGTGTTTGTTCATTTCAAAGAATGTCAAAAACCAAAATATTAATAAGACAGTGATAAAATGTTACTTTGACTATATTTCGTAAGTTTCATTTGATATAAAAAATTATGTCAGAATAAAATATAAAATATCTCGTAAACTATATTGATTTTTCGACAACTTTACCTTAATACTTTTATATACAGAATAATAAAAGAAATCATATTATGTAAAGAATTATGTAAAGAAATCATATAATTCTACTTAAAAAAAGAAAGTTGACCTTAAAATCTCCGAAGCACCTTTTTGGCCAAAAATGATTATCGGTATATGATAGTCTCCTCCATACCGTGCAATTTTGATTACATAAATTTTTCTCTGGATTTTATAGATTCGAAGATACAATTTGTTTGACAAGAACGGCGAAACCCGAAAACTATTTAGGATAAGGCATTGAAAAAAAACACACACATACTATATGACATAACCCGTGATGCTTTATTATTAATAAGTTGTCCAGTCGCCCATTTATTTGCTCCATTTATTAATAATTGCATAACATCTCCAAGACATACTTTCTATTAATTTTATAGCATAATCTTGAGACTAAGTCCTCCATATAAGATGAATATATCGAACACTGCTTGATGATCCAGATCTTTTCTCTCGAAGCTTGAACTTCATGAGTGCCCAAACATTTTCTATGGAATTTGCATCTGGCAACTGCAACGGACAATCCAGTACGTCAATGTCATTTTCTTATTTTCACGCAGTACAAAGACGACTTCGATAATTTGGGTCCTCTTGCAGTAGCCAATTTTCGTTTTTCCTCATAAATCACCTTTATGCAGATGGTAATAAAGCCCTCTGATACATTTTAATCATTTTGGAAGCGTTCAAATTATCTGTGAAGATATGAAAAGTGCCAAATCCCTGCTTTGAGAAACAGACCCAGACATAAATCTTTACCGGCTGTTTAATAGTCCGCTGGATGAGTCTATTGGTGTAAGTAGACCAGGTATGATGAATGGAAGAAAGTGCCCAAAAAGAACTTCCGAAAAAATTATCTTGTCTAAATCGCAATTCAAATTTTCTTTCATCCAAGTGAATCTTTTTTTGACGTATTTTTTAGACAGTAGCCATTTCTTTACTGTGCTTTGAAATTTCACTTCATGAGTCAATAAACGTCTTCTTATAATGTCGCATGATATGTTTAGACTCTTTTTATGCAAAACCGCTTGCCCGATAGACGAGAATTCTTCTCAAACGTCCGTAAAATCACTCTGTCCTTCTTTTTCATCGTTTTTTTTGTACAGAGCCACGAGGTGGCAGGTCATCGACGTTTTTTGCGTCGGAATAGCGTTTCACTTACTTACAAATGTCTTCGACTTTATCATATATTTAGCGGCTCCGTACGACATTTTCGGATACAAAAACACGGCTTTGTACGCGGCATTTATGAGATATGTCCTTCTGTGATCAAGGTCGAACGACAATTGAGACTTTCTATATATCTTGGGGGAAAGGATCCCGCTACCTGCTCGTATTTTGAATCTACTCTCTAATGGTTTCCAGGAAAATGTTTAGTTGTACACGTTTTTGTTAAACAGACTGTATTTAAGATGTTAATAATTATTGAGAGTTACTCTGTATAAATTTGGGCATAAAAAGCATAAAGAATGGATTAAAATTGTATAAGATAACAGCTATTAGCGTATTTCATTGGCCGAATTGATGCGCACTCAGTTCGAACTAAATGTAGAAATTCGGCATGAGCTCCAATAGACGGTGTCGGTTTTAATACAAAACGCACTAAGTGCCGCCCATTAAAAAACGTTATAAGATATCAATCGATGCACAGTGGGCCAGGAGGCCGGCAAAAACGGCCAAAAGTCAACTTTGGAATTTTAAAATTATAAAATGGTTATTATAATCTACATAGTTTAAAGCATCTTTCAGCAAAATTGTATTGGAATTGGATAATTATTGTGGACTCTATTGTATTATAAAGTCAAAAATGTGTATGAAATTGTTACTCACTCGAACGATAAAATATTTAAATTAGCTTTAACATTTGTTAAGATTTGCAACTTGTAACTTT
>JANQDE010000113.1:133546-172818 GCA_037157785.1 Cephalotes varians | reverse complement strand
ATTTAAATATTTTATCGTTCGAGTGAGTAACAATTTCATACACATTTTTGACTTTATAATACAATAGAGTCCACAATAATTATCCAATTCCAATACAATTTTGCTGAAAGATGCTTTAAACTATGTAGATTATAATAACCATTTTATAATTTTAAAATTCCAAAGTTGACTTTTGGCCGTTTTTGCCGGCCTCCTGGCCCACTGTGCGATGTTAGGATTTCATCAATTTGGTAGATAAAAATTATTAATTTATATTATAATAATTTTGCCATTTATGCTTGTAAGACACTTTCAATTATCTAATTATCTTTTGTTATATAGTTAAAGATTCTTTTTTTTATCCTCTCCCTCTACAAAATTTATTTCTGTGTCTAAGACATCTCCTCGCAATGACGGCAGTCATAACAAATAAATGCTGCTATTTTTTAATGCAATTTTTTAAATATATTTGTTTAGATAAATCTCTGAGTGTATATTACATAGACGACAAATACCTTCTGAGATTATTAATGATATTTCTCAGGTTTGATAACTTTGATGATGTACTACCGAACAAGTAGGCATTACATCATTAAACCGACATCATTAAAAAATTAGATTTGCTGTTGGCAAGAAATCTAAAGTTTGAGAATTTAAAACTATTTAATTTTTAATATTAATTTTTATTATTTTCTATAAAATGGCTTTCTATAAATTGATAATTGTATGTAATTGGTTTAAAATGGGCGAAATTTTTTTCCGGACATCTTTAATGGATAGAAAAATAGAAAAACTGAAAAATTTTTAAACAAATTTCTAAAAGAAAAAAACTGATAAATATATAATAATATAAATATATAAAAATAATAATGAAAATTGGCCAACGACTCGCAATCTTATATGCGCTCGCGCACGTATTGAAATTCTCTTAAGAGTTGCTGGTTGTTCCGCGAGCTGCCTATCTGTAGGAACGATTCATTTGGACATGGTGCAATTGCCCACAATCACTCACAGCGACCGGTGCTTAATAGCCAGAATTTTTTCCTTGGGTCAATCAAATATTTTTATTTCAAATTGTGACATGTCCAATTGCAATCCTTTCCCTACCTGTAACTACTGTGATCATACTGTTAAGAGCCTCGCGGAATACTTGTACAAAAAAAATCTTGCATGATGTTTCTTATAGGTGTGCGTGATGGTGTAAGTCAGCACACCATGCATCACTAATTAACGTAATCTTCTTTATATTTCTAAAAATAAATAATTATACTTTTCTAAATTATACAAAACTATTTTTTAAGTTTTTACTTTAGAAAATGCTTTAACCAATTTATTTTGCAAAACTAAAAAAACAAATTCTCTTATATTAATTTGAATAAGCTTCAATATTTCATAGTAACATTAGTTGAAAGATCTGAAATAGATATTGTTAATAATAAATGCGAAAACGATAGTTGTTACAGAAACAAAAACAGAAAAAAAATATTACTTAATTTTCCTGGGTTTCCTAATTTTCCAGTTTTTTGAAGAAATTCGCTGACTAAAAAAAACCCTAAATAAAAAGAAAGAAAAAGATATTAAAACTTTTTATTTACTAAAAAAAAAATGCAAAATATAAATGCAAAAATAAAAATAAATTAAATTAAACAAAACAAAATTTTAAAGATTTTTTTAAAATAAAAACTTTAATTTTGCAATTGTAAATAGTTTTTCTTTTTGTCTATAATATCTTTTAATGGTTTTTTGCAAATTATTACTACAAGATTACAAAAAAATCAAAATATAAAATATTTGTTAGAAAATAGGATCGCAAAAAACGTACACACTTCTAGGTGTCGAGTAGTTTTATTGAATAAGAATAGCAGTACAAGAAGATTCTCGAAACGGAAAGATATACAAAGGACAAGACGGCATGAGCTATAAAATATACATAGGCGTCTAAGAGCGTATCGTATCTGTTTCATACGTCGCATCATCGACCAATGATATTGCTGACTTCTCCTCGAATCGCAGTGAAAGAAAAGAAAAAGAATTGTATCAAGATAGATACTTCAGCTCCAGAAGACGTACACACTTCTCGTGTTTCTCTCTAGGCAATCCCTTGGTAAGAACGTCTGCCGCCATTTCGATGATAAAGACGTATTCGATGGATACCATCTTTTCTCTTACAGCATCGTGTACAAAGTGCCTGCTAGATTAATAGCCAGCTTCTGTGCACTTAAATTGTCACTTTTTATCGGTCACATTTCCCATTTACTCCAAGACTATTCAATAGTTTCTTGTAACTTTAATAGTTTCCTCATGGCTTTCTTAGTTGCTTTGGAAAGAGTCATATATTCGGTCTCATTCGACGGTCACGGTCCGTTGCTTTTTCGAGTTCCAGCTAATTGCTCCGTTGCTTATAATAAAAGCGTAATCTGTAAGATCTGTGATCGATACTGCAATTATCTCAGTCAGCATCCATGTACAACACAAGAGAATCATCGGAATGTTTAAAAACTAATCTCATGTTGTAGGTTCCTTTTAAATAATGCAGAACTTCTTTCAGTGGATTTCAGTATGGCAGTTATTAAACTGGCTCAGATAATTACTGCGTGAGCAATATCAGGCTTCGTCCCTACGGACAAATAACTCTCTCAAAACTTTCATGATCTCTCGATTAGAAACTCTGATATCACTTTCGTTTTCCTTGTTTTTTCCACTAGACAGCTTGAGATTTGGCTCCAACGGTCGCTGCAGATTTACATGCTAAATCTATCAAGAACTTCAAGTGTGTAATTTCTCTCACTAAGTTATATCTTCGCTTCTGATAAATTCTAGACCCAGACATTGCTTAACGTCACCAGATCCTTGATATCAAACTTGATGTTGAAATGTTCCTTCTTGATCACCGCAATGTCTTGTGACATAATCAAAATATCATCAACGATTATGAAACTCCTACTTATGCCCTTCTCAATGCACTAATCGGGTCTTCCTCGAAATTTTCTTCTTTGCTAAATCGCTCTGAGATTAACATCAAAACTCGACATTTTCAACTGGTCAACAAGACAGTCATGCGTACCGTTCTCCGTGTTTTCTTTGAATGGCGCTTCTGAGTTCTTGACATGTCCAGGAACTTTGCGTCTTTAGTAACTTCGACTCTTCGAGAATCAGGTAGCCATACCTGAAACCTTTTCTCTTCGGAATACTTTATAAATACTTTTCTTCTCGATTAAGCAGCAAACTTCCCCTTCGTCGGTATTTTATCGAGGAAATTTGGATACTGTACCCGAATTCCTTAAAATATTCAACTGTTGGCACTCTGCCGTGCCAAGCCTCGTAAGGGATTTTCCCACCGAATTTCTTTGCTGGACAGTGATTCCTGATATAATTTGCCGTAAAGACTGCCTCGGTCCAAAAAGACAGAGATAAACCAGATTGAATCAAAAGACATCGCGAGATCTCTACTAATGTTGGATTTTTTTTCCCTGCCACTCCGTTCTGCTCCAGTATGTAGCCATTGAGAATCGTCGTTGAATATCTTGCAATTTTAAATATTCGTCAAATTCTGACGTATTCACGTCCATTGTCAAACAGGATACATTTGATCTTCATGTCATGTTGTGTTTCAACTAGTGCCCCTTATATGCCTTAAATTTTTCGAGTGCTTGACTTTTGTGTGTCATAAACTTTACTTCTGTCCATCTTGTACAAATCATTGATGAAAGTAATAAAATAGATCGAACGACTGTTTGATAATATTCGCATCGGGCCACAGATATCACTGTGAATGAGAGACTCAATTTTGCCAATTTGATTCCTTTGATCACGATTTGATCGCAGACGTCACAGCCAATCAGAAGTGTCAATAGCTACTACTGACGCTTCTCTAATTGTCTGTCGTGTCTGGGTTTACAAACTGCGTTTTGCGTTCGCGACTTATGTAGACCAATTAAAACTTTTTAATAATATCGTGCAGATCTCTTGGATTGATACATACTTTCAAGTTTGATCCATATACTCACGAGATATTGCTCAATTCTTTACTTGTTTTAACTGATAGGCTAACACCTATGGACAAAATCAGATCAGACTTTGCCTTCTCGTACTTGATGATTTATTTCCAAACTGCTGCTACAGACATTGTGTTGTTTTCCATGAGTTCAAGCTTTATGATTTCTCCGCTCACCCCAAACATCGTTTTTTATTAGCAACGCATGCATTTGCAACTTCCACGTGTCGTAATTATCGCGTCCGAGCGCCTCAATACGCATAAAACTATTTGCATTCATCGTATATAGTCGTACAAAGAAAAATAACACTACCAATGAATTCACGTGTGTTAATGTCCGATCACATGCTTTCGTTAGATTTTCCGTGCGCACACCAGGCCGAAGAAGCTAATAATTGCTATCTCGTGCATTTTTTTTTACGTGCGACTTGTTGACCCGTTTTTAATGCACTTTTTAATGCATGAAGAATTTTTTCGCAAACAGAAATATATATATATATATATATATATGGAATTATCACTTATGCGATATCTAAACGTTATGGGCCTATAACCTGTTGGGAAATAGGATCGCAAAAAATGTGGTACACACTTTTGTTGAGTACCCTTACTGAGTAAGAAAGCATACAAGAAAGTTCTTGTAACGGAAAGACATACAAAGAACAATACGGCGTGAGCCATAGACTATACATAGACTAACGTTTAAGGGCGCTACTATATCTGTTTCTTGTAGGTCGCACCATCGACCAATGTTATTGCTGACAATATTTACAGTCCTTCAATAATTTTACATATTTTGGCGCTTTTACTTACATGTTATTTAATTAGCGCTCTAGTTTAACTTATTGTTTATGTATGTTCACCTTTCAATATGTTTTCTCTTAATATACATTAGTTTTAAATATTAATTGATATTAAATATTATATTTCAATGACAAATTGGAAAAAACGTTCAGCGGATAAGTAAGAAAATTCAGGTTCAAACCCTGATATCTTTTGCAATGAATTAAGTTTTTTAAGTTTAAAAGGCTTATTAACATCATTATTAAATTGGCGAGCAATTTAATTTGTAATACTATTATTTCAATTATGATTGCGTTTCAAGTCCGACAGTAATCGGTACAGCTTATAGAACTAAAAAACATATTTAAAATTTACATTAAGATATTAAGCATCAGCCTTTATAATAATTCTCTACTTACTTATGTTATTCACATAGCGATTTAGTTATTGTTTACAAATTTTCTTTAGTAATTTAAATAATTATATAATTTTTATAGAGAAGTAATGAAAAAGTTTAAAATTAGAAATACAATAATTTAACATCCTAAGAAGAAATGGCGAAGTGAGGATAATTTAAATAAAACTCTTATGGTTTGTATTGCGACGGGATTGCCTTCGGGATCGCCGAATCTCGTAAGAGCCCGTCCATAATTGTAAACCGTAACACTAAAGCGACGATCTAAGGAGCTAATTACGCGAAACAAAGACTGGACGATACGCGAAACGAAGACCGAACGATACGCGAAACGAAGGCTGGACGATACGCGAAACCGTAAGGAATTCACTAACGAAAACGAGACTACGCGAGGACACGAATGAGACGATACACGACGAGGAAAACTTCAATAACGCGATGAAACGAGACAATACGCGATAAAGAGAACGATCCAATACGCGACAACCGTACTTAAGAACATGGGCGCCAGGCGCGAATAATCGCGCCACTCTAATATCTTTCTCAAATCTCAAAATTAGTCCGGCCGCTCCTTGTTCAGTATGTGGCAGAGGGGTGTGATTCTTTTAATTTAGGCGGCAAGGTTCGAGGGAAAGAAAGCACAGGCAATGACCAACGCAAAATAAATAAAGTAACAATTATTGAAATATATTTAACAAAAAAAAAGAAAAAGAAAAGAACAAATAAGAAAGAAACAATCAAACATAGTATAAAATCATAGAACATACAAATCGCAAATAGAGGAAATATTCGCCTTTCCAGAAAGTCGGACGCGCGACTACGCACTCTAAAACCCAACGGAACTATTAATCATCTCACGGAAAAGATACACGCGACATTCTTCACGAATATAATACAGACAAATCTTTACTTCCCGACATTACTCCGCACGCAACATATCATTCATCGCCGACTCGCGGTCGGTGCGATGGACATAACGCATTAAAAACATAACTCGAACACTTAATCGAAAGGTCGAAAGGGGCATGACAAGAGATGCCGTCGAGAGACGGCTGTTCGCGAGCCGCGTATTCGCACCGAACGATACGGTAAGCGACGCGGCCCGCAAACAGAACGCGTGGCCCCAAATCGGCACGATTTGTTTCGAACGTGACAAAACTCGATATTCCCCCATTACTCCAACGAGATTTCGCGGAGGTTACGACCCTCACAGAGACGCGGCCCGTCCGGCCCCAGCAGTCTCGCGGAAGGCGATACCGCGCAAATCCGTCGCTAGAACAACGATACTTCGAAACATCATTCATGGCACAATACGCCAGAACAATATTCAAACGTGAGGCGTCCCTCTACGTGTTGGCTCGCGGGCTGTCCGCTCGGCGCAAAATGACACGGTACACGCGAACGGCTAAACTCGCGGCCCGAACGATACACGACATCACAACAAGTTACGGCAAAGACGCGACGACACGCACGCACACGGCAAAGACGCGACGACACGTAGAACGACTGTCGGCCCGTAATTCCCTGAGAAGTTCTTTTCCCCCCATTACCCGGGGCAGGCCAATCTCGCAATGATTCTAAAGGGCGCTTGATTGGCCCACTCGCTGATAACAATAATTACTCTATACACGACGATAAGCGGAAGACTGGCCCTCCCCGGGGCTTACCGTAAAAGGTGGTCGGAGCGGTGGCTTACAATGGTCGCTAGCAGCGGGATCGCCGGGTCCTCTCGGAAGTGGTCCTCACAGATCGCTCGCTAGTCGAACAGTGATCGCTGTCGGCGCTCGCTTAGGCTCCCCGAGTTCTGCGCCGATTTTTGGCACATCCCCTCAATAATCAGTGTGAGGCGCCCTCGATCGGTTTTCCTTAGATCCTCAAATCCTTTACGGAGACTCTGCCGCTGTCCATCAATATTCTTGGGACTCGTCTGTCTCGTGCGGAGGATCCGCTCGGCTGGCCAGGCCGAAGCGGGTACCCTGCCCGAGGTCCTTGATTGACCTTGAGACCCTCTTTTCTTTTCTTTCGCCGCACGACGGGGTCCTTGCTACTCCGTTTCCTCCGATATGGATCACATTCGAATGTCCAATCACTGTGGGCCTCCCCTTGACGGGGCGAGAACTCGACTCGGGACCGTAGCGCTTCCTCAGGCACGTCACTTTCGCCACTCCACGCTGCTCCTCTCCAACGATGATATGGCGGATCCCCCGCAATATACAAATTAGGTTGCCATCTGCTCCGCCACGTTCCTTTTGGGTTTATTAACCATATACAAAACAAGAACAAAGAAATAACAACATTAAATAAATAATAGTGGGGTGAACTCGCTCCTAGGGAGACGAGGACCCCTCCGAGATGTCCTCCTCGGTCGGGTCATTACCCTTGTGACAGTGGCGCCGAAGGCGTCACGTCACAATATATAACCCTAAGATGGCTGCCCACTTTGTGGGACATCTGTCCCAGGTAAGCCGCGATCTGATTGCTAGTTTGGCTTCTGTCAGATCGGGAGACATTCAAAAGTCATTGAAGGGGGAGACTATCGATGTTATTGATCGAGTGAGGATCCTCTCAGAGAAGACGATCTCTCGGAGTAAAATAGCATTGGCGGTAAGTCTTAACATTATCAACGCCTTTAATATCTCGAGAGAATATAAGAGGGACGCTCAAGTTTTAGCGAATGTTCCTTATATAAGAAGAATAATCGAAGATCTCCGGGATAAATTGTCTGTACCTTGACCGGTACAGACAAATGTAGGGGGATTGAAGGGGAGTATCCCGATTAACTACGTCTCGATTGAACATTACCAACCACAGCGGTGCCTAGATACTTTCCACTGTTTAAGCGCTATAAATCGTGTCCAATCGAGCCATGTTCAATCGAGCACCCGTATCGAACGTAGATTCGCTGCTAAGTTTCACAAGGGTTAATCTTTAGATTTATCTTGTGGAACTTTACGTATAACACGATGCTGCGGACTTGTCCTCTCTATTGATCTGAGTGTCGTCTAGACTAGAGGAGAGGATTGAAGGGAGACTGCTATTTTCGCAGCCGTGAGAATGGACTGGTCATCAAAAGAATCCGTATCTCAGAGCTGGAGGTGGCCGCTTAATCAAGACTCTGTAGTTTTACGGTGCATCGGAATGAGGTCCCGAATAAAATATCTGGAACTCACTCTGGACAACTGTTGGCGTTTTGAGGATCGAACTTCGACTACCTTCCCCTTTCCAGTAGAAGAAGTTGTGATCATGCTTAACCGGCTCTTTCCCAACCTAGGTCTGAGAAGAGGATCTGTCATCTATTCGCTGGGAAGAGAATCCGCCATCTATTCGCTTGGATGATCTGATACGATTTATGATTTGGACGAGTAATTTAATGGCCTCACGGCTTAGAGGTACTGTGAAGGAGGATAACCATGATTAGCCGCGGATATTAGACTACTTCACAAGGAATGACAGATGTCCTGGCGAAGCTCGTTGGATCTCCTTGTGGAAATGAACGCAGGTACACCCGAGTGCACGTCCTCCGCCGGGGACGGAGATATAAGATATAAGATGGTAGCCGTTCAATTCCTCCTTGCTATCCATCTGTTAGGGAAAACCTCATCTAAACCTCGTTGTAAAGCGTAATAAGCCTCATCTTGTTGAAACATTGTTAAAGTTTGAACCAACGATAATTTGTATTGCCGGCACAATCTCGCAGCATGTTTTCATATTTATTAGCTGTGAAATTCCCATCAATAAAGAAAGAATCCAAGAACTCTGCTACCTAAAATTCCAGTCCATACATTGAATTTTTGCGGATGTTGCGAATGCGTTTCAATCATCTAGTGAAGATTTTCATTATTCCATCTGCAATTATGTCGGTTTATCTTACCGGTTAGCGTAAAAGTCGCCTCATCCGAAAAAGCAATATTGTTTTGAAATTGAGGATCTTTAGCAATTAGGTGATTCTATCATCAAATCGCAAAATTCTGCCACGCTTAAAATCATCGTGAGATAATTCTTGAACAAAAGTGAACCTTATACGAGTGGAATTTATTTTTTTTCAACGTTTTATGTGCTGATGCTAAATCAATATCAGTATCATCGCAAATATCGCAAATAGAATTGTGCGACAAAGGACAGCATAACTGTCTAACGCGTTATCGGGACTTGTTGCTGTAGCAAGCTTTCCTGATTTCGCACGATTCTTAAAACTATCTCGAAGCAACAATTTTACAGTACGCTCTACTATAGATTTAGAAATGCCGATCTGCCCATGTCGAAAAGTTTCATTAAATAAAAGACCTACCTCTTTATAAGATCTCTCATCCCATCTACGCATCATCGAAAGAGATATTCTTATGCCAAATGCAGTAAACTCTTGCATCTTCAAAAAAATAATGCTCTCGATAAGCACTTGTTACAATGGACGAAATGCATTTCTGAAGAATTAAATCAAATTTTAATAAAAAGATTTGAAATTAGAAATTAGCGCAAATTAGATGATAATAAAGAAAACTTGGAAATTAAATGTTGATACAAAGTCTACAAAAAACTCATAAATTCATACATAGATTTGCGGCGTTACTAACTTATTTTTACTTTAAAACCATTGAATAATTTTTTGAATGCAGGATCAATTATCTACCACGTCTACGTCGTTGACCTTGAGTTACAAGGAGCACTAGCAGCAGATAACGAAAATGCACACTTTTAATGAAGAGTGCAGATAGTTGAGGGGGTGGGGGGATCCGGATCGCGTGATGTCTCATTCAAGAGTTCTTTCCAAGATTCTTTTATTTGAGTCCTTAGGTCTTTTAAGATTTTTGAACCACCTTTATCCTTGCACTCTTGAGGGGGCAAATTGCATAAGCTATCATTGAAAAAGTCTTTCCGAGATCTTTCAAACGAGCTATCACTTCAGCTCTTATGCCATTTAAGATATTTTATTTGTGTCTCACTCTTGTATCCCCAGGGATGGATGATTATTGCTCCCTATGTTAAAAGAAGCCTTTTTAAAATTTCATTCAATTATCTTTGCTCTTTTAAAAATTATGTAGGGGTTATCTCGGTACTTTCCGAACACTGTATATACAGAGTGTTATAAAAAAATCAATATTTGGTACATAGTACACACTATGTTAAATAAAAAAGCCTTAGTAAACATAAATCAAAAGCTCAATAAAATCATATCTATGATATAAACATTTTTGTAACGTCATGGTTGCCACTTACTGACTTCTACGTGTCGTTTCTGCAATACAATGTGTAATATCTACCATACAAATATGAATGATTTTTTTAACATCTTGTGTGTGTGTGTGTGTGTGTGTGTGTGTGTGTGTGTGTATGCTTTATTAATGCGCGTATGTCTTTATTAATGAATTAGCACATGAATTACCTAGAAAACATTGAGATTTTGAAGATATATGAAAGATATCATTAATGAGATATCTTTTATAGATACCTCTGAAAAGTATTTCTGAAAAATATCTGAAAGTTGTTTGAAAGATGTCTACAAAGATTTTCATATAAGAATTATGTTTTAAAATGAATATGTGCAATTCGCATAAGTAAGAGATTTTAAAATTTACAAATTATTATTAGACGAGATTCGTTGCACTCTACTGCAAGACCGACATTGGCTATTTTTATATTTATATTTGTTAATTTTTTTTAGTCTAAATCTTACTTATTATTGTGTTTAATACGTCTGAAATAAAGACGTTCAACTAACATATATTTGTTACTAACATATATTACAAAGAATATCATATTTCGGTGTTCGAATGGGTACGCCTGCACGGAATGCAAAAAGATCTAAGTTCGAATCTCGGCTGAGGTTATTTTTCGCAATAATTTCTTTACAGTTTTTTCGGAAACACGGATTCTAGATGCTTGTGAGCATCAAAATTATTAAATTGCTCGTCAATTTAATATGTAATATGAATCAACTATTTTGGCTTCATATAAGGATTGTATTTCAAGATCATCGAATATGCAACATGCAGATGCAGTTTGCATGAGTAGATTTTAAAATTCACAAATTATTATTAGGCACCAAGATCTATCACAGACTATTGCAAGACCGATATTGGTTATTGTTATTTGTATATGTTAATTTCATTCGGCCCAAATCTCCCTTGTTATTGTGTAAAAAGATTTAAAGATATCTTTGTAACATTTCTAATCAATATCTTTAGACATCTAAAAGATATCTTAAAAGATGTCTTTAATATAATAAACATATTAAAAAGCAAGCTATTTTGATTTTATTTTTAATATGTTTATTATATTAAAAACATCTTTTAAGATATCTTTCAGATATCTAAAGATATTGATTTTGAATAAACAAAATAATATTAAGAAAAGTCAGGGAACGAGATGGATTAAATAATAAATGGATTAAAATTTAATTTATTTTCCCAATACAATGAGACCGACAGGACATTTCGATATTACTTTGTCATCTTCAACTATAAAAATATAAATATAAAAAGATTTTACTATTTAAAAGAAAAATAATAAAAATAAGATGGTTAACGATTTTTTTATAGATAATGGACCATATCAAAGGTTAAATGCATAAACCTGTACATCTTAAGTATAAATTATAAAAATAAATTATGAGATACTTCTTTGTAGTAAGTCAATAAAGTACAACACAGTCAGTGTTTTAAAAAAAAAAAAGAAAAAATATAATAAGTTGAACTGTTTTTTCGTTTAAAGGTGAAAAAATGAAGTCAGAATGATAAAATTAATGTTCGTCAAGGTAAGATCCATTGAATTTGTCTCTCAGTTCTTAGAAAATGTGTAAATGGATAGATTGAGTAGAACAATTTTTATTTTGATGTGATATTATTACCTCGTCCCTTGCGATGACGAGATGTCGGTTCGATTCTGCTTGACACATATATTACCATTCTGTAAAAATTAATTTAAGACGCGTGTGTATCTTAAAATGTGTATATTAAAAAGAGATTATTTAGAAGTTTATAATTAAATAGATATCTTTCAGATACCTAAAAGAAATTTTTCAGACATCTTAAAATATTATAAGATGTCTTCCAGATTTCTATAAGATTATCTTCTGATGTCTTTAGATATCTCAAAATGTTGCATAAGATATCTTTTAGATCTCTAAAAGATATTTTCGAGATTTTTGCAAGACATCTTACAATACGGTAAAATATTTTTTAGAAAGCTAAAAGATATATCTTTTTGTCTATCTGAGTAACCAATCTCAATTATACTGTTTCTTTGATAATCGAAATGTATACGTTAATTAGTGATCGATATGATATTAATTTGATATTAATTTTCATATTCAACGTAAAGCGCACTAATTGCTTTGAGCATGATCGACGCGAGAAGTTTTGTTAGATGCGTATTAATTAAATAGTTAAAAATTATTAATCATCAAACACATACACTCCAGACTCGTGCACGCACGCAAGAGAAAGGAAGGGAAAGATCGAGAAAGAAGATATATGGAGGGAGAACAATAATGAGAGGATTTTAAATGTTATATCTTACAAGATAACAGCATACTTCAACAAATTAAAAGATATCACGATTCGCAAAGATAATGCAAAGATTGTCGATGTTGTATTTCAAATTGTAATCGAAATTTTAGGAATCTTCCAATACTTATCTTCCGCAGAAATATTTACTGCGATATTTGTACATGTTGTTCGCATTATATATTATTTATTCTAATTTCCTACCAGTAGAAAACAGTAACTCATTTTCCCTTAATATTTCATTTAACTTCAATATTTCATCTTACTTTTTAAATTAAATATTCTTAGCATTAAACAGTTTTCACGAGCTGAAACTGCTTAAAAATAATATAAGGATCTTATTTATCATTGACCGCAATTTTTAAATTAGCTATTTTATAAATTATTATACGCAAGAATACACGGGAGCAACTGACATATATAAACCTCTAATTTTTGTCGCCAATAAAATTCGATAAAACAGCTTATAAATATACAGGGTGTCCCAAAAAGGTCGGGACACCTAAATATCTCGGGAAATATAAGTTTTACAGAAAAGTGTTTCAGACAAAAGTTATATGGTTTAAAAATATCTATTTACTGATCCTATCAGTTTGATCTTGGGTTGCGTAGCCAAGGTCAGGTCAAGGTTACATTGATTTTCTTAAATGGAACACCTATTTTTGATTCAAGAATCTAATAGCTGATGTCGAGAGCTTTCCAAAACGCTATAATAAAATATTTTTTCATGAAGTACTTTTCAAGTTATAATGCTTCAAAGTTACAGTATCGCCGACATTAGCATTACCGAGCATTTCAAAGTTCTAACAAATGAGCATTTGATTCGAATAGTTTAGACAGTTCGAACAATTCGAGCTTAAACAGTGATCGGTATGAATTGTCAATTCGTCATGTCTGAAGTTCGGATTAAATAGTGCACAATTCAGAACTTTGAACTGTTCGAATAGATCGAATATTCAATGTGTTCGAATCTTTTATCTGAGCGCTCTGTGTGTGATTCAGCCAGATTAATTATTTCAAAATTAATTGATTTAAAAAATTTTTCATATTGTTTGAAATATTTTTCCTCACAGATTCAGTATTTGTTTTTATTATTTTTCACCTACGATGGCTTATCTTTCAGAACGAGAGAGAATATCTCTTCTCATGATGTGAGGATGGGGTGATCATCAAAGATCGTACAATGAAGTTAGGCAGATTTTTAACGAAACTTTTCGCGATGAAAATACAGCCTTTTCGAGATCCACCGTGGAGCGAACGGTCAGGCGTTTCAATGAAACTACTGGTAGCGTAAAGAATCACCAAATTCCAGGACGACCAATATCGGCGACTGGTGAAGAAAAACAGTTGGATGTTGCACAATCATTTGTCGAAAATGTTCACCTCAGTATTCGCAAAGCAAATCAGCAACATGATATTAGTCGCATATCTGTGCAAAGAATTTTGAAGAAAATCAAGTTCCACCCGTATAAAATTCATCTAGTATAAGAGTTGAGCGAAGATGGTTTTGATCGTCGTATGGAATTTTGCGACGTCATGATGAGAAAAACTGATGATGACCTCAATTTTATTTTCAATGTAGTTTTTTCAGATAAAGTTTTGAATTGAATGGTCTTGTCAATAAACATAACTGCAGATTCTGGTCTGACAACAATCCTCACTGGATGCCGGATCACAGACCGATCTCGCCTTGACTGGCCGGATCATAAACCGATCTCGCTTTGACTGGCCGGATCACAGATCGATTTCGCCTTCATTGGCTGCATTATTCTCCAATCTTTCTCCGAGTACAAAAGACATGTCAATTCGCCTGAGGAACCTCCGCGTGATATTACATATCTTGGGTAATGCTAGTGTCGGCGATACTGTAATTTTGAAGCATTATAACTTGAAAAGTACTTCATGAAAAAATATTTTATTATAGCGTTTTGGAAAGCTCTCGACATCAGCTATTAGATTCTTGAATCAAAAATAGGATTCCATTTAAGAAAATCAATGTAACCTTGACCTGACCTTGGCTACGCAACCCAAGGTCAAACTGATGGGATCAATAAATAGATATTTTTAAACCATATAACTTTTGTCTGAAACACTTTTCTGTAAAACTTATTTCCCGAGATAGGTGTCCCGACCTTTTTGGGACACCCTGTATACCTTTAAAAATAAATTCTTTAAATGATATTGCAAAATATTTTCAACGTTTCCGAATTTAGATATCGTTAGGTACATTAAAATCTGTTAATATATAGCCTATTTTCATAACTTGATAAACCTGCTTCATTAAATTAAAATAATTTCACGGTTAAACATGAATTGTCCACGTATATTTTCACACTTCTGAGCATAATAATTCGAAATGTGGTTAATATCGCCATCATTGAAAAAAATTCATTAAGAAATCTTTAATAAAAATCCCTAATTGTTGGCATATCGCCTAACTTTGCAGTACAATTATAATAAATTATAAATTATTTAATCTTTGTCGTATTAGAATATACATTTTTTTATGTCTCATTCATCTCTCTCTCTTTATGTGAATCATAGGATAGCAGTCAGATTTGAGCGATTCATTCATTGTTGAGAGAGAGACAATTTGTGAGTCCAAAATCCGGCGAAAACTGGCAAATACATACCTGTTTGCGAATGCGGAGATTCTATTCCACGGTGTCCATCTTCCGACCTGAGGACCGATGAAAATGTCGGTGCACTCGAAACCGTAACTATCGGCGATTTCTCAGTCTTATCGTTCCTTATTAGTTGATGAACTGGTGGTGGACCTGCCCATGAAAGAATATGTAAATCAATTTGCAAGCGACAAAGCAAATTATTAAAACATTCCGCAAAACGATTGTAAAACAAAACGCGATCGTATACATAAAATTAGAATCGCACTATTTCAAAAAATGCGAGTACGCTACGCTGTACATTTCTTTACATAATAACTTTACAAATAAGTACAAGTATTTTATGATTATAAAAATAATTGTTAAATGTTATTAATTTATGTTTTACAACATTATTATTAAGTTATAAATAGTATGCGGTTATTGCTCCACGCCATCATTATAAAGGAGAACATATATCGCTAAAATTTTTAATTTTATCTGTCTATAATATCATACTCGATAAAGTAGTCATTTTATTTCAACCGTAAATTTTGTCCATCTATTTGGCGATTGACACTGATCTCTATTTTGTTCGATAGTATCAATAATACATGCAACGAGATTCATTCCTTGTCCATACCATTTCATACAGGTTAGAAGCAGGTAATATGGAATAGGCTACTATAATGGAATAAGGACTTACTAAAAAAAAAAAACACTGCATTCAGGTGATACAATCAAATGATACAATCACTTGAATGCAGTATTTTTTTTTTAAAGCCCCTATTCCATATTATCTGCTTCTACTCTGTATGAGATGGTACGGACAAGGAATGAATCTCTTTGCATCATTGTATTATTGATATTATCCAACAAAATAGAAATCGGTGTCAATCGCTAAATAGATAGACAAAATTTACAATTAAAATAAAATGACTATTTTATCGAGCATGATATTATGGACAGATAAAGTTAAAAATTTTAGCGATAAGCATATTTGGATTGTTGCCAACTCCATTTTCATGAAAATGTCGGTGCACTCGAAACCGTAACTATTCATTCCATCTTTATTTCATGATATCTTGTAAAACAACTTTAGGTGTTACAAAACAATAGTAAACAGCGAATTTTGTGCGTCAATAGCTTCGATACTAGTAATTATTTATTTTTATTGCTCCTGAAGAGCCGAACACAGCCATGTTCTCACAAGCTATAATGTTATATTGTTTAATTGCGATTTAATATAATTTTTTAATTTTTTTATTGACATGAGAAGATTTTGTTTGTCATATCAAGATGTACGAATAATATAAGATAAAGAATATGGAATATATTAACGTTTATATATATATATATATATATATATATATATATATATATAAAGTATTCCAAAACTGACAATAAATATTTTAATGAGAGATGCTTTGTAACATTTTAAGATGAAAACATCAAGATTATAATAGTCTTCAAATGGGAAGAGTTTAGAGATTACAAATAACAAAGCTAGAATTTTGCCTGCTCAGGGATGGCAAAATGATCAGTAATAAAGATACATTCATGAACGCCTTTGACAATAATGAAATTACAATGTACAAATATAGAAAATAAACAATAAGAATTTTATTTAAAAATTATTTTCGTTTATTCATAACGAATTTGTTATAAAAATAATTTGTACTAAATAATTTAATATTATTTAATATTAATATGTGTCAGTTGTCTAAATCTCATTATCATCAAATCTATTTGATTCATATGATAAACGACATGACAATAGGCTCTAAAGACTCTAAAGATATAAATGAAAAGAATGTAAGATAATCAATAAGAGTCAATACTGATTGGTTGTATGTATAAAAAAACTTTTATTATTCATAAATCGTATAAGTGAAGATGTTTCAATCCTAATTTATTTCATCCATCATCTTTTTCGATTCTTTAATTCTTGCGATTTAACACCTTCAGATTTTTTATGGGGACCACATAAAAGAATACCCAGACAGTACAAAATACTAAAAAATGACTAAATGTTATCTTTTTTAAGTCATCTTTTCGACAAAGCGAAACGACGTCTAAAAAAATAAAAAGATGTCTTTTAGTTGTCTTTAAGTTGTTTTTTCGACAAAAAAAAAAACTATAAAATGTTTTTGTCAACTTTTAGTTTTGTCAAAGACAACTTAAAAAAGACATTTTTTTGTTATCTCTTTATAGTTGTTTTTTTTAGCAAAATAAAAAGTTGAATAAAAAATATCTTTTCGTTAGCAAAAAATAATATAAAAAAATTAAGTCGCTTATCCGAAAACAGCATCGCCACTAGATGGACGCAGCGTAATTACGTTTCCTATAATTAAAAACTATACAGGATAGAATAAAAGCCGCAATATTATAAGATAGCGAAGACGCCAGTAAATTGTTATGTGCAAAATCAAAGGTTGCATTAAAAAATATTTCCTTGCCAAGGCTAGAACTGTGTGCAGCACTATTATTAGCACACAACAAGTATGTCAAGCTCTAACAATTACGCCCTCTTCAACATATTTATGGAGCGATTTTATGATCATCGCTTGGATAACAGAATCAGCGAGATGGGTGCGAGTTTGTAGCGAATAGAGTCACTGAAATTCAACAATTAATCAAAAATGCAAATTGGAACCACGCGAACTTGAAGGATAATCCTGCAGACATTATCTCCAGAAGAATGCGTCCTGATCAATTAAAAATTTTTCAGTTTTGGTGGTGTGGACCTGAAGTTGAAGACATATAAGGCTGATTTTATCATGTGATGAAAAATAATTTTTCAGATAAGGATCTGCTCGAAGAGCAATATTCTTCAAAAGTTTTTCACAGTTATACGAACAAAGGAGATGAGTTATTCTTGAGAATCTCCTCATTATCGAAGTTAAAGCGTGTAGTCGCATATTGTCTAAGATTTAAAGAAAATACGTTATATCCAGAATCAAGGACTATAAGGCCGTTGACGATAGTAGAATTAGAACGAGCAATGACGAATCTAACCTCGATGACATAACATCATAATTTTACTGACAAAATATGAAATTTAAAGTTACGCAGTCAAGTGAGTAAGACAAGTAGATTATGTTCATTATTTCCTTTTTTAGATGCTAACAAGTTAATAAGAATGGAGGTAGATTAGTTAATGCACCTATTCTATACGCGCAAAAATATCCAATTATTCTGAAATCTAAGCATCTTTTAACGCGGCTAATTATCTTACACGAATGTTATAAAAATTTACATGCAGGTCCTCAAGCTCTTTTAGCAGCAATACGAACGTAATATTGGTTATTTCATGCGCGAAGTGCCATAAAGAATGTCTTACGAAAATACATCATTTGTTTCTGTACAAAGCCTCCGTTGTTACAATAACGAATGGTCGACTGGTGACATGTAAGTCGCTCATTTTTACACGTAAGAGTTGACTACGGATCGTTTGTTATAAAGATTTTACAAAGTAAAATTGACAAAGCTTATATGTGTATTTTTATGTTTTACTATGCGTGCGGTACATTTAAAATTAATTGTAGATTTAAGTACATCAACGTTCATAAGAGCATTGTATAAATTTATAGTTCGTAGAGGAAAATGCGCAAGTATTTATTCTGACAATGCGAAAAACTTTATCAACGCAAATAATCAACTGCGAGAAGTCTGCTGACTCGTGGAATCCAGAGCATCACGTAAAGATATCGGATTTTTTAGCTGAAAATTCTATCAAATGGAATTTCATATTACTTCATTCACCACACTTGAGAGGTCTATGGGAAGCCGCTATAAAAACTCATTTACGATAAATCGTTAGAACGATGCCTTTAAGTTTCGAGGAACTGTACACGCTTTTGGCACAAATAGAAGCGTGACTGAATTTTAATCTTTCTGCTCAATGTCTAATGATGGTACAGATCTAATTACATTGACACCAGGTCATTTTTTGGCGTGCCTTAACTTCATTGCCAGAAACTGACATAGCAGACATACCGGTTAATCATCTAACCAAATCTCAGCTGTTAATAACGGAAACTTCTGGAAAAGGTGATTCAGTGAATATTTGACTCAACTTCAACAACGAAAGTGGACACACTCTTCAGAGATTAACATAAAAATTGGCACATTAATAGTTCTATGAGATGAAAGCACATCTCCGTTACAATAGCGCCTAGGAAGATACTGCAATATATTCTGGAAATGACGGTCTGTTAAGAGTCATGAAACGACGAGTGGAATTATACAAGTCATGTCAAACAATGTATTCTGCCACATTTGATAACTTACATTATTTTGTTTTAATTTTTGTCTTGCAACGCTGGCGGAATGTTTAATATTTAGTTTGTAACACATTTAATTCCGATCATTACATTTTCTTTTATTTGTATAATATTTCGCGCCCTCTTCTAGTGTATTCAGCGCCTCTGGCGAGATAGTTTTTAAAAAAAGGAGAAAACGATTGAAAGAGAAGTGATATAACCACACTTTTGTTTTGCTACGGAACCGTTTGGATTCACAATTTTTATTTTCTATATAGGAATTGTGTTTGAATAAATGGTTTATATTCATCATAGAGTATTCGTTTGCCGACTAACTCCTAAACAAAAGCAAAATGAAAAAACATATAAATGGCGTATAATATTGCTCAACAAAAAATGTACACAAACAAAGTTTTTACTTCCTGCAGTTTTTTAGGCACTGAATATGTTTATTAAATTACTTTAAGACGTCATAATTTTGAAAAAATTTGTGCTTAAAGTTGCAACAAAGGACTTTTAAGGTATTTGGCTGATCATAATTATAATATATGATGTGTTAAAAAAAAAATTTTATTGTAATTAAAATTAAGTATATTGTTAGGATTTTCAGCTCTTAAAAAAAGTTTGTTGTATTCGTCATAGCTTAAAAAATATTTGTAATTAATATATAGAGTCTATTGTGTCAAACATATGCGATTTATATATTATTAAAGATTTATCAAATATTATTTAACAACGAAATTACCGCTCGTATGTAAAATAAACAACAAGGAGAGTGTACAGGCCAATGTAACGAGCAAAATTTAGATGTAGCTTAAACAGTTTAATTTGAATTAATACATATAATACGTGGAACGATGACTTATTTAACCATCTTCAGCCACTTTTATACTCTAAATAATCTACATACTAGATGTGAGTCATAAATGTCGCGAACTCAAACGAAATTGACGCCCATACTTAATTAAAAACTTATACGATTATCTTACAAATAATAGTAATAAATATAATATAACGTGCCGATACGGTGATCATGATCGTCGAATTGTTAAAAGTTGCAAAGTCATTACGGTATAAAATTGATGAAACGTAGCTCATTCGTCGGTTCCCTCGCGAAAATAGGCAGAGTCCAATGGAAATAAAATACATAGGATTAACCGTTTTAAGTAAAACCAGCTTTATGATCCAGTGCGACCGCTGAGTAGGTATACTAACTAGTTTGAAATAATAATGTACAATAATATAAATTGATCTTTCCTGTACGAACAATTAGTAGATCAGAACAGTTTCTGCGTTTACTTACAATTAAAATGTGGAGCGGAGAGTTCTAAGTTACGAATATTGTATTAACGTTCATCTCATGTGGCGTTGAGATAACGAAACTATTATTTAATTATTCAATTTAATTATTCATTAAAATATTATTTAATTATTCAAACTTATGAAATTTTTAACTGAGTATTAATAATGAGTAATAAAATTGATATCAAAATTAATAAATTCAAAATGGCGGAATTAATATGACGGATACCAAAATTAAAAAATATTTGAATTTTTGGAATTATTCGTTTATGGGAGACCGAAGCTGGTTGTCACAGATTTTATTTAGTAATTTTCAGAAAAAGTAGATTTTGAAACACTATATTTTACATTACAATACATCTACATTCCTTAAGTATTGAAATATTATGCTTGAATATGTCATCGTACAAACAAATTATTCAACTTTAAATGAAATTCTGAAAATGTGATAATTAATTCTATATTCGGATTTCAAGGTTAATAGTTGTATTCAGATTGTATTCAGAGATCTTATTGCAATAACTTAATGCACGGTAATTCATATTAAATTCTAATGTAGTTTGTCAAATAAAATGTATTTTCACTGCTTTAAACAGCTCACAAAATAACATCAGGCGGAGTTTTATTTCTATCTTCCTTTCTTGTTTTCATACCGTAGTTACAATTTAATCTATAACGACCATTCAAGTCAGTGTTGCTAGAAAACGCGGCTTTCTCAAAAAATAGGTAGAAACGCTCATTCAGGACAATCTACCCCACATGGCCGTTTTTCAGAAAGAGAGATTATATTCACAATTTTGTTACAATAATGATTAACCAACTACAAAAAAACTTATCTAAGACACTTTTTACGATTATAGTGAAATCGCGATTAGTAATGCCAAAAAGTAACAAAAGAATAAAATAGGAGATTTAAAAAATTTACTCGCAAATTACATTTTCTTAAAAGTTGTTGTAAATAATATGCGCGATGCTTTTGACGCAAATCATCTTGCACAACAAATTAATATTACATTAGCATTCTTTAGTATAAAGAAGATTTTTGGCATATATTGATTGAGTTATAAGTTTTTTGATAATTAAATAATTTAAATCACTGCCAACTTCGGTCAAAGTTAGATGTTGGTGCTCAATAATATTTCTATTTTAAATTTAAACATTATAATCCAGTACATATTTAAACACGCGCCGAACACAGCCGGTCATGTGGTAAATCCTTAACAGCTTAAATATAAATCGTAATTTGGAATAAACATTATCATAAATATTATCATATCTACATTAAGCATAAATATCTTGAACATCATAACACAAAGATACAAAAATTTTCAAATATGAAAAGAAAGAAGAATAGTTTCTATAGTCTTTAACGTGTTAAATCCAAATCTTCAAAATATTTCATTATGTCAAATTTTTGAAAAAAAAAGATTGAAATCTCTTAAAAACACATTTCGCATAGAGATCGTACGTGATCCAGTCCTGAGTTAAAAAGATTAAGTTCCTTGACTCGAAATTAAGATCGACAATCGCACTGCTCGCAGGAAAAGATGTTATAGTGTCCCTTCAAGATGTTGACTCATTTTCCGAATCCATAAAAGAGGATTCGACTCGCATTTCTGTGCGTGTACCTATGAGATAGAGTTGCTAAACAGCGTCCTTCCATATCCCTCCTTCTCAGTCCTCTCTCTCTCTCTTTCTCTCCCCCTCCTCTCTCCTTTTCTCTTTCCCTTTTCTTTTTTCCTTCTTCCTTTCCCTTCCCTTCTCTCTCTCTCTCTCTCTCCTTTCTCTTTCTACTAATAAATTAATAAATCTCATGGGGGGTTTAAACATGCTTAATTTTAATTGCAATAAAATTTCTTCAACATATCACGTATGTGTATTGTAATTATAATATGTAAAAATACATAAAATTATAATATGTAAAAATACACAAAATAGCTCTTTTTGCAATTTTAATTTCGCAAATTTCGCAAAATTGCGATGTGATAGAGCAATTTGATAAAAGAGATCATAATAAGTCCCAAAACTACAGAAAATAATCTTGTTGTTATGTTCAAAAAAATTATTTTTTGTTGCATAGATTTGTTGTATAATGCAAAACATAACACGTATGTGTTTCATCTTTTCTTTTATTTCTATCCTCGTCTACATTCTGACATTTATATTAGAAATATTTATGCTGAAAAAGAATTATGAAAAAAAAGGAAAAATAAGGTCAAATTAAACAAGCAAAGTATTAAATAAAAGTATTAAACAAACAAAATTATGCATACATTACACACACACATATATATATATATATTTTTTATTCCGTTAAATAAGCGGAACGTTTCAACCTTAATGAGCTCTTTTCAGTCGCATTAAATATTCATTATAAGTAAAAATCAAACATAATAATAAATAAGAAAAATAATATCTGAAAATACTTTACATAAAGTCACAATTGCCATGGTTGGAATACTAAGAATACTAAGAAAGTCAATACAATAAAATGTTTTTGTTATAAATATAAAATTCATAAAGATGTCGAAACATAAAAGAATCCCTAATTAATTTGTTTTATTTAGTTTTATCCGTCTTTTTTGATATTTTACCAACGTAAAATAAAAGATTTATTTCCCAAGAATTAATTAAGTTCAATGTAATAAAAACAGAATATTGTGTGCGATCCGACAGTGTAACAGTACATTTTCACATCTAATAGGAAGTCGAAAGCAGCAATAATTTTAATACAGAGTAACAATTATAACTTTACTGAGTTACAAGTGCAACGAATATTTTAAAAAATTATGAAGACAAAATGATATCTCTGAAAACAAAGCAATTCGAACAAAAATTAATAACCGTGGCGATAATAGTAAAATTATCGCGAAATATAGCTTTTATTTTACGAATAACTTTTATTTTACGTTGGTAAAATATCAAAAAAGACGGATAAGACTAAATAAAACAAATTCCACCATTTTGACAGAATCGATACAAGAAATAGCTACATATGAACGAATAATTTCCGCGTCCCTTCCCTTCATCTGCCTCAAGTTCTTTCTGCTTATACGACGTGAACTAGTTTAACAAGCCTCGGACATGGACGAAAACGTGTTACACCGCGCTACCGCTCGACCCCAACTCTGTCTACTAAAAATAAGAGCAAAGCAGATTTTGAAACTCACTGAAGCTAGCCGTCGCCTGAACGTGATCCGCGGTCGTGGCTGCGGATGGTGGGGTGTAGCTGCTGCAGTAGTACGGCGGATGCTCTATTTTGATCGCGTTTATTTGAGGCTGCATGTCGCTGAGGTCATGCAGTATGGACGCTGAAACCAGACACACATTAGCAGCTACGATTCTTAGCACACTCGTACGTGTGTCATTCGTTTTCCTTACACTTTGCAAGCATGATCGTGAAAACGACACTTCCGCGCAAAAACAAATGAGAAAACGAGGGAGAGAGAGAGAGAGAGAGAGAGAGAGAGAGAGACAGAGAGAGAAGGAGGAGAAAAATCAAATCATTTATGATGCTTTAAATAAATATAAAAATAGTCCAAGAAATATTCGCAAAAGCAGTTAATTAAATTCTCTCTCAGTTATCGAATTATGCAACGTACAAAGGTGATTTGAAGAGTACTTGATTTGACTACTCATAGAGGGTGTGAGCAACAACTGTATATCATACAGTTCCCTTTCTTTTAATAACCCACACAAAGTTTTCAGTTATTCCGCCATTAATTTTTTGTTTGACAGTTGTTTCATATTTTGAGCGATAGTGCAAAATGGATAAAATTGGAATTTGAGATATGATTTTTTTTTTTAAAGGAAAACAGCGAAGGAAATCCATGAAAGAATTTTTCTTACATTGGGTGATTTATGTTTTTCCTGTGAAACCATTCTACTTTGGGTAAATGAATTCAAGCGTGACAAAACAAGCATCGAAGATGCACCACATTCTGGAGATAGAACTAAGAACAGTTGTCACGCCAGAAACTATCGATAAAGTTTATGATATGGTGATATGATTTTTCCGAAGCGACAGTAGGCGAGTGAAAGTACATAAGATAGCAGATGCTATGAGCTTCAATTGAACGTATTCATTTTGCATAATGAATTGAATATGAATTGAAATTGAAATATGATTTAATATTTCTCGCAAGATGGGTATCGTTTGCTCACTGCAGAGCAAAGATGAGTCATATGCAAATATCAACTAAATATCAGTTTGGAGATATTTAAGAAGAATCCAATGGATCCCATGTGTCATTTTGTGATTGTGGATGAAACTTTGATTCACCATTCGACTTCTCCTTCTTCGATCTTCGAATGAAGAGGCAATAAAGATTATAAATAACTATTTTGAGGACCTTAAAGAAACCCAACTTCCGGGAAGGAATCTAGAGAAATGTTGAAAGAAGTGTATTGAGCTTCGAGAGGATTTTGTTGAAAAATAAAGTATCCTATGAGACTAAAAATGTTGTTTAATATTAAATCAAGTTACTCTTCAAATCATACTTGTAATGCACATAATAAATACAGGACGTATTAAAAATTCTACTACACAGAAATAAAGACGGGTAAATAATTGAATATATGTGCATATATATATATATATATATATATATATACATACATACATATATACATAAAATATTCCATTTTAAATAACAAATAGACGTTTTTCGAAAATGAAAACTTTTATTGAAAAATGTTTTAAATGAAAATTGTATAATTTGAAGGAGGACAAATAATTCATTTTCGAAAAAATTGATTTTTGAAGATCATGGAACTCACTATCATTTTTTAAAATTATATGATTTTATTCACAAAATGTGATTTTTCTAGTTATTCTGAATATAAAAATAATAAAGTATAATATTTTCGAAAAGTCAATAGTTTACGAAATATTTTATATTTTATTTTGACACATTTTGACATAAAAAATATATAAGAAAACATAAAAATTATATAATTTGCAATATGCAACTATGTATATTTTTTTTAAGCAACTATGTGTTTTTTTTACTTATCAATTAATTCATCTTATTATTCTATGCATTAAAGTATTAGAATACACTTGCCAAAAATAAATAGTTTACAAGATATTTTATATTTTATGTTAAAATGTGTCAGAATAAAGTATAAAATATCTTGTAAATTATTAACTTTTTGACAATTCTACCTTAATATTTTTTTATACAGGATAACTAAAGAATATTCTAGAGGATCATATTTTGTAAAAAAAAAAAACCACATAATTTTTTATTTTAAAAAATGGTGGTGACCTTTAAAAATCAATTTTTTTGAAAATTGAATTTACCATTCAAATCATATAATTTTCATTTAAAACATTTTTCAATAAAAACCTTCGTTTTCAAGAAAGCTTAGTCCGTTAATTTAAAATAAGTTTCTTATTTGATCATATAATTTTAAAAAATGATAGTGACTTCCATGATCTTCAAAAATCAATTTTTTCGAAAATGAATTATTTGTCCTCCTTCAAATTATACAATTTTCATTTAAAACATTTTTCAATAAAAGTTTTCATTTTCGAAAAATCTCAATTTGTTATTTAAAATGGAATATCTTATGTATATATGTATATATATATATATATATATATGCACATATATTCGATTATTTACCCAGTATATATATATATATATATATATATAATCGAAAAATTATATCTATCATATTTATTTAAAAGAAGATATTCGATGTAAAATTAGTAAAAGAGCGCGATTTTAACCTCGATTTTCATAAATGATGTATTACTATATAGAACCGTTTATTATTATTGAGATTACCAGTAATGAATCCAAGAACTCGTATATAATCTTTCTAAGGAGGAATAACTTGTCGCAGTGTGTTCAAAACTTTTTATTGTAAATTTACCACGAGATATTAGATAATGTATCCTTATAGAAATATGATAATATGATGCATTTTTTTTTTTTAAACAGAAAAGTATCAACGTTTACAATTATCAAGATGCTTTCAAAAGATCTTTCACATTAAGCTGTTCGTCACCTTTCGAAAGCATCCACAGAGGAATCGTCGCGTATATAAAATATCTTGAGAAAATATTAATCCAATGGTATAAAATCAATTTATATGTAGAGTTTATCGAACGTACAAATGCGTAAGCCGTGTTAAGGCTGCTAAAATCAAATTACGATTAACGAAAGAACTCGAGTTTGAATCTATGACAGATATAGCGTCGTACCTTTTGAAAGCATCCAGAGCTCTTTGGAGCTGAAGACACCTGTTGCAAGGATCGTATCATTGCAGATGACACCATTATATAGTTCATGATATCCTGTACCTGGGAACAAAACCCAGTGAACAATATTTAATATCCGTTCATTGTCAGATTTGCTAAGAGACCCAGTAGGTATATACATATAGTATATACATATTTTGGATATGTGTCGGGAATGCGTATAAAAATTTTATGGGAAACGATCAATCACGTAAATGCTTCTCTTGAGACGAACAAAACAGATCTATTATTCAACTGTGAAAGTATGTAGATACCTTTTCGATGTCTGTCCTCCTCCTTACTAACGTTGCAGATGCCATTCAGTACTTCTATAACAGAAAAACATGCTTAATTAATGAAAGGTTTAATTTATTGTAAGTAATAGTGACGATAATAGCGCACTTCTTTCTTTTCCACTTCGTTTTTGGAATTCGAATATTTTATCACCATCGAACTCAATGATTTTATAGCATATGAAATATTTAAATAAAGAAAATTACATAAAACTTTCCCTTTAACGAAAAGCACGTAACGTTTCCACTGTTGCACGAAATTTTACGCAAATGTCATTACGCAACGTATCACCAAAATATTCAAGAGTCTTGAATGTATATAGGTTTCTCGAGGATCAAGAAGACTAAAAAGCTGATACAAATATGTTATATATAAAAATCATACTTAAAAGATCTAATAGATCAATTTGAAAGTATATTTTACATTTGTTAAATACACGTTTAAAACACATTGATGCGAGACAAATTTTTGAAATTCTGTTAAAGTTGTCTATCGTGAAGAAACGAAGCTTTACATCTAGATCACAAATTATTGAAAATAAGTAATCAATTGCTTTATTTCTTAATTAAAAATCTATTCATAAAATTCAACTTTTACTCGAAATTTCGTAGTTTATTTATTTCAAATATGTTTTTTTTTAATCACAACGTGGAATGTCACTTCCCAGAATGACAATTAAAAATCAATTGCAATAGCACATAACAAAAGTCTTTGCAAATGCAAAAATAATCAGATATTTTCAAGAAAGAAAATCAATGTGTAAGCGAAGCTGTGTGAGCTCTTGCTAAAGATGTCCGTTGCCTATTTATTTATAGAGCGAGCATACGATGGCAAGCATGGTCACGCGCTTGCGTGCATATTTTCTCTACATGTTCATTCGGCACCACTCGCATTGATGCGCAGACACACAAGATAAAAGATACGTATGCAGAAAGATGCAATAATATATATGAGAATATGACTCTGATTCAAAAAACAGGTTTCTTTTTGCGACATAAAAATTATATGGGTTATACTATTTTTTTGTTTTTTTATTTTACGAGACATCTTTTTGCTTATAACATTTGTTCACCAAGTAAATTATATTCAGATTAATTATGTCTGCTATGAATGTTAAAAAGAAAGAACTATCAGAAAAATACAGTGACTATCACATTAGCAACATTTCCATTACTATAGATACACTGCCAGTCAAATTTGAGATATATAAAATTATATAAAATTTAAGAATATTCCTATAAAACATTACTTAAAAATTTGATTCATGCTTTATTTAATATTTTTTCTTAGTTTAAAAGTAGATACTATATTTAACATAGTTGTGATTAACATAACATTGTCTAATGTCAAGAAAATAAAGTGCAATCATAAGTTTTTTTTCCAAAACTGAATTATGGACGATTTTAAAAAATAGAAAAGAGTTTTTCATCAGAAAAAATAAATAACTAGATTAGATAGAAAAAATATATTAAATTTAAGTATGGCTACTTTAATGAAAAAGTATCTAATATTTTTTAATGCTTGTCTTGTACAAAAAAATTTTGAACAAATATTTTTTGTAAAAAACTTTTAAACATTTTATATTATTTTTTTATTTTGTTATAAAACAATGAATAGAATAATACAAATATAATGCATAAATATACTATAAATATAATACATAAATATAATATTAAACTATAAAGCATAAATTTGATCTCATTTCATATATAATAATATAAAGATATTTTCAATTAATAAACTCAAACTTTTAACCTGCAGCGTATATTTTCATTTTTAGATTTTGCATCAGAAGATTGACAAAGATTCAATCGAAGCTAAGGATGTATAAGGAGAAAATACGTATAATGAGTTAATTACTATACTTTATAAATTGCAGAAATATCGTTTTCTATGAAAGTGTTAAAGAGCAAAAGTAGAAAAGAGAAATTATCAAAATTCTTAAGCAAAACAACTGTCGTATGTGATCGAACGTCGAAATCGACGTTGATTGCGATGATTATCGATTATTAATGTTTCTTACCGTGACTCGTAATAAAATTGGCGAGATAGAGGTCCAGTTCTCGCACCGAAACGTTAATGTGATAAGGATTGACGCAAAGTCCCGGCTGCGCGCATTCCGCAGTTTTCTCAAGCCGTTCTCCGTCTGTCGATTCCAATGGAATTGCCTTGAAAAGGATTACCATAACCAGGTCCAACCTCCATACCTGTCACAGAGATGTCGAGCATTCATTACGATCAGTTTTCATTGTAAAAACTTTATCCAATATTAGTGTTTTTTCATTCGCTTCTTTTTAATGTAAAAATTCGTTTCATAAGATAAGGATGCACTTAAAGAATAAAGGGTTCGTAAGTTCACTAGACTTACTTTATCCGCTTGACGAAGACAATCAATTCGACGCATTTTGCCCTTTTGATCAGGATTGCTCAGAACGCACATCGCTGGTCTCTTTCCCGTGATACTCAATACAAAGTCCTCTCGATATTCTTGCGTTATATCCTTTCGTAATTTTCCTAGAAGCCGCGAGGCCCATTTTTGTTTTACTTCCAACTTCTCGTTCTAAAGAAAAAAAAGACATCATAAATCGCGAACATGAGAGTGACAATCATCATTGATCTATCGATTTCTATCGTAATCTAACACGTAATATCATCATTTTTTCTTGAAAAAGAATATTTGCGCGTGTATTCAATATAGCTCTAGAAAATTTTCTTAGTATTAGTAATTTAAGTAAATATCGAAATCCGCATGGAACAAATTAAAAACATTCGCTTATATTAACTTGTATCGATTTGGTTTAATCTTTTGTTATAACGAAATGATTCGAAAGTATCTCAATGACATCCGATTTCGTCGAATTTGTAATGTTCGTACGCCAAACGGGAATAGCGACCAATGACATCTCGAGGAGGAACATCTTTTGATCATACGATATTCAGCACACGCGTGCGACCCATGTCACATTCGGAATAGCAAATACACGCATGCATAAGAACTCCCCGAGAAATGCATTGAAAGAAAATGCGTGAAATGCATCGAAATACTATGCACGCGATCTATCTGGCTTAATTCGTTTTGTCATGCACGTACGTAGATCCGTACACTTTGTATTACAAGAGACGGAAAATGTAGTTCTAGATAGCGATGAATGTTTCTTTTTTTCAAAATTTTCCAATAATTTGGTATAAAGATTCAAATTGCTTTGAAACTGAAGCTTTCTTAAAATCTCAAATGTTTCAAAAATCAATAAGTTGAAAAAAGAGCATATAAGCCTGGCTAGTTAGACGTGCCAATTATTTACAATAGAAGTTTATTTATAACAAACAACAATAAACTAAACGGCCTATAACGAGCAATTTTTCGCAGTTCTAAGCGCTTAAATTAATTTTTTTTGATATATTATAATTCTATAAAAACATAATCTTTATTTTAATACAAGATGACATAAATTAAATACTTATATTATTCGTAGTACATGTTTCGACCCTTTTTTACGGTAACGGTAACTGAGTTACCGTTTAAAAACGTCAAGATTCACACGCTTAACTATAAGTTCCACTGGAACTTAGATTAATCAAACCAACAAAGTTTCAATTTGATTAATCATTNCTACTCCTTGACATTTAACGTCTCGCTTTGTATGAAATTCATGTGACAATTTCTGTGTGTGGTCCATAATAAAGTTACAGTTCAGCTTAATTTATGTAGAATCTTTATCTTCATCCCACTCCAATCAGTCAATTGAGTTTTCATTTTGACAGAAATGATTAATCAAATTGAAACTTTGTTGGTTTGATTAATCTAAGTTCCAGTGGAACTTATAGTTAAGCGTGTGAATCTTGACGTTTTTAAACGGTAACTCAGTTACCGTTACCGTAAAAAAGGGTCGAAACATGTACTACGAATAATATAAGTATTTAATTTATGTCATCTTGTATTAAAATAAAGATTATGTTTTTATAGAATTATAATATATCAAAAAAAATTAATTTAAGCGCTTAGAACTGCGAAAAATTGCTCGTTATAGGCCGTTTAGTTTATTGTTGTTTGTTACATAGACGAGCGGAAAGTCAAAGGTTAATTTTTATTTATAACATTAGAAAAGTAAATAGAACGAACGTTTCGACCTTCGCATTAGGTCCTCATCAGCGTTGAAACTTCAATTTAATATAAAACGGTTAAGGTGATAATGGATCGCAAAATTCATACTTTAATTCGAAGGGTGATAGCGATATTGTAACACTATCTGTTTGATTGAGTGGATGAGATGAAATCCCTGAGCTGTTAGTCGTCGAGTACATACCAAGATGTCGTATGAAAGATAAAAAACTATGGCAGTTGTCATAATTGTCAGAACCTGAATATATAAATAATGAAGTTTCAAAAATCATTCCTTGGACATCTTTCTTTTGAATAACTAAAAAATTCTCCTAAATGAAATTGTTGTCTGTACCTAATGATGTAAAATAAAAAGTAAAATAAAATTATTAATTAGACTTTCAAATAAAAAAAATAAATAAAAAAAAAACAATAATGTAATGACGGGGTAAAATGAAAGTCAAACACAGAAAAGTTCGTAATTATATCGAAAATACTTTTAGATTATTAAATAATACATTTCGGCTTCGCTTTGAGTCATCTTTAGTGATAAAATTAAAAAAGTTTAACTTCATTCACACATGATGGGAATTCTAGTATTAAGAATTATTTGCATTCACAATTGATTAGCAGACCGAGTGATCTATTACTTAGAATCCTAAAAATGATGATTTAAATTAAATATATTCAAAGTAGACTCTGATAACTCATCAAAGGCAAAAGAGCAGAAATCCAACAAGAAACGAAAATAAATAAATCGTAGACGGTAAAAAAACTGTAACAAAAGTAGAGTAAAAAAATGATTATTGTAAAATAAAGAAAAATCTGAAATTAAAACATAAGACAATATGGAAGATTAAAATAATCGAAATCGAAAGTAATAATAACATAAGTATAAATAAATAAATAAACAAATTTTGGAGATAATAAACATGACGAGTTTATAAATTTTTTAAAATAGAACATGGACGTAGTAAATATTCAGTATCCTCTTACAAATTCAGATTATTTTGTCGCTTTATAGCTCCGAAATCAAGCGTTTATTTAAAAAACGTTTAAAGATACTCTAAAACATTCGCATCTTGTTATTGATTTAACAATCTAAGTATATTTTCGATATTCATACGCATTATTTTCTGTATTTGACTTTCATTAGCCCCGTCGTTACACTAGTGCTTTTTTAAACAGAAATTATTACGGATTCTGGAAAGAATAAAAGAAAAATATATAATTTTCAAAACTTTTGAGATTTCCGAAATATTCAAGATTTTATGGAATACACATATTTTCAAAATAATGAAAAAAGTTATGAAAAAATTACAGATTATTCTAGATCGCATTTAGAAGTGATACAAAAAATATAGCGGCGATTTAGAACCTGAAAAAAAAATTGTTTCAATGATAGAAATATTTTTATTTATGCTAATGGAAATATATAAAAATATGAAAACATAAGATAATGACAAAATTCTCAATTTTTTATATAAGTATTTTAAATATTCAAAATAATTTATGTAAAGTTTTATTGCGATACAAAGATTAGTTGTTCTATAAACAAAATTTATTTGTTTATTTAATGCAATTAATTATTAATAATTAATAATTAATTAATTGCAATGAAACTTTGCATAAATCATCTAAATACTTAAAGTATTGTACTTATACAAGCAATTGAGACTTTTTTATTAAAAGATTGAAATTTTTATTATTTTTTAAGTTAAAGAATCATAACAATAAAGAATAATAAATGCAAAATAAACTATAAAATTGTGTTGTTAAATAATTATGTGATTTTCTTTACAACTGTTTCACATGCATATAATTTTATTTTTTTTTATCCAAAGTATAAATATTAACATATTTTTAATTTCAAATTTTTTACGGAATCTATCCGGCACAAAAATTTTTATATAAAAATTATATAAATATACATAATTATATATAAAATTCATATATATATATATTTTTTTTTTGTTATATTATATAATCTCTATAAATGTATATAGGAAAAATAATGTAATAGTAAATGTCTTCAAAAATAACTTTTTCATTATTTTTCGTTATAAAAAGTAAAATTATGATTACATTATACAATATTTTATATATAGTCATATATACTAGATGAATCATAAGTATTTTAAAATTTGGTGAGCATGTTCCTAGATAAAAAAAAAAAGAACAAATATTCTGATGAACATTTGTTGAGTTGCAAATGCTTCATTATCAAAATAATAAAACAAATATAGTCTTATCAAATAATAACTTTATTTAAAGGATTCAGATAGGTATTTTTTTTAATTACAAGAAATGCTCAAAATGTCTTCCATTATTTTCCACTTGTCTGAGTACAATGTATACATGGCGCATTCATTTGTAAACATTTTTTAATTAAGATTTTCAGGATCATTGGGCACACGGTTCAATAAGTCTTCTTCACTGTTAACCAATGTTTCATAGATGACGGTCTTCACATGCTCCCACAGATAAAAGATAATTAGTTATTATTTCAAATTATATCTATTATTTCGACAAACATTTACGCTAATGTTTATACGAACATTTGTTCTTCCTTCTTATCCAACAACACGCTCATAAAATTTTAAAACATACCTATGATTCATCTTATCACTTTTGTACACACTTTTCTATTGTTTATATATGATAATATATAGGCACTTTATTCTCATTTTTTCAAATTTCACTTTTTATAAAAAAATTTGCAAAAATTATCCTGATTATTTTTTGTTTCTTATTATTATTTTTTCTGTAGATACAAACAGAAATTATACAAAAAAAAAGAAAACAAACATACGTGAGCCGCTCATTGGCCAAATCGATTAACTCCACTTTTTGAATATTTTAAAATTTTATCGTCAAAGCGCTTAATTGATTCTTATCTTTTAATATTTTAAAATATTCAAAAAGTGAAATTAACCGATTTGGCCAATGAACGACTCATATTGTACTTACATTTATACTTATATACATATTTATTGACATATTTTATATATAATTATATATGTTAGTTTGGAGAAAAAGTTTCTTTGTATTCTCTCGGTAAATGACTTTAGGATATCGCATAACTCTGGTAATATTAATCAGATTTGGCAATATTTGCGTGCGTTTGAAAGATGACATATCATAGAGTAATTAAAAAAATAGTTGTGATATTTGTTTATTCAATTAAAAGTTATTGCGTCTTGAAAATGAGTGAAAATAAAGAAATTTGATACATTTTGAAATTTTATTACAAAAAAGGGAAGGATGCGACTCAGGCTGCTAAAAAAAATTGTGATGTTTACATGATGCAGTATCAATACATGTGATATAAAGTTAATTCAAGCGTTTTCAATCTGGAAATTTTAATGTCAAAAATACATCTCACTCTGATCGACCACTCACTGGAAAAGTCGATGAAATCATGGAAAAAGTTGAGCAAAACACATTAGCAGTCATGATATCGGTAAAGGATTAAATATCGACCACAAAACAGTTTTAAATCATTTGGAAAAGGCTGGATAAAAAACTCGATGTTTGGATGCCACATGATTTAACAAAAATGAAAAATTTAATATATCGAATTTCCATCTGCGAATCATAGCTAAAACGGAACGAAATCGAACCATTTTTGAAACGGCTTATTACGAGCGATGAAAAATGGATCACGTACAACAATAGTGTACAAAAAAGATCGTGGTTGAAGCAAGGTGAAGCTCCGCAAACGGTAGCAAAGCTAGAATTGACGCCAAGAAAAGTGATGCTGTGCGTGTAGTGGAATTGGAAAGGAATCATTCACTACGAGCTGCTACCGCCCGGTCAAACGATTGATTCTAACCTCTACTGTCAACAACTGAAAAGATTACGTTAAGCAATCGAGAAAAAGCGACCAGAATTGATCAATAGGAAAGGTGTTGTCTTCCATCACGACAACGTCAGACTCCACACATCTTTGGCAACCTGTCGACGTACAAAATTAAAAGAACTTGGGAAATTTTTATACATTCATCTTATAGCCTTATACTATCATACTACTATGTATTTTGATCTCTACAGAACTCTCTTAATAGTGTAAAGTTAACTTCAAAAGAGGTGAAAATCACTTGTCGCAGTTTTTCGCCCAGAAATCACAGAAGTTTTACAGTGACGGGATTATGATTTTATCTCAAAAATGGCAGAAGGTAGTTGAACAAAATGGCACATTTGGTTTAATAAACTTCAGTTAAAATATGAAAAAACTTGTTTCACTTTTGCATTAAAATATGAAGAAACTTTTTCCGCGTCCTAACATACATTATATATATATATATATTTATTTATTTATAATTATATATATAATTATATATATTCTTATATGAAAAATTTGTTACCAGATATATGGGTGATATATCCATAATAAGTACAAGGTAAACTAAAAATATCGAATCGACTAAATATCTCGAAAATAAGTTATTTGAGAAAAAAGTGTTTTATACAAATATTGTAAGAGTTCATCAACTTGCATCAAACGGCAATATCCATTTGATAATGAGCACAGGTGTATGAAAAAACTCACAAAATCAACTCTAATGCTAATATCGACCTGAACTTTAAAATTTATATCTCGAAAAGTACTTAAACTAAAAAAAGTTTTATTATAAGTTTTTTGAAAAGTTTTTGATGTTAATTAGAATAAAATTGAATAAAATTGTATGAAAAATAAAGATTCCAATTAAAAATTTAAAGTTGACTTTGAGAACTTTTTCATATTTGTGCTCAAGGTTAAGATTATTGCATTTGATAAAATTCTACAACTTTTGTATGAGATACTTTTTCCTCAAATATCTTGTTTTTTTTTAATATTTAACCGGTCCGATACTTTTTGCTTATTACGTATATTTAAAGCGATCAGTATATGTTGGACCTAATTCTCTTAATTCTAACTCACCGTGATTAATCTTACAATAATAATTAATTTTGATTAAATGTTACGGAACGGAACAAGATAAAATTAAATATATAATTTTTTTAATTTTTAACAAATAACGTAAAATATGGGATATAGAGTCAACAATTTGTAAGTAAATTCTAAAGTAATATTTAAGAAAAATTGTTAGTAATAATTGAAGATGTATCACTCATTAATCTCTGCAAAAAATGAATTAAAATTGAGTAAATCTTTACATTAGTGTGTTAACTTTTTACGCGAAGCGAAGTTTAACCCAAACTTTTGTGTCTTGTTTTTTTATAGTAAAGTCCCCCGCGAAATATATTGCCTTCATGCATATACTTTTCAACACGAAGCGAGATTCTATATGAATTTACAATTTTCCATGCGAAGGGAGATCTATAATTGTACTGTTTCACACGATATATTTCAAACATTTTTCAAATTCTTTTTTCAATAAGCAACGAACGACGATTAAAACATTCTGAAGTTCGACTTTCCACGAGATTCCCCACACTAACTCCTGCTTAGGAGGCAAAACAAGGTCTATAATTATACTGTTTCATTCGGAGCGAAACAAGGTCTCACTTATAAAAATTGTTTTAACAACTTTTTAATGAAACTTGATCTCCTTGAAGGTCAAGATTAACATCAATGTCGGAAATCATTTGAAGCTGGCTGTGTGAAAGTAAAATTTTATCAAATTTATTACTAAAATTACACTTAAACTTTAAATATCTCAGAAACTAATAATAAGAAACCGCCGATTAAGTTATAAGGAAAAGTTGATCAGTTGATCAGTACTCTCACCTTTATAACACATGTAAAGTCAAAATATCGAAGATGTGTCCTCTAATGTAAAGATTTACCTAAAATTGAATATGTTAATATTGTATTTATATTTTTTATATAACAGTGAATAAATATACATATGAATATTACACATATGTATATTATATATACATATGAAACAGTTGTGTGAATAACATTATATTTTTATTTAATATCACATTTTTATAGCTTTACTTTATTTACTATTATTTTTTATTGTTATAATACTCAACTTAAATAGTTGAAACTAGAGTTTTTTAAGTAAAAGGATATCGGTCATCATTAATAGAAAACATAACAAAACTGTCTCTTACAAATATTACTTTTAAAGTAATTTGAAGAGACATAATTTTACGTTAACATTTATTAGATTTATTAGATTTTACGTTAACATTTATTAGATTTATCATCATCATACATATTATTCTTGTTTATATCGCTTTTCTCCTATTACATAGGCGAACTAATCACTCGGTATCTTAATTTTTATTTGACGATTCTAGTTAAAACGACGCGTTCGCGCAACTATCACACATCGATGCTTTGGCATTTCTGTGCGCTAGCGCGCGCGTGGATAAAATGTCAGGCACGTTCTTGCACGGTTGCACACTTGCACGCGCCTTCGCGTGCATTCGCGAATAAAGCGAATAAGAGGTGCATTCACCGGTGTGGATCTGCTTCTCATTGGAGAAAGCGTCGCAAGCTTATAGTGCATCCTGCATATACTCGATATCAAGTATGCTGAATGCAAAGGAGAATCGTGTTCATGGGAATTGTATCGAGAGGTATAATACCGTGACATGCGTACATGCGCTATCCTGGAAGGTGCGGCAGTCTCACCTGCGTCTAATTTTACATTATTGTGCTTGTAATCTTCGATTTTTTCCTTTTATTGTCATTTCATTTCACAAAGTATAACGTGGGGCACTTAAAAAATTTTAATAATACTAAATTCACACATTTCATAATTTTTAGTACAAGAAATGAAAGCAATTTTTTTTAAACATATTTTGAGATGCTGAGTCTGCCGCCAGAAAAATTTCCTCAGATCGAATTTTGTAGATATTTCAAATTGGCAATACTGCGGAACTATTGAAAAATCATAACAAAATAAGTACACGTATATCTCTAAAAATTCACTACATTAATTCACACTTTGATTTCTTTCCGGATAACTTGGAGCAACAAGTGATGAGCAAGGTAATCATCAGGAGGTTTTCATCAGGATTTGATAACAATTGAGAAACGTTATCAAAGATATTAGGACGTGATAGGTAACTATTGCTGGACAATAATACGCGAAACCAATCCAAAGTCTAAAAAACAAAAATTTAATGCTCAACACTTTTAATTTGTTTCCTAAATTCAATAAAAAACTCGTTATATATCGTAAAAATAACTTTTTTTAAACAATTTAATAATTTTTAATGCTAATAAGCATCTATTATCCCCCTTTCCCGAAAACAATTATTAAATTGTTTATCAACAATTTAATATGTGAATCAATGGTTTCCGGCTTTGTGTACTGTGTTTCAAGGCGAATTGCGGCGCGCAGTTCGCATTAGCAGGAAATGTAAAAAGATTCACAAATTATAATTGGGCATCAAGATCGGCCGCAGTGTAGTGTATACTGCAAAACTGACATTTAATCTCTTTGATATTTGTATTTGTTTATTTCGAAATCGGTCCTAATCTCAAATATAGTGTGTTTAACTTTTTTTGTATTTCAAAAACTGGATAGAAATTTTTTGATGATTCGTGCTTGAAAATTATCTTAGAAACAATATTCAAATGCTCTTGCATAAAACTTTGTAAAGTAATGTATTTTATATATTGTAAACACAATATATTTGAGATTAGGACCGACTGAAATAAACAAATACAAATATCATAGAAGGCTAAATGTCGGTCTTGCAGTATACACTGCGGCGGATCTTGGTGCCTAATTATAATTTGTGAATCCTTTTCTTACATTTCCTGCTCATGCGAACTGCGCGCCGACAATTCGCCGGACTTGAAACACAGTGCATA
>JANQDE010000113.1:116076-126203 GCA_037157785.1 Cephalotes varians | reverse complement strand
CGCGCGTGTGTGTGTGTGTGTGATAGTCTCATGTAATTTATTAGATTTATTGTCGAAAATAATATTAATTGCGTGCCGGAGTTTTTGCTTTTGAAGTTTTGACACAGTTATATTCTCAAATTGAAATTTAAAAAATATTATCGTTAATCCTTTGAGTGATATATTTACGTTTATATGATTCTTGTCTCTGAAGTGGTATGCATGTATATTTACATTGTTATTTATTTTTGTTATTTTGAGTGATACGTATGTATATGAAAAATAAATTTCTTCTGAAAACGATCGTATATATAAAACAATAAAATATATTTTTATTTTTACTGTTGAGCAATAAAAACAATTTTTATTTTTTATTTATTTATTTAGTTTCGAGCATCAAAAATCACTTAAAGAGTTAATAAAAATCACGTTTTACAAAAACATTTGGTATATTTCATTCTTCTCATTGTAATCGAGTCATCTTATATTAACCAACAGTGGTTACAATAAGTTTATTTTACATTAGCGCTTTGCAAACTTATAAAAAAAATATCGCTATTTTTCTGGTAATGAGTTACATATTAGGGGAAATTTTTCACAGCGTTTTTATTCACGTTTTAGCGACGTTCGCCAAATACGGACGCCAAATTCGAGATACACAATCTCATGTAAGAATACACAGTCTTTATATCCTTGTAAATTACGAATCATGTACAAAAAAGGATCGTTTTGCTCATATTTAAACATTTATATGCAAGTTGAAATGAATTTCAACAATGTACAAAAAAGAATTTTGTGCATAACTGTAGCACGTGAATAATAGCACGAAGTCATTTCATTAAAACTGAAACATTATACCTACTAATTATTGGCCAAATGATAAAACGTCTTAAAACATCTGATTAATATGGATAATATGAAATTTGATAAAGAACGACAAATATATATTTATTTTAGTACATTATAGTACATTTTAGTACATTATATATTTTTGAGAACATCAGAAAAACAAGATCTGTTTCGTCAAGCGATTAATTTAGCGCAAACGCAGGCGATCGATCTTGGACAATTATGAGACATAAAATCTATCGAAGCGAATCCACAGTTACGCTATATGTAATTTCCGATTAACGAGCCGGAAAAGATGATAATGCGAGTAATAAACGGTATGGTAGAAAGGATACGCGCTGCTAGTTTGCATAAATTTAGGAAATACAAGGTAGAAAATCGATATCTGCATAGAGATTATAGATGGTGGTAGACGCCGCGTAGCCGCAGCCTCCGTCGCGACGGCGTATACGCTACATGTCTACGTCCTCCAACACCATTTTCGACAAACCGACCGACTATCTCTCCCTCTCCCAATTCATCCCCATTACCGAAAAGTTGGTGTGTGACGCTCACTGATACTTCTCGTGGATATTGGTCTTTCTGCCCCTTCTCCTTTCCTCTCTCTCTCTCTCTCTCTCTCTCTCTCTCTCTCTCCCCCCCTCCCTCTCTCTTGATCCTTTCGATCGTTTCGCTTCTCTCACAGACTTTCTTGATCCACCGCGACTCTTTCAACCCTTCGCCGAGCCGCATATACTTTTCTCGCATATATACACTCTTCCTTCCTCTTGTGAACGACGCGCCGGGGAGCACCGGACCGCATCGCACCGCATCGTACCGCCCACCCCCTTCCCACTCTGGTTTATCCACGTCTATCCATCCATTGCTCACATTCTCTTTCTTTTACTTCCTATCTCTTTTGCTCATACTACTCGCTCGTCTCACAGCGCCCTACACCCGAACTGAAGTCGATATCGTACTGCGGTCTGTCTCGAAATTAAGAGAAAACGACAGACTCGCGTTGTGTAGTTTTGCTCATATCTCGTTATTTTCCATTCTTTTATTTCTGGATTCTTTTTTCCAAAGTATAAGTAATGCGCCGTATTGCTTACAAAATATGCACGTTACGCGATTGGCAAGTCGCAATGAAACCATTAATAATGAAATGCGTACGCGAAGGTATTTTGAATTTATTAAAACAATCAAAGTGAATTAATAGTTACATGAGATTGTTGTGTCTTTCGATTACTCTTTTATTTTACTATTCGGCAATTAGATTTTAAGCAAAACTGTTTTATAATGCTTGTAATTCTACATCACTTGATGCAATGAAAGATTCAAAAGATATTTATCTCCGTCGTTTTAGAGTTTTAAAGCAAAGTGTTTTTTTCTGATTTCGGTGAGCTTTAAATATGTTATAATCTAGATCAAAAGAACACAAATTTCTTTACGTCCATATTAGGGAATAATGTACCCTTCAGAAGAAAATCGGTTATTTTCTTTCAAAACAAATATCGGAATTAGAAGATAGAACAAATTTTTTAAATAAAAGTTAAATGATTTTAAAAATAAAATTTTATAATAATGGTTAATTTTTTGAAGTTTTTTATTTTTAATATATCCTCACCATTAAACATGATAAAACTTTTATTATTATAAAGTATATTTTTTATTATTATTATAAAGTACTTTCAACTATTATTTAAAATTTTTTTTATAAATTAATAATAGTCTCTTATTAATTTTACGAAAATATTCGCTTTTTTGGTTTAGACTGCAACATATTAAAAGCTCATTAAAATCAGAGAGAAACACTTCCGTACCTTCAAATAAAATTCATGAGCAAATCATCGCCCTTTTATCGAAATCGATCCGCTCTTTTAGTCTATAAAGTAAACTATCTTAAAATAATATTTATTATATTGAAGAATAGTTTTAAAGGTAATTTTATAAAAAGAAAAAAAAAACAAAACTGAATATTTTGATTTCATTCATTCTATAAACTGCAGTGTCAGTATTTGTACACAGAGGACACTTTAGCATTGTGTTTTGTGTGTTAGCCAATGTTCGACTTTCTATTTTTATTCATGTTCGTTCACAGAGTCGACAGACAGATTGTCATGTGAACAATTGCAAAATGAATTTAAATTGATGAAATTCTGTCTGATGAGCTACTCTAAGGGTTGCGATTTTATGCGGAATTTGTCATCAAATGCAGAAAGATTTTTTTCACTTATAATAATGTGAATTTGCATAAGAATTATTCTTCAGTTGTATTCGAAAATGGAACGAAAACATTGAAAATAGAGAAAGAAGAAACATTTACGTGCGCTATTAGTTAATGCCGACCGCTCTTCTGCTAAATACCGCAACATCGCGAAATTAAAATATTGATCGAGTGCTATCGCGAAGGAGGATAAGAATCACAATGAACAGAGAGGCAGATACACATTAGCAACGATACTATTTACATCCAATCGTTGAATGGGCACGATGAACGGTTAGAGAAGAAATTTAATCGAGGAATTTACTATTTATTAGAAATTACACTATTTATTTTGAAATCGTTCAATTCATAATGCGTGCGTGCACATTCATAATTCTTATCTCGAGATAATTGTTAAGGAAATCGATTTAACTTTATTTATCATAATTTGGTTTCTATATAAAAAAATATCAAAGAAAAGTGGCTAATTTCAAATAGTCTCTCACCTGGAGTTCCTCCTTACACTGACGTTCCTCTTCTAAACTCATTCGTTTTTCATGTTTCTTATAGTATCGCCTTTTGGCAGCTTGTAGGTTGAACCATGTATACGAAAAAGACTTCACGAATGGTAGAAGAGCCTCGATAAATGGATGGAATTCATCCTGCAATCATACAATATTTATTCTTTTCATAGGATTATCCATATTTATATATATATCATTATATTAAGCTTTATACCTGCAGTTTGAAAATTTGTTCTCAAATATACATGCAACTGTCGATTGTCAATATAAAAACATTAAGTTTGGTAAATCATGAATATCGATGGAAAAATTCACACAGGAGCAAATGACAAACGCCATACTACTAATTCCCAAACTACTAATTCAACTAGTTTTAAAATATTTTTGTTAATAGAATATAAAAATATATCAAATATATGAAAGATATTTGAAAAGTTTCGCGAATGCATAGATAACGTTAAAGAAAAAATTATTTGCATGATTTTATTGCGCCATTCTTTATAATGTCACCAGAGAAATTTTATTTCATTCTGACAAGTTATTACATTTTGGCGACAGTAAGAGTAAAAGTTACTTTTAAAAAATAGAAAAATTAGAAAATCGTGTTATTATCAAATATTCTTCTAAATTACTTCTAAAAAAGCAAATTAATCCTTTCGCTACGGCGGTCCGCTCCGCCGGAACATTGTCATTGAATAGGACTTCGCGCCAAAAGTATACACATTATGCGTGGATAGTCTTTGGCGTTTGAAATTATGTTTTATGTGTGGACAACGCCGCCTTGACATGTTTTTAGAAGAAAAGATACTTTTCCTTAAAATAAAATAATTATAATTTGAGAAGAGTAAAACCTCAATCATTTTATTGAAATAAAAAACAAATTAGGGTAGTTTTAAGAAATGAGAGTACTTTTAGAATGCAGGCGGATGTACAAAAATCTTTCAAACTTCTCTCTTCTAAAGTTTGTAATATTGTTAACTAATTATTGCTCTGTGATATTTAAACTGATTCGAAAAATAGAAGACAAAACAACAAATACTCAATAATATTCAAATCGTGTAGTTTACTTACAAATTAGTAATTAGTATTAGCTACTATTTACAAATTAGTTCGCGAATGCCGGCTATAGCTGGCGTTCGGCTGTATGGATTGCTTCGTGGATGCCGTCTATAACTGGCGTTAGGAGCGAAAGGGTTGAATCAATATTCGAATCTATTGTCAAAGTATTGTTGCCTCTTTTTCGCGATGCCGATAGTTTCTCTTGCTATAAGCTTCGTGAGCTTGTCATCACATATTTTAACAGTTGTGTGTGTATTGAGAGGTTAATAGTGTAATAGTAAAAGTATAATATTAATTGTATGCATTTAAGTATTCAATTTAGCAAGTACAGTAAAAACTAAAATAGTCCACGCAAAGCGCGCATCTGTCATCTTGTAAAGTCTAGTGATGTAAAAAAAGAAATATGTCATTGTCTGAAAATTTTCGCATAAAAAACAGGCCAGAGCAATGATTCGAGATTGCATGGAAAATAAAAAAAGCGACATCGGGACTAGGACGCAGCAATCTTTCTTCGAGCGGGCGTATCAGACACAAAAAAATCGATTAATTATCAATATGCAAAATAATAAACTTGCATAAATAAAGTTTCTCTGATGACATAATAAAAGACAGCGCAATAAAATTATGCAATAATTTTTCTTCTCAGTGTTATATATTCATTCACAAAACTTTTCAAATAGTCTTCGTATATGTATATATATGTATGTATAAAACTATAAATTAATAAATACAATATATGAACTCTATCGTTTTTTTAATGAATATCTCTTTCGATAAGTCTTTAGTTAACATTAATATAGATAAAATTACTAAAAAAAACTCCGCCATTTGAAATTTAAAGGAAGTTTATTATTATTTAGTTCACACATACATCTTAAAGAATAATCTGGTCTACTTAGTCTTGCTAAAAAAAGTTAATAGCATAGCAAAAAAAAAACGAAAGAAAATTGAAATGATAACAATGATGAAGTTATATAAATTAACAAATATTTAAATATTTAAAAATTGAAATTCAATTGTATTGATTTTGTTAATTCCGTTATTTACTAATGATTGAATAATTTATGATAATACATGTAACATATTACTTTGTAATACAAGGCGTAATTCTTTTATCTCTCTTTTATCCTTTTTCTTTTAATTTGTCATTTAATCATTCTAGCATAAACTTTTTCACTTTACAGTATTTTATTTCTTACTTGCTTGATCATACATGATTTATAATTTTTTTTATTAGTACGTTAAATGAAATTTATTTTTCATTTAATATTAGACATATTGAAATATTTAATTTAGCGGCGGATATTTAACGATAATGATTTAATTCAATATCTTCTCTTTTCCCCCCCTCTCTCTTTCATAATGAAATCTTCTTCTATTCATAATGAATATTAAAATCTTCTCAGCGTATACGTCTTGAATGCTACAAATAAACTGCTAAAAAACACAAACAAACCATCGAGTATTCGCAAACACTGCAGCTGCTGTAGCACACTACCGTCTGTCCGTCCCTCCTGTCAGCGTCCAGCTGTCAGAAACAATGATCCTCGCGGTAATGATTACGAAGATCCGGATACTCCTCCATGCCGCAATTACGGATCACTCGCAGCTTCATCTGTATCAATGAGATCTATCCTCGAGAAAAAAACGATAAATTTTCTCGCGACTTTAAATCTTTTACTCGAATAGTCAACAAAATCAACATTTGAAAATCCTTCTGACTCCAAGACTTCTTTGATTCTTGCACTCTTCTTCCTTCTCACATATTTTACAGTTATTCAACAAATCTATTTATCCGCATTTTTGATAAAAAGTTTCACACCAGGAACCGCCAGCCAACACTGGCAATCTTATTTGCGACACCGTCTTTGTAAACGCTGTTAAGTACATTTATTCTACACGTTCTATATTCTTCGTACAATAATATCTCGCATAAGTTTTTATCGATGTTGTCACTATGAAGCTATTTTGACATTTGTTAAACGAGCGATCTCTTCTCGAAACTGTGTCTCTAACATTAATAGTGAGATAATACTTTTTTCTTAAGGAAAATCTCAAACTCGTCCCTATCGAATTTCACTTATAGTTTCTTTTGTTTAAAAAAGTTTTTCTAAATTAGCAGTTTAAATTTTTAGGTCAGTGATTTTGACCGATTTTAGAGATGTTTGCGCAAGACAAAGTGATAAAAAGAGGGAAAAAATCGAAAGAGAAAAGTATATCAATACGTTCACATTTCTTTTTTAAGCATCTCAGATCTTAGATGTCTGAAATATCTGACACATTCAGTTATCATACAAGAGGAGCGAACGAAGAAATGAATGTACGTACGAACAAAATAATGAAAAATTAACTCAACTGGCAAAGAGACTGTCGTTCACGGACGTTTTACGGACGTGCCTTTGCACGTTTACATGCACGTTCATCTGTTTATGTAATGCTGTTATTTTCGAAGACCAGTGAATACCAGAAACATTAAACACTCTCATCGCGGTAAGGATAAAAACATTAGAAAAGAACACGTGACGACTTTTGGAACATATTTAGGAAAGGTACAAGTGAAAAAAGAACCAAAATAAACGATTTCAATGCATCCTCTCATTTTTTCTTTTTTCCTTTTTTTTATTTTGTCTGTCTTTTTTTCTTTATTCTAAGTTACTCCTCACGCGAGAAAATTCATGCCAAAAATCGACGAGCAACCAAGCGGGAAGAAGCGCAAAGTGAATCACTCCCGGAAAATGATGGTCACACGGGAAACGTACCATTGTCAGGTACGAGCGATTCGCGAACTCAAATTAGAGTCCGTCACCTTCTCCTCCTTCTTCTCTTCCGCCACCACCGTGTTCTCCTTCTCCTTCTCCTTCTCTTCTCTTCTTACTCGCACGGCGCAAACTCGTTTAAAAAAATTCACAAATCACAACTGACGAAACATCTTAATGTATATTGTAATTTTTGCCGATAGAAATCGTAAAATCATAGAAATCGTAAAAACAAAAAAATTAAAATTCCTGACAATAATAAACAGCAGGCGACAGCGAGACCGCGAGAGCCGTTGTAAGAATAATTCACGATGTTTCTATGATAAATAACGTATTGCGAGTATCGCGTTCGATGAGAAAGTGCACCAAGAATGCAACGATTGACATGAAAAATGTAACGACAAACAACGATACGCTATCGGCGAAATCAAACATAAAATTAACACTGATCCACGCGAATTCAAATAGCGAGAATTCGACGATCAAACATCGTATCAATCGAACATTTTACTCTATATAAAGCGTATATAGATTTTCTACATTTTTTTGAGAGGTACATTGCACTACGCCATTTCGGCATTAAAGCTCCACGACAAAAACGCAGTCGGATGGATTGAAAGCGTCGTAATTTTGATGCAACAGCGCTTCAAAATAATGAAATCACTGCTAACTTCTTTTTTTGAACGTGAACACTTGTGCTATGAAAGCAAGCACGCAATTTTATAGAAGGGCGTTATTTCGAATTCTGTGGACTCGTACGCGACCTACGTCTCACCGTTTGTGGAACGGCGGATGCAACGTCGATCGTCGCGACGACACTGAGACGCCGGTCGTTGAGACGCGGACGGTACCGCGCGCTCGGCGACCAGGTACGACACCCTAAACAGTTATTAATAGCTTCTGTCCTAGCTTACTACATTTTCCCTCGAACTGACGTGACGCGACGCACCGCGACGTCAAGCGGTTCCTATATCTCCTTTGTTAGTCCTTCTTTCTCCGTTTTACTTTAACACTTTTTATAAAACAACGGAACTTATGAGTTAATTCATCAAATTTCACGATGCAACCTTGAGTTCCAATATATTCATGATTTCGAATAAAATATTAAGTTTGAGAAAGACATTAAAGCATATTGAATTGATGCGCAGTATATACACATATATACACGCATATATACGCACATGCATTGTGTGTATCGCATGAATACGATATGCGGAGATTGTAATCGAAATTAAACCGACAAAATTTTACGGATTGCATTCGAAAATTTTACCTGAATATAGGATATCATTCTAGGATATCGTTCTATCTTTACCGTTCATTACGTGTAAATTAAAGGTGTATATACTCTAGCTTGAGTAAAAGTTTTGAACGCAAACTCTCATAAAAGGATTTCTCATAATGAGACAAAAAATATTCTTGTTGATGTAATTAATCTTATCGCAATCTTATATAGCAAAAATAAAAGATATTAATATTAAATCAATAATTCCTATTCTCCTCCCTCGAATTAAATAAGATTATCTTATTATCTTGAGACAAGAGTAACGCATATAAATTTAAGTTTATATATTCTTACGTTTAGAATAAATAAATCTTTACCAATATGCGTAAATAAACTTGCCACATGCCCATTATAAGATTATTTTATTCTAGATATAAGAATTTTCATTTAAGATTAAAATATACATTTCTCTTTCAAAAATAAATATGATGCTCTACATCGATCCTATTTTATAATGCATCGAAGAGTAGTAGTAATAGCACTAGATCCAGAAATCTTTTCTATGAGTGTAACCACATGTGTATCATATCGCGGAATAGGAGTAATCGGTCAGGTAAGATGAGCGTTGAAACGCGCATGTTTAAAGCATACTCGCATGATTACTATTATGATACTTTTTTTCGAAAACAATGATATTTAAAAAACATTAATATTTAAAAACTATTGATTAGCGAAGCAAATTTGGAAAACTTTGGAAGCGGAAGCGCACATGCATGAAATAGCAAAATCGAATTATTCTATCTGACCGGCGAGCATAAACGAGACGTTTCAAAAATCTGAGCACCTGTCCGACGGAAGGAGCTTGAAGGTAAGTCGAGACATCTGGTTCTACCATGCAGCTTCTCAGAGTGTCCGGGATGAACATGAGTAGACTGAACGTCTGAGTCTTCCAGACTGGAGCTGGTTCAACGTTGCCACCGGTATCCAGTTGACACCGCGTTTTAACGCCCAAATCTGATAACGATCGTTACCATGCGGAAGAGGAGTTCAGATAACGCACACAAAGTCCGAATTTTCCGTTTTCGATGTTTCGTTATCGTCCGAATGACAGGACCCACGTACTACTAGGCGTCCTTCTCAATGTAGAGCTGTACGGTTGTTTTCGCGAATTCCCGAAAATGAAGGAATTTTCTTCTCTCGCGAAGATTTATTGAGGAAGTTCCGGACGATACGATAATAGTAGTGGTGGTGATAGTGCAGTTGTGTCGAGTTCTCAAGCTCCGCGGGGATCTTTCGTCTTTGATTAGGCTGCTCCCTCCCACACTTTTGAGAAATATTCTCACAGGACTGTCGTTTCTAACACCGACGGATTTGCCGTTAGCGATGGTATTAGGGATGCTGTTGACACTGCTAAACTGTCGTTTGTCGGGTGGTGTCGAGACGCCGCACCCAAGCACACGCATCCTACCTAACCGCAGCAGCCACAATTGCGAACTTTTCGATTTCGGATCTTGTTTATCTCTCTCTCTCTCTCTCTCTCTCTCTCTCTC
>JANQDE010000113.1:100324-115326 GCA_037157785.1 Cephalotes varians | reverse complement strand
GCTGTCTTTCTCTTTCATACATTCTCTCCCTCTCTCTCGTTTTTATCTTATCAACTTTCATCCCTTTGTATTCTCGATATTGCCTTTTTTTCTGGAAATACCTGTAAGGATCCTTGTTCCTTAAGTTTCTCTCTCTTCGGGCCTTTGTTTTTTTATGTATTCGTTGCTTCTTCTTTTTCTCTTTTCTTGATTTTAGGTTTTAATTTTTGCTTTGTTTTCTATTTTCTGTTTTTCTTTGTCTTTATCAATAATTCACACTTCTCTCTATTTCTCTTTCTCTTTCTTTTTACTTTGCCGCGTATAATTTTGATATTGTTCTTGTTACTTAACAAATATGACAACACAACAATAATGATGAAGGATTTTTAATGCTTTGATTCCTTTTATCTTCTCTGTGTCCGAAGACGCCAAGTCTCGGACTACATCGACTCCAAACCTCGAATGCTATGCATCGACTTCGGCGTCGGCGTCGGCGTCGGCGTCGGCGTCGGCGTCGGCGTCGGCGTCGGCGTCGGCGTCGGCGTCGGCGTCGGAGTTGGCGTCGGCGTAAAAAGCCAACAGCGTCGCGCAAACTCGATGTCAGAGTGCAGTCCGCCACGAAATATAGAAAGATAATCCGAAAGAACGAGAAAATATACAAATCGAACGAATCGAAATGATAGACAACGTGTTTAAATAATATGTATACAATGTGGAAACGGAACGTTAATAGAAAAATAAGAATAAAAATTAATTTTAAAGTTTAAATTTGCAATAGAAATATCGATAAATAATTATATATTTGATAATCGAGAAGCAGAATATTACGTCATAAAAAATGTAACGTAATATAATGTCATGGAATAAGACGTCATTTCTTAGACTAGTTAAAAACGTTATTTTTAAGAAATTTTAAAAAGATATCTTAAAAAGTCGTCCGATATAGAATATCTTTCTAATATTCTAGGATTGTCGTTAGGTATATCATTTCTCGCACATAAAATTCGTCGGGCACTCTAATATAATCAATGTTTATATGTATAATCGAAGCTTGGTCATGTCATAATTTATACATGTTCATGTATGTATTTAATATGAGAGTATTGTTTTTGTAAGAAAGATAACTAATATAGTAGTACGATAGTATTTAGAAATGATAGTATTTAATATTAAATTAGTAGAAAATTTTTTGATTACTACATTGACGTTTCAGAAATATATCTAAAATTATCGTTTATTACCAAATATTTAATGCTATGGGAATAAAGATGAAATGATACTTGGAGCATTAAAAGCATGGGCTGTAATTTTAAGGAAATATATTGGTCCTGTTTTTTAACACAAAATGACGTCCAATGGATGTGATATCAACGGGTCCCACAAGATCTATTTAGAACTAATTAAGGACGTCTTATTGATCATTTTATGACAAAAATGATAAAAATTTGACGTTGTTTTAATTTTATTTTGTTATTTGGAATACTATTCAAGTTTATACAATCAAGTCATATGACCAAAAAGCGATTATTAGTTATTATACATTATACTAATGTCATTTTGTGACATCTTTATGACGTAATATTTTGTTCTTCAGTTAGTAAATATATTAGGTTGGAGAAAAAGTTCTGTGGATTTTTAAGATAAACTTCGAGCAGAAAATTTAAAACAATTGCATATAACAACTTTTTTCTGACACTAGTACTATCTATTAGAAAATCTGCAGATCTTTCCCTCCAATACTAATATAATTTTGATTTTATGCTTTGATTTCTCACTAATTAATACAGATGCAATCAAAATACTATATATAAAGATTATTTATCATCAGGTTAAATGAACAACTACCAACCAAATTAATAATTAATATATGTGTCAGTATCATAAGAAATAGCTCATTCGATTGAAATGGAGTTAGCAATGGAGTTAGATTCGATGATTATCGATAGAGACTATAAGCAGGGAAGTAAGTTATTTGTAACACCGTCATAGTTACTTTTTTTTAGAAATGGATTGTTAACTACTACTTATTATTTTTTCTGTAACTGTAACGGTAATGTAGTTACATTTTTTCAGTAACGATAATGAATTTGACAGTTACTTTTATCGTTACTTTTTACATTTTGAACTTATTTGTGACATAATTTCTGTGTATTCGACCTTCGGACTTCAACTAGTATTCATAATCCATTGTTGTATTAAAAACCGTCTCAACCTATTAACCCATTAATGCCTGAAGTGATCAAAATTTTTCATTGATTTCCGCTTAAGAACTTACGATGAAAACGTTGTAAAATATTGATGAAAAATACGTATCTGAAAGTTTTCGGGTTTGCTCTTTCTGAATCCATTATCAAAATCATGGAAAAATCATTTCTAATATCGATTTTCCACCGTTTTTCCCGGAAAAATGCAATTTTTACCTGCCAACTTTTTTTAAAATAGCAAGTCTCACTCCGATTACGGCGTCGAATGGTATTGAAAAGTATACCAGTGTGGTCTTTGGAATTTTTACTTGAAATATGTATAGTTTGAAAATTTTTTGAGAGTTGATTTTCCAATATAGCGGCTTTGTAGTATGTATCACCATGAGTATCACAGACACTGTGAGAAATTAATTAAAAAACTAGCTAAAAATGCATTTTTATGGAAAAAGTATAAGAATAAAAGATTCTTACTTCATCGAGTTCTTCAAAATAGCTGTGAAATTGGGGCCCGATGTAATTTTTGGGTCCTATTTGGCTTAAGTCATGTTTTTTATGTAAAATTCATATTTTTCATACCGAATTCAAAATCTACTTCAAATTTTACGTTCTAATATATACCGTCCAAATTTGAAAATTAGGCCTTACATAAGTCTTCGTGGTTATCATTTGATTCTTAAGAAATCTTTAGAGTAACTCGTTGTCATTGCAATTTTATATGAAACGAATTCGAATAAAAGTTATTCATTTGTTGGGTTCTTCAAGAAGTCCTAAAATTCAAGTCCAATGTGAATTTTAAGATCTCATAAGGCCCAAATCTGGCTTTTTGGCGCAAAACTCATATTTGGTATTTAAGAATTGAATCCCACGAAGGATTGGATGTTCAAATAAGTATTTTCTGAAGCCAAAAATTGAGCTTCTTGTATATATATAAAATACATATTTGACCATCGAATCATTCGCGAATCTGGAAAGTATGAGTTTTGCGCCAAAAAGTCAGATTTGGGCCTTATATAATCCTAAAATTCACGTTGAGCTTGAATTTTAGGACCACCTTCTTGAAGAACTCAACAAATGAATAACTTTTATTCGAATTCGTTTCATATAAAATTGCAATGACAACGAGTTACTCTAAAGATTTCTTAAGAATCAAATGATAACTCACGAAAAAAAATCACGAGGGCTTACATAAGGTCCAATTTTCAAATTCGGACGGTATATATTAGAACGTAAAATTTGAAGTAGATTTTGGATTCGGTATGAAAAATATGAATTTTACATAAAAAATATGACTTAGATCAAATGGGACCCACAAATTACATCGGGCCCAATTTCGGGACAGCTATTTCGAAAAACTCGATGAAATAAGAATCTTTTATCTATTCTTATAATTTTTCCATAAAAATGCATTTTTAGCTAGTTTTTTAATTAGTTTCTCAGTGTCTGTGATACTCATGGTGATACATGCTACAAAGTCGCCATATTGGAAAATCAACTCTCAAAAAATTTTCCAACTATACATATTTCAAGTAAAAGTTCCAAAGACCACACTGGTATATTTTTCAGTACCACTCACGCCGTAATCAGAGTGAGACTTGTTACTTCAAACAAAATCGGCAGGTAAAAATTGCATTTTTCCAGGAAGAATGGTGGAAAATCGATATTAGAAATGATTTTTCCATGATTTTGACAACGGATTCGGAAAGAGCGGACTCGAAAATCTTAAGATATTTTTCATCAATATTTTACAACGTTTTCATCGTAAGTTCTTAAGCGGAAATCAACGAAAAATTTTGATCACTTCAGGCATTAATGGGTTAAAGAGGCTCATGAACGCTTGTATACGCTTCATCTTTAATCTGCGTAAGGATGAGCATGTCTCACGCTTCTATAATACCCTGGGATGGCTGCCCACCGATGACAGAAGAGTCTACCTCATCTGCTGCTTGGTCTTCACTATACTCAACTCAGGCATCCCCCCCTACCTTGCCTCCAACCTCCGCCCCCGCTCATGCTCGCGGGGCACCTTACGCGCCTCCTCACATGATCTTGTGATTCCCCCCTACAGAACCACCGCCTTCCAGCAATTTTTCCAATATATCGCCATGGAGTGGCGCACGTTTGCCCACGTTACAATTGACCACCAGCCATTCACAGCGCTTGAACAGTGGAAAGCCTCTAGGCACTGACTGCTGTGAGTGGCTATGGTCAATCGCAACGTGGGCAAACGGAACATTCTCGCCACGTCCCTCTGGAACTCCCTCCCCTTAGCCATAAAACAGGCCAAATCGCTTAACTCCTTCAAGCATGTCCTCTTCTGTCATCTTCGACGCGGAGTCCCCTGATATGTCAGCCGATTCTCTCCCGATGATTCTTACTCATTGTCACATCCGCGCTCATTTCTTCTCTCAGACAGGCACCGCGTCCCCGCGCACTCAATACTTAATAATATCTGGCGATTTTCACTGTCACTGTCATTCAAAATTCACTTGCTCTCTTCATACTCTCTTCATATTTTTTGTTGTCATTATCTCATCGATGTCTTGTGATTTTTACCATTCTCTCGTCTCAGTTCTTTATTTTTTATTTTTTATATATTCTTTTGTTTTTCTTTTTTTAATTTCCTTATATTGTAATTATCGACTCATGCGATTATTGTCATTACCACTGTACATTCTTAGAGAGCTTGCCCTAGAATGCAAATAAACACTTTATCTATTTATCTATCTATCCCCATAGTTCTCGCTTCTTCCTGTTAAATTCTTTTATCGGTTTCTCCCGTTACGCTCTTTCTACTTACTACCTCTCTCTTTCATTCACAATAAAGATTTTTTTATTAAAAATAATTTAACAAAATTTAATAATTAATTTTTATATTATTTAATTCGGAGATAGAAATTTTTATTGGATAAGAAAAGTCACGCTACGGCACGCGCGATGTAATCCGAAAACATTGATTTGCCAATAAGATGAAACACAAGAAGAAATCAAAGTGTCTTTAACATATATTTATTTTTACGCGACATAGAAGCTAAACAATATTTATATGTAGAAATTCCACGCTATTATTACGTTTAAGAAAGAAAAAATCAATGGAAGGAATGTATCTTGTTGGGTTAAACGCAAAAGTCATTACAATTGTACAGGACGAATGTATTCCATTAGTCCAACACAAATAGAATTATTTCATTTACGACTATTACTCATTGTAAAAGGAACTACCAGTTTCGATGTTTTAAGAATTGTAAATGGGGAAGTATATCAGTTATTTTCAGCGGCATGCCTAGCTTTAGGTTTGATTGAAGATGATGATGAATGAAAATAAGCTTTGAATAAAGCTGTAGGATGGATAATGCCCCGACAACTTTGTAAATTATTTGTATATATATTATTACATTGTCAACTGTTGCATTCTGAAGAGCTTTGGGAAAATTTTAAAGTAGCAATGTCGGAAGATTATGTTCAACACTTCGGATTGTTACAAGGACAAAGGAAAGCATATATGCAAATTAATATAATGCTTTATGCTGAAGGTAAAAATCTTGCTGATTTTCCACAAATGGAACAAATGATAGAAAAAGTTGAAGAAGATGATTATATGACATTTGAAGAAGCTATGAAAATTGGTACCAGACAATATGAACAGTTAAATGACAAGCAGAAAGAAATAGTAGATCTTAAACAGATTAGATATTAATAATCATAATAGTAATTGTATTTATATCGATGATCCAAGTGGTTCAGGTAAAACATTTATATATACGACTATCTATTATTTAGCCAAAATTCAAAATAAACAAATATGGCTTTTACGGGTATTGCAGCCATTATTGCCAGCAGGAAAAACAGTTCATAAAACATTTGGATTACCAGTTCCATTATTTACTGATTCATCATCTAGTATTAAAATTCAATTCAAGGAAGTTCATTATTTGAAAGAAACAAATATTTTTATTTAGGATGAAACGCCAACGGCACGATATGCTTTAGAGATAATGGATCGGACGTTGATATCATGAACAATAATTTATCTTTCGGTGGAAAAATTATTGTGTTAGGTGGTGATTTCAGACAACTTATTCCTATTAAAGTGGAACTCGAAGTGAAATCGTGAATCTTTCAATCAAATTTAGTTCTACTTGGAAACATTTTATAAATTTCTTTTTAACGGAAAATATGCGAGTTCTTCCCCGAGTAGCACAAAAACATTGGTCTTATATTGAGTCTATGTCGATTACCCAATGATCTTATATCGGCCCGATGTTTCGAAATGACAATGAACCGATATTGGCGGCGTCACGCTGGTTTACCGATGACCAATGGTTGGTGAAATGTTGGATTTTACATTTAGCCAACATTATACCAACAATTGAAAAATGATCCAATTGCATAAAAACATTGATTCAATATCGGATATATGTGGACTGTCTAAATTCTAAATATTGGCCCAAGTTGCCAAGTAATAATGAACTAACATTGATTGCAAGGCTTTGCGCACAATAAAGGAAATATTAGGAACAGAAATAAATATTAAATATTATATTCGTCCATAATACAATTGCAAACTTATTTAGAATTGTAGAAGTGATCGTCGCGACAAAATCAGAAGCGTTAATTATTAGTTCCTGTGACTCTAAATGAGTTTGTAATTATAGACAAGATATAAATATTTAAATATTTATTCACGTTCCTAATATTTTTCCCATTGTGCATAGAATTTTACAATATATATATAATTTTTAGCTAATATTTGGGAGTATCCCGATTGACCATGTCTCGATTAGACACCACCAATCACAGCGGCCTAGAGGCTTTCCATTGTTCATTTTAATTCTCTTTGAAATAAAAAATAATTACTACAATAAATTGAAAAATAACGCATTAAGGAAGTTTCTTAAATGATTTTTCCTTTGATGTTGTACCTTATTACGATAATGAGATTTTATTTAATATTATTTTGAAAAAATTATTGGTTAGTCCAACTTCGGCTAACCATCGTTCAACAAATGGTTAGTATTATGTCGTTAATCGATTAATAATGTATACACTTAACTAGTTAAAAATACTGCTAGTTATTTTGAAATAGTTTAAAATATACAAGGAAGCACAGCAATCCCTTTAATTCTTATAAAATAAATAAATAAATAGCCCGTCTAACGATTCATCGGATCGTAGCATTTTAATAATGTCGATCCAACATTGTTTTCCTAACTGCCGATGCTTCCGATTTAAAACCAACCGTTGGTCAACTAATATGTGCTGCTCGGGTCCAGAGGAAACTGAATTTGCAAAGTTTCTATTGGATATGAGAAATGGCATATTAAATGAGTTTAATGATAATATACAACTTTCTTGATTGTTGTATTGCACTCGTTGCCAATATTGTACAAGATATATATGGTAATTTAATACAAAATAAAGAATTTAATAATGAAATAGCTAAGTGTGCAATACTTTCTGCAAGAAATGCCGATGTAGAAGAAATTATATATAATTTATAAAATTATATATAAATAATAAACAAATAGTTGAATTATTAGACATTTGAAGAACGAATTTATATAAGTATAGATAGTACTGAAAACTGTAGTGATAATAGTGACATTGGTGAAGTCTTATTATCAGAACATTTGAATACTTTGTCTCCGTCATCTCTTCCATCTTATGAATTGTTTAAAACCGAATTGTATCATTATGTTGATTAGAAATTAATTAGTATTAATGAAAGTATTAATGAAGGTCTTTTCAATGGTACTAGATTAATGATTATAGAACTTGCTGATCAAAATGTAAAATTTTATCGGATGATAAAGTAGGAGATATTATTTTCTTAAATCGTATAACATTATATTGCAAATATATATATCCTTTTATTTTTAAAAGAAGACAATTACCAATAAAATTAGCTTTTGCTATGACAATTAATAAATTACAAGGACATTTAATAAAGTGGGAATAGATCTTTCCAAAGATGTATTTAATCATGGGCAACTTTATGTTGCTTTTTCACGGGTTTTTGGCAAACATTAAAAGTTTATCTTGGTAGCTAGCGCGATAATAAACAAGTTAAAAATTATATATATAAAGAAATATATGATCTTAAACTTATTATAGAAGAAAATTGTCAATATTAACTACTTTGTTTTCAGATTGAATTTCTTCAACAAAAACTAAAAATTAAACTATAAAAACATGTACATAAACTTAAGAGTGTCTTCTATCAAATACTATAGCAATATTTACATTTTTTCGAATTTTGCAAAAATTAAGTTTTTCGTAAAATAAGAAAAAATAAGTAATTGACAAAATGAGCTTCAAAATCGACATACTAGACAGTAATATTATATTTTTCTTTTCTTTTTTTTAAACAGCTATAAAATACTTATAAGTTTATATATATATATATATATTTATATAGGTTAAAGATTTTCTAAAAGCCTTTTACTTCGATATGTGAACGTTTTTTTGGATTATATAAATATCATATGCTATTCCGCAAAACACAACATATAGCACAATGATGATATAAAGAGTAGTTTAGGATAAAAAACTAACTTATTAAATCTCCTTAATAAATCTGCTAATAATGATATATAAATAATAGATTAGGATAAGAAACTAACTTAATAAATCTCCTTAATAGATTTTCTAATACTAAAACCACATTATGAGAAAAATAACAAAAGAGAAAAATTAATGAATCACTTTAGGACGCTACAAACATGTAAAATTATTTAACATTATCATTACCAATTATTATTTAAACTATGCAAATTGCAAAAGTAATAATAAAAGCAAAAATAATAATAATTTTTTATATAATAATTTGTATGAAAATATGTAATATCAAAAGTTTAATAGCGCGCGCCTGTTATGTTCTAGTAGAATTAAAATCACAAATAAATTGATCGTCAAATTAATATTGCTAATGAGTACCTCAAAAATTGCAAAGAACTTATTGCCAAAAATATTATCTCAGCCTTGGTTTAAACCTTGAATTCCAAAATTTTTTTTACAATATATAGCAAACGGTTTACACGTACATAATGTAAACAGAATATTTTGCATTTGAATATAAAAGAAATCATATCGGAAGAAATCATATCTTCTATGTGTTCTCTAATTTTTTTAAATAACTGTTGATAAAATTAGCAATAATTAAAAAATATTGATATAGTTTTGATAAATCGACATTATAGAGTTTCATAAAAAAATATAATAAATTTAGTATGTATTTGGTAAAAGTCAAAATGATATTTGTTCTCTCCAATCAATAGTTTACGTAAACCACTGATAAATTGTGGTTTCCTTATTTCGAACAGAGAACGTCATTATGATAATGTTTATCATCACTGCCTTAGTTGAAATTTCTTTCGCTCCGATTCATCGCATTGCATAGTAGTAAATCCTTACTAGCACCACTTAAAAATTTGTCGTGAGTACATAAATAATATTAATATTTTTTTAATTCTAAACTTATCAAAAATATATAAATTACATTCCGCAATTTAATAATTACATACAAGTTTTATTTTTTTTTACAATGCATTTTTAAATATATTACGTGATATTTATGAAATGGAATTAAAATTAATTTTGTTGTGTACTACAACTATATAATGTTGTGTAATACAACTATATAAAACAACTACAAATTTACAATAAAAAAGTTTAAAGCATTCAAAATGTAATATATAAAAGTGTATGCAACAGAAATTTAAAAGATATTAATTATAAATAAAATTATATTTTTATTCTATTACGAATTATAAATTATCTAAAATAACCTGTACACTAGAAATACTAAATCATTTTTTCGACTTTTTAAATTAAAAATCGGAATTTGATAGAATTATCCGGATAGAATTTTAGAATGAAAATATTGGGTTAGAATAAAAGTTCGTAGCGTTTTTTTAGCTTAAAATTGTATATACAATATTTTCGTAAAAAATGAATGAAATTTAAATTTAAGAAAAGAATTTTAAAGCTTGAAATCTCTATTTTCAAACTTATTATATTTTCTGAGTTTATGTGAGTTTAGTAATTTTTACATACAGAAATTTATGAGCTGAAAAAGATGGAAAATTTTCTTTTTTCTTTGTTGGTTTGTAACGTGCTCAAATTAAATTTAAGAAAAATTTTGATTATCTATTGTGAAAGCTTGAAGCTTTCCCTACAAAATTATTTTTTACAAATATTTTTTATTCTTAAATTATTCGCAAGTTAAGTTAAACAAGGATTCTGATTTTGATTGTTCATAACTCCATTAAAATCATCGTACCGTAATTTGTAAAACAGATTCTGAAAGCTGAAACTTTGCTCTATCAAATGGTTTCATACTAATTTTATAAAATATAGAAATTTTAGAGCTAAAAAATGCTACTTTTATTCCAGCCAATGATTATTATAAATTAATTATTATAAATAATATAATTATTATAAATAAATTATTATATAATTATTATAAATAAATAGTAACATAAAAGTACAATATTTCAGAATTCTATTCTGTTAAGATAAAAAGCAAAGAATGTTAATTTTAAAAATCAAAATGATTAGGTATTTCTGTGTTAAACTGGAAAAAGTGCACACAAACCATTGATTTGACCTTGGATGGCGTCTTTAAAGTTAGGTCGAAATTACATCGAATTTTTTAAACGTAACACCATATTTTTGATTCAAAAATCGAATAGCTGATAGCAAGAGCTTTTCAAAAGATTATAATGAAGTTTATTTTCATTATGTACTTCCCGAGTTATGAGACTCAAAAGTTACAATCTTCATCATTAACATCGGAACCCTAAATTTATTAACGTGAGCCTTCTTGCCTCTCACGTCGGGGTGTTTTATCGTGCTATTAGTGCTGTAATACATACTATGTACATAAAAAATGAACTAAAAATAAACGCATTAAAAATTTAATAAATGCTCAAAAACGTTTCCCTGAATATCAGTGCAATGTTGTAATCAAAAAACGTAATGCTGAATCATGAACTCAGTAACAAATTTCTACTTTTTGACATGCTTGTGATATTCATTCATGTCATTGGACCAACAGGATATGGACTTGTATGGAACTTTCCAAAAAAATTTGCGGCGAAATCTAGTGCAGAGCGCGCTTGGCAGATGACAATAAACAAAGATTCAACGTTGATACGAAACCAAAAACTTAGCTCCAACGATCGTGATCGAAATGTTTATCTCGCGTTTTTACTGATGAGGCAAAGGCAAGACACTATCCTTGTAATGCTCAAGTCTGTAACGCATGTTCTAGAATACGTGCGAGAAAAAAAGAAGGAACAAGATCGCACACATTCGTTTTCGTGGAATCCGTTGACAGAAAGTAATCAGCATGAAGAATTTTGCCAAAGAAGTCAGAATTAATAATCCAAAAATAGCACGTTAATAAATTTAATGTTCCGATACTAATAACGATGACGAAGATTGTAACTTTCGAGTTTCATAATTTGGAAAGTACTTAACGAAAATGAACTTTAGAGTGTTTTGAAAAGCTCTTGCTATCAGCTATTAGATTCTGGAATCAAAAATATGGTATTCCGTTAAATCGATGTGATCTTGATCTGTTCTTAAGGACGCTACCCAAAGTCAAATCAACGGTACCTCCTTCTTATATTCCTCTTCGAACCATACAACTTTTGTTTGAAACATTTTTCCGTATCTACCATAGTTTTTGAAAAATCTTAATGCATTATTTAAAATAGGACACTTTGTATATATGAAGTTTTATTTTTAAAGTTTATTTTATATATAAAATTTATATTTATATTTATATTTATTATTCTAATAATTATATGTGTACATATATTATATGTATTAAAATATCCTTCCATTTATATTTACATATATAATTATATATATTTGTTTCGTTATATATCTTTTTTCAAACTTCAGAAAATACTAATTGCAGATACATATAGAATGCAAATGTAACTGTAAATTTACCACATCCAAATAAATTAAATCCTTATTTTTACTAATTTATTTACAAAATATATTTGTTTTGCTAATTTTAATAATTAGTTTTTATAATCGTAGTAGTTTAGCCGTAATCTGAAATATTTTGATTATAAATGTGTATCAATTTTAATATTATATTAAGCAAAGCATGTGCACTTTTTCCATTTTAGCACAGAAGTAGCAAATCATTTTTAATTATTTTGATTTTTTTTAATTAACATCTTTGTTTTTCTATCTTAACAGAATAGAATTCTGAAATATTTTATTTTTATGTTACTATTTATTTATAATAATTATTTTCATTATAAAACCTATAATTTTATCAAATTCCGATTTTTAATCACGAAAGAGAATAATAGTTTAAAAAATCAAAATGATCAAAAATGATTTAGTACTTCTAGTGTAAAGGCCATTTTAGATCATTTATAATTCGTAATAGAATAAGAATATGATTTTATTTATAATATTGTGTTTTGTGCAATACAAAAAACATTAGATGATTTAGAAGTACATATGTACAATCGGAAAAATAATGATTCTATATATAAAAAGTTTAAACTAATGATTTTAATTATGTAAAATCTGTAAAATACACATAAATTTATTTTTCTTTACTGATTGCACCATTTAATGACAGATAAAATATAAAAAAAGTATCAAGTATAAAAAATGTCAAATATAGACGGTCTTCTCGCACACGAAAAGCTGCTTTAAAAAATGCATGATATCATTACAAAATTACCTTTTTAAAAAAAGGTAAAAAAAGGGTGTCAAATATAGGCGTAATTTAAAACACCTCGAAAAAATTAATGTATTAAATTAAAAAATTAAACCTAAGTGGTACGAATTATTACTCGAGAAAAACTGATGTATCAAATTAAAAAGTAGAACCTAAGTGATAGTATCTTTGTATTTCCACTTAAAAAATCTTTATTTTAATTCATAATAATGAACCCTAATAATATTTATATCATTTGTATAAAAGATTTGATATCAAATAAATGGCGCCAAGTTATGATCCCATTTCAAAAGTTCTATAATAATAAACCTTAATAATATTTATATCATTTGTATAAAAAATTTGATATCAAATAAATGGCGCCAAGTTTCATCCTGTTATTTTGACAGTTAAATTCCACACGCAGTTTGAAGAGAAAACTATTGTACCAGACCCAAGTACACATGTATATATATTTTTATATATATATATGTGACATTCCACGTCAAGTGGCCCCTCCCTCTGTCCAAAAATTGAAGCGACTTTAAATATTGACTTTGGGCTTAAAATGTTCGTATAAGCGGGAGCTTTTGAAATTTGAGTGGCCTTTTTGAAAAACTCCATAACTCCACGACCCCATAAGCAAAATAACCCAAAAACCTGATGAAGTGATCTTACAATATGATTTATACGACTTGTCTCATCTCAATAATCGCTTTAATTGAGCTGTTTGGCCCTAAAACCCTCATAAACTATTAACCCCATAAACTATTGACCCCTTGACCTTATAACCCTCAAACCCCTATAACCACATAATCATATAGCCCCATGAGCTTCTAAACCCCTATAATCGAAACCATCGCACTTTGATTAGCTTTCTATACCTCCGTAATTCTGTAATCCCATAACCCCTTGACCCTAAAACACCGAAACCCCATAATCCCATAACCCCATTCTAGAATATGCCCAATTACAAATTTGAATACGCATCATGTTCTACCTGCACAATGTCACGACTCATTCCAAAAACTGCATTACCATGTCGTCAGTATCCAAAAACTCCATAAAAATCATAACTTAATCTGACCTTGTAATCCATTCAAAATTAGTGTTTTCTCAAAATTTGGACTGGTTTTAGCGTTACCCACCTGACCACGTGGAGGTATCAGTCATCCCAGGACTCATCTGTTTAAAGCAGGGGCATCTACGCCAGAAACAAAAAAAAAGCTAATTGAATTGGATTACAAGGTCAGACTTATTAAGTTATGATTTTTATGGAATTTTTGGATACTGACGACATGGTAATGCAGTTTTTGAAATGAGTCGTGACATTGTGCAGGTAAGACATGATGCATATTCAAATTTGTAATTGGGCATATTCTAGAATGAGGTTATGGGGTTATGGGGTTTCGGTGTTTTAGGGTCAAGGGGTTATGGGATTACAGAATTACGGAGGTATAGAAAGATAATCAAAATGCGATGGTTTCGATTATAGAGGTTTAGAAGCTCATGGGACTATATGGTTATGGGGTTATAGGGTTTTGAGGGTTATAAGGTCAAGGGGTCATGGGGTTAATAGTTTATGAGGATTTTAGGGYCAAACAGCTCAATTAAAGCGATTATTGAGATGAGACAAGTCATATAAATCATATTGTAAGATCACTTCATCAGGTTTTTGGGTTATTTTGCTTATGGGGTTATAGAGTTTTTCAAAAAGGCCACTCACATTTCGAAAGCCCCCGCTTATACGAACATTTTAAGCCCAAAGTCAATATTTAAAGTCGCTTCAATTTTTGGACAGAGGAAGGGGCCACTTGACGTGGAATGTCACATATATATATATATATATATATATATATATATATCAATGGAATAAAGCTTTAATTACAAAAAATTAAAGAAATAACAATGCAAAATGAAAAAATTTAATTTAAATAAAAAAATTTGTATGTAAAAAAAATTGGCGCTGCAAGATAAGGTAAACAAAAAGACAAATTAGTGTAATAATAAATTATTTCAAGGTCTAGCAGCACCAAGTTTTTTTACATAAAAATTTCTTGATTTAAATTAAGTTTTTTCATTTTGTATTGTTACTTCTTTAATTTTTTGTAATTAAATCTTTTATT
>JANQDE010000113.1:18769-67123 GCA_037157785.1 Cephalotes varians | reverse complement strand
CCTATCCCTACTAGTTTTCGAGATATTTGACTGGATCACTTCAGATGGTCCACCCTGTATACGAAAAGCGAATATATACGTTCTCACAAGTCTATCAATATACACGAAAGACGTAAATATACGCCCTCTACATTTTTCTTGGTCAACGAGCATAACGATATGCGACAGCCAGTCGCAGCGATCGACATGCCAATATCGCGCCATATATTCTATGATGGATCTATGCGAGAGTGCGCCGTAGTCAAAAAGTTAATTTGTGTGTCATTGGCGACGCATATTCCTAGCTGTAAATGTTTGTAAACGTATTTTTAATTAGACATTGTGCGAAACTGTGTGCGAAGTTACATAGTTGCATGCGGAAAACTTATTGAAAGCGTGAGACAATTATTTATTTATTRTATTCGAAAATGTATAGTAGTTAATAATCACTTTAAACACCTACAATAAAATAAATATTTTCATTAAAAACGCGTAAGTTTTTATTCAATTTTCTTTTTCCCATAAATGTGATTTTTTTAATGTTATAAGATCATCTTCTCTCATCAGATCAACATATTTTGGTTGAATTTGTATTTTATAAACCATATAACTACGTTAATGAAAACATACCATCTCATTTAAAAAAATGACGATTGAAATTGAAATTCTTGAAATTTCAAAAAATATAATTTTGAGAAAATTTTTTGGTTTTTTTTTTTGTTTATTATAATATTTGTCTCTTCGAAACTTTTTTCTTCGGTAATTTTTTTGTATCATTAAAAACAACAGAGATATTCTAAATGCTCGTGTTACAGGAAACACGTTACATATACATGATGTGCCTATGTTAAATACCTCAAAGTAAAACATTTTTGAAAAAAGTTTCAAATAAAAGTTGTATTTTACGTGGTACATTAAGTAGCAATGTTGGTGTGACTTTAAATAGTTGTTAAGCTTATGTAAAAATTATTTTAATATTTTTAATTGGAAATTTTCATTTTTTATTGCATATTCTTGCTTACATTAAGAGCTTTTTAAAACACTATAATAAAATTCTTTTCCATTAAATATTTTCCAAGGTTTGGAAGACAGTACAGAAATACAACATCGTCAACGTCAAGAGACACGGTAGTGTTTTGCGATAAGTTTTCTTTTTTCCGACCGCGATCGGTCATGTATATTTACGCGAACCAGCGAGTTGCGAACACCCGAGATTATTCGATTTCAATAGCTGAATCAAGTTCTGAAGATAAGCTCAATCGATAGCTTGGGGTCGAATTATACAGGGTGTCCCATAAGTCGAGATCATAATCGGGAGGTAATTGGGGACTCAAAAACAAGAAAAAAAGTCAATATGTCCAGAAATGCATTGTTTTTGAGTTATCGGCATTTTAATGTTGAAATTTGAAATTGCTACATTTCAAATTTTTTATCAAGATTAAAAGAAGGTATAGTTTTTTAGTATATGAGTTTTATAACATAACTAAAATTAAATAAAAGTTACGGGTTGCTATAATATTACAGGAGTGACAAACTATGGTTTCTGCCAAGGGATGCTAAGGGTTGTACCTTCGTGATACATTCTGGGTACTAAAGTAATCCGCGACTTTTATTTGACTTTAGTTATAAGAACTCATATCAACTATTCCTTCTTTTAAATTTGACAAAAAATTTGAAATTCAGTAATTTTAAATTTCAACATTAAAATGATGATAACTCAAAAACAATGTATTTCCGGACGTATGTTCATTCGAATTTTTTTCTTGTTTTTGGGTTTCCAATTTCTCGAGCGATTGACTTTACGGGACACTTTGTATAATAAAAGTGTTTTTATTTTTCTTCTTGCGTGCTCTACAACGGAGATATCACGCTGCAAAATCCAAATTTGGAAATTTTGCTTTAAGAAACGTTGTTATTAACGTTGCCCGAGAATATGTACTGTTGGAATTTTTATCGCTAGAAGCTATAGGCTGGCAGTGAGAGCGCACATTGCTTCTTTTTCATGCATCCCTTTGGCGGTTAACGATGTCGTGAATTTCATAGCGAGTTTAACAGAATTCGACAACTGATGATAACTCTTGGTTTCCACGCGTTGTCGCTCATTATAGCGCATATTAAACGCGCACAATAGTGTTTACATGCAGCGTTATATAAATGTGATAGCTCCCAATTTTATTACAAACCAAATAAATTTTATTACATATATAGGATTAGGAAAAAATATCGGAAAATATTCCCCAAAATATCTCGAAAACTACCCAGATAACAATTCAGCACATATTACTTTCACGGCGTGATCATCACGATTGCGTGGAACATCACGTTGCTCTCACGAAGTGATAGAAGCACGTGTGCGAGCGTAAAAGGTGACACTATATAGTCATGTAAGGAGTGTATATGAGCATCTAAAAATTTCGTATCTGTACAGTAATGTTTGATTATATTCATTAAAATATATGCATATTAATAATAATTGTAAGAGTTTACGTTATCTTCACGGCGTGATTATCATGCATGCATACAAAAACATATTCATGTTGCCTTCACGATCTGACAGGACATGTGTGCAAGCGTAAAAGTTGGCGCTATGCAATTACTCGTGATGAGGGCATTTGTGCGAGCGATTTGAGTTTGAATAATTGAAATGTATATCCTAAAATTATCAAAATGTTTCAATCATTTGAAAGTGTAAAAAATATCAAAAATATCAAACTTTTGACATATTGTAAAATGTAAAAATACGTATTTAATTTTAATTTAATTAAATTTAATTCTAAAATGTAAATATAAAAAAGATGCAAAATTATAAAAATGAAAAAAATTTTCAAAATTTATATTTATTCGATGTGTAAAATGTCAATAATATAAAAAATGTAAACATTGTCAAAATGTTGATACTTTTCATATTTTTTAAAGTTTAGAAAATATTTTTAGAAAATTTAAAAATTATGTTATGTAAGCATATTTTATATTTTAGTCTTATCCCGTTGTCGATTACATTGTTGAACAAGATCATTCCTGTCTCGAATCTTCGTGTCTCAGTCAGGAGCGCAAGGCGCGATACCGAACTTTTGGAAATGCGTGATTGGTCCCACGGAATTGCCCGATAACGCCTAATTGATTGGCGTCTAGGACCTCCCGCGAATATATAAGAGCGCATTCAAATCGGGAGTCAGTTCTTGTAGTCACGGCGAACGACTAATATCGTCCTTAGTTATTAGTACTCAAATTGTATCGACTACAATTTTTCAGAAGTGAAATAATGTCGATAATGTCGAATCTCACGGTATTTTGAGTGGTACAGTGAACTTTGTGTGACTTTTAACGAGCTCTGTGTGAACGTCGGCACGAAGTAATTTCGACGCTGTGTGCATGAAAGCGGGGACACGATACTCGGCGAAGTACGACGGGTACTATATACTCTGTGTTACGCGCGGAATATTATTTTGCTGTGTGCGAAGATATCCGAGTACCGGCGGACCGTTCTGTGTGAACATTGTCTTGTTGTCGTTCTGCACCATCATGAAGCCATTGGAAGGTGACGATTTCACCTTAGTTGAGCTGAAGAACGCTCTTAAAAAGAAAGGACTGCCTACTAAGAGAGCGAAAACAGAACTTAGTCAGTGGTTGAGTGAGCTAGATTCGAATATCTGGAAAATCTCGAGCGAGAAATTAAATAAAGTGCCTTGTGAGGAGGGTACATCTTCGGCTGTCATGCAAGAGACGACGGATGAGTCGATGGAGACCGGAAGACGATGTTTCGATCCATGAGAGAGGATTAGAAGATACACTAGTACTTCCGGGAGAACGAGATTATTTACAGCAAGAGTTAGAGCTGTGTCGAAAGGAGAGAGAGCTGCTAGAGAGAGAATGTATAAAAAGTACCGGAATCCAAGACTATTTCTAAAGATAACGAACAAAAAAAAGTTTAAATATGATATTTGCAGAATTTACAGAAGAACATCTGATAATGACTTTGGTACAGAGGTCGTTTAAAGATCAACTGAAATTTTTTAATGGAAATCCCTATTTTTTACTCTAGAAATAAAAAGAGCAAGAAATTCTACATTCAGATATCTCATAGAGTCAAATTGACTCGTAGGGATCATTTCGAGATCAAATTAATTTTTCAATAATAATTTTTTACGAAAGCAATTTTGAAGAAAATGTTAACATGAAATTAGCAAGGTTTAAAATGGAGCATCTGATGATGACCTTGGCCCTAGTGTAGGGGTCAAATTTAGAAGTCTTTTCAAGATCAATTTAAAATTTTTAAAAGGAAACCTTTATTTTTACTCGTAACAGAAATGGATAGAGCAGAAAATTTTACGTTAAAAACACGGAGTGATATGTGGGGTCACATTGACTCCAAATGATCATACGAGAGTCAACTTGTTTTTTTATGTAAAAAATTAAATTTGATAAACTAAGGATGAAAATTTTTTGCCAGTTAAGGGTTATCAGGAGATGATTCAAATGAAGGCAAGATCAGTGTAATTCCAAAAAAAAGCAAAACCTGTAAATGATCCAGCTAATAAATATAAGATCAGTTAGCCAATCCAGCCAACAATAGTAAAAATTAATTGAGAAGATGCTCAAATTGTTCACCATTCTTGATAATATCCTATTCGATGGATCTTAAAATTCTAAAACGACATTTTTAATTTCATTGGGGAAGTGCTGCTTCATCAATGATTCGATGTCTTAGATCATTTAGATGAGGCTTCATATTGTAGATCTTTCAGATAACCTCATAGAGAGTAATCGAGGAGTGTCAAATCCGGTGATCGGACTGGCCACTTAATTGTTTCTTTTCTTTCTATCCATCGATCAGAAAAAACTGTTTTTAAATAATCATTTCGTCTCGTTCATAATGAAGTAGTGCACCGTCCTGGAACTACGTATTTTTAATGTTTTTATTTACAATCGATTATTGCGGACACTACTTCATTTCTCAGCATGTTCTCATATCTTTGGGCATTCAAGTCACCTACAAAAAAAGGTCCAATTAAACTATTATTTGGTATACCTATCCAAACATTCAACTTCTACGAATATTAGGTGTTATCTTCTCGCATCCAATAAGGATTTGCATCAGACCAATATCAGATTCTATTATGTTTATTTAGAGTAGAATTTACCATTTAGTTGAAACGTTGCTTCATTGGAAAAAACAATTCTAAATAAGAAATCAGGATCTGTATTTATTTTTGCCATCATGATTTTACAGAATTCAACGCATCGAACTAAGTCATCTTTAATTAACTCATGTACCAGACGACTGTAAAGGGATGAAATTTGTTCTGCTTCAACATTTTATGAACAGACATAAGGTTTATTTGTTCTTGAGCAACTTTGCGAATCGAAGTGTGAGGATCCTTCACAAAAAATTGCAAGACATCTAATGACTTTTTAGGATTTATTGCTGACGCTAGTCTTCCTAGTTTTGGCGGTTTTTGACAGTACCTGTTTTTACAAACCGTTGTATTGTTCTTTTAACGATTGATTTTGAAATTGCATTATTCTGAAAAGTTGCATTAAACAGATCTCTTGTGGCATTATACGATCTTTCTACATCATAGGACATTCCAGCCTCTCAAAAGTGAGATATGTTCCGAAAGGCATTGCATAATGAAAAAATATTAACCAAATATTAACCAAAAGAAAGTCTAGATGAAATAGAAAGAATAGATGAAAAAAGTATACAAAGAGAAATAAAAAATTCGAAAAAGAGAACACAATGACCAAAGAATAAAAAACTATTTAGAAATGATTCCTCAAAATTATGTTTTATCAAAGAACACAAATAGTCGATTACTAGTTCGGTACGCTATAAGGAAAAAAAAAATATCAAAAATAACTGGGCGCCACGCAGGCTAAGGCATTAGAGACTACGACGCTTGGACTGACTGAAAACGATCTCAGGTTCGATTCTTAACTGATGCCAATTTTTTTAATTTGAGATTAGCAGCCTTAGATAAGACTATAAAGTGCTGAAAAGATACTTGCTGATGCATAAGCGTACTAAGAACGAAATTTTCAAAAGAAATCTGAATATTATACGATATGAAAAAGTTCACCGAAGATTTCAATACTGGCTTGATTTCAATAAAGTGGACATAGTATTTAAAGTCTATCAAAGTCACCTTGTTCATAGAAGCCAGTGGATTGCATCCTATCTGAAAGTGCCGACTACTAGAATATGCGTATAAAAGTATGCAGACAGATTTGATCTTGAAATGATCTCTAGAAATCATTGTGTCCTCATAACATTTAATCATGTACCATATCATAAAATTTTCTGCTCTGTCTATTTCTGGAGTTAAAAATGGAGGTTTCCTTTTTAAAAAATTTTAAATTAACCTTGGAATGATCTCTAAATTTAAGTCCTACACTGGCCAATCAGATATTCCACTGTCATCAGATGTTCCATTTTAAACTCTGTTAATTTCGTATTAACATTTTTCTCTAAACTGCTTTCGTAAAAAATTATTATTAAAAAAATGATTTGACTTCGAAGTGATCTCACGGATCAATTTGACTCCATGACATGTCTGAATGTAGAATTTCCTGCTCTTTTAATTTTTGGAATCAAAAATAGGGGTTCCTATTTAAAAATTTCAAATTGACCTTGAAATGACCTCTAAATTTGGGACCGAAGTCATCATGAGATGCTCCTCTGTAAACTCTGTAAATTTTATATTTAAACTTTCTTTCTTGTCCGTTATCTTTTGAGATATTCTGAGTTTTCGATACTTTTACACATCTTGAATATAAAGTAATTATTAAATGTAATAATTTTTTTGGTGTATTGTTATGATTATTTATGCATCGCCTAATTTTCATTTGCTGAAATAAATATTTTGTGAAAATTTTTGTTAAGAAAATGGAGAAAACAGTCTCGAATTTGCAACTTGCAGCATTTTATCCCATCGCCTTATCGCCCGGTTACATCAACGTAGATTAACTTCAATTCTCGATTCAACTTTTTCTTTATCTTTCTCTAATTCTTAGAACTAAAAAAAGATGAAGAGTAAGTTGAATCGAAATTAAATTTAATGTATATATTAATGAACTAGATATTAGACGCTCTGCTAAATTTGCTGTGTTAACTTCGTAAGAGGTACACACGAAGACACAAATACCTTAACACGAAGTAAATGCATATCGAGACATATTCAGCGCATGTAATCCATCTCTAGATATTCATGTATCATAATTATTCGGCAAAATTGTCCTGATATATTTTAGGAACACTTTGTAATAATATATCTTAAATAAACAATTAAATAACTAATAATTTAATTATATATACAGGGTGAATCTTAATGATTGTGTCAATGTTTTATCATGAAAGATGACTTATTGATTGCAGCTTTTCTCATGCTTCATTTTTATGTGTCTTTATTTTTATGCGACTTTTTTACGCGTTTTTTTCGAATAACTTAATTTTTTTTACGTAATTTCTTATTATGTGGATTATATTCACTGTATAAAAACAGAATTGAGTGTAAAATATTATTCTTATAGAGTATGGAAAAATATTCCAAAAGTGGAATTTCAAGGATCCATTATTATTTTCAATTTTTATTGTTTTTATATGCAAAAAATTCATCTCAAAAAATTCAATAATGCGATTATTCTATAAGAATTATATTTATAAAATATTAAAAAATATTATTTATAAATATTATGTATAAAATAATATTTTTGCACTGTACAGTATTTTCAGTTTTCTAAGAACAGCATTTTACACTCAATTCTCTTTTTACATTTTCTCTTTTTTATGATGTATATAATAAAATCCACATAATAATGTCGTGAGCGCATTCCTCACAACATAGCGCTTAGCGCTAAGACAGCCGCGATACGCCGATTCTCTAATTTCGCTTATCACAGCCATGATTGACTTTGACTGCGGCAAGACGAAACTAGCCCGAAGATCGCAGACACTTCCCCTCAAGGAAGTAACTGCAACCTTGCTGATGTTGCCGGTGCTAACCGGAAGAATCGGCCCAGCAACCGGCAGACGCTGGGCATTATAAAAACGATGCATCGAAAGAAGGGACAATTGTGATTAAGGAACGGACACGCGAGGGTCGGTTCGTCGAAATTAAGTAACGCGCGTGTAAATCCCATAAGTTTAAAAGTACAAAACGTAGTGTTGTTCATTCATCGCCCTCCTTCTCTCCGGGAATCCCAAATTCGTACCGTCCTGGCACAACACTGGTCAGAAGTGGGATCCCGGAGCGTCCTAAGGGCGACTTGGTGAACTGGAAATCTACAACAAAGGAAGCGGATCAGTAAGAGACAATATAACAGTCAAGCAGCAAAGTGAAAGCCCGATCCAGAGCGAGAGAATACCCGGTAGAGCAGCCAGCAAGCAAATAAGCAACGCAACCAGAGACGACGCTGACTTACCGCACGACAACTCGCCAGCCCCGAGCAGCACACGAGACTACGACGATGCGTCTTGCGCCGTTAATGTAAGCCCGTAAAAATTTTCATTAAAATTGCGAACGAAGCGCTTAGACTAAGCAAGTGCGTAAAGACGAATGTCTAGCGAAAGACACACGCGTAACAGACAGTCCCCAAATTCGACACTGCGAGAACCGACCGAATTAACGTCGATACAAATTGCGAGTAGAGCGCTTGCCACTATACGCGATAACGTGCAGAGCCTTAATCAACGCGAATTCAAGCGACGAAAACCAAACAAGCGTACCAGCAAACGTAGATACAGAACGCGAATATCCATACGACGCGAATGATTACAGTCTTATCGCGCCAAACAGAGATAACGTCGTGAACTTACGAGTAGAACAGGTTGACAACCTTAGACACTCAGACTCATTTGACGGAAGCTTATTCGGATTTAACGACAGACTTCAAGCACTAAACAACGAAATGGCACACACGCCGGAACGCGCACCGGAAGCCACGGTATACAATGAAATAGACGAAGAAATTCTGCGTTTAAGAAATTCACTATTACGAAACGACGAAGCAAGACCTTCGAGAAGAGTCACATTCGGTGACCAACGAGAAAATATTTCAATACGCAAATTGCTGCAAGAAATTCGAGAGCTATGAATGCAACTGTTAGGACCGCCGGTAAACGAACACAGAAATCGTGACAGTGGACGACAAGAAATTTTTGGACAGTCGAGTCACCCGTTAGATCTAACATACGGAAGAACACACGAAGTGCGTAATCAACCGGGACCTTCATTCGGCTTCTTAACGTTGAAGGAAGCAAGAAATATGGTGTCGACAATCGACGGCGAGTCAAGGGACCGTGCGAGAGTTCCTCAACGCGGCTAATTACGCGATGAAGAATATTCATCCAGCAGATGAGTAAACGCTCTTAGAAGCCATACTTTGCACCAAATTTAAGGGAAAGGCAATGATAAACTTTCACACACGAGATGTGCGCAGCTACGAACAACTCAGAGGAAATAGAAATCGAGTACTTAGGCAAGTAAAGCACCGCGCATCTACAAATAGAATTTAATTCGCTCAAACAAAAAACGGGAGACAGCGCGCAAGATTTCGGACGTCGTGTAGAAGTTCTAGCCATGGAGTTATTTGAATCCATGGAAGATGGACAGAATCACACGATGGAGCAGCAGCATGCAATATTAGATAACGATCAAGTTACAAGCATTGCACAATTATCAAGTAGGACTACACAACAATATCAAGTTGTTGGTCCGTTCGCAACGATATCGCACTCTACAAGAGGCCGGAGCCAGCGCCGAGGAAAAAATAAAAGGCCCAAACCAAAGGAGCAGCCAACACCTTCCCAAAGGAAAAACTGACGCCGGACGTGCGCAAACCACACGGTATTCCATGATCCAGTGTCACAAATGTGGAAAAAATGGCCACTATGGACGAGATTGTCGCATCAGCCGATATGCTAACCGCTTCACACTCTCAAGGCCAGAGAAAAATACTGGAATGAACACAGTAGAGAAATACTGCACTCGCTGTAAAAAGGCCGGGCACAGCCGAAATGAATGCATGGACCTGAGAAAGCACAAAGACGCCCACAGAAGATGAACAGCAGCAAGAAGCAGGAACACACTACTGCACTCGTGAAAAGGACAAAGAAGCGAATTGAATGCTCAAACTCTTCATCCAGCAGCAGTGAAGAAAACGAAGAAAAAGAAACGACAAGAAAAAAATCGCGACCTGCACGAGAATACAAGGTAACGCAAATAAAGGGGAAATCGCAAACAAAAACGGGTCTAGATCTAGTAGCTCTACCTATACAAGAGACAAAAAAGGGTAAAATGAGTCTCTTGCTAGACACCGGAGCGACACTCACCCTAATAAAATAACGAAACTTAAAAGATGAAACGCCAGTACGCGAAGAGCGCGTAACTTCTAACAGGAGTTACAGGACATACAACTCACACTTCGGGAAAAATACATGTAACAAATACTTTAAGGTATAAATAGAAATAAGGAAACTTGACCCTCTCTCGTCTCCTTCTATTAAAGGAGGAGAGATGTCGTGAGTGCATTCCTCACAACATAGCGCTTAGCGCTAAGACACGAGTCGCGATACGCCGATTCTCTAATTTCGCTTATCACAGCCATGATTGACTTTGACTGCAGCAAGACGAAACCAGCCCGAAGGTCGCAGACACTTCCCCTCAAGGAAGTAACTGCAACCTTGCTGATGTTGCCGGTGCTAACCGGAAGAATCGGCCCAGCAACCGACTGACGCTGGGCATTATAAAAACGATGCGCCGAAAGAAGGCGCGGAACAATTGTGATTAAGGAACGGACACGCGAGGATCGATTCGTCAAAATTAAGTAATGCGCGTGTAAATCCCATAAGTTTAATTAAAAGTTGTACAAAACGTATAGTGTTGTTCATTCGTCGCCCTCCTTTCCTCCGGGAATCCCAAATTCGTGCCGTCCTAGCACAACAATAAGAAATCGCGTAAAAAGAATTACGTTATTTGAAAAAAATACATAAAAACGTCGCATAAAAATAAAAACGCTTAAAAATGAATCGCGTAAAAAGAGAGTTGAACATATTAGCTATATGCATAGCTTTTGTAAAATAATATATGTATTGCGATCATACTCGCAAGTAACGGGCAATCTTCGTCGGACATCTTTAACGCAACTCGACTTTTACTGTGCGGGGAGGCGTGTTCCAATATCGTTATACAACGCTAAACTTGGGCGTGTCACTCCTTCCCGAAATGCTTTCTCAGACACTCCTTTAAATTAATTAAAAATCAAACAGGTGCCGACGGCAAAAAAACCGACTGCTCCGTTTCACCATAATAGAGAGAGTGGTTCATTGCTATAAGGAGTGAACGGCGAGAGGGAAGAGAAAGAAGAATTACGCTCATATAACAAGAAAAGAATAACAGATATATTTTTCATAGAGAGACACTATATTACGCCACGTAGATGACATACAAAGTGCCAGTAATCTATATCCGAGTCGAGAGACTGAATCGCATCAGCAATGCATTCGCAATCGCACAATGAACAAACTCTTATTTCCCGACAATCCCTCGGTAACGCATCGGCTCGGAAATTACGCGCACAATGATCGGCTACGAAGACCGTTAGTAAGACTCGAATAAGAGCGCTCTCGCACTGCGAAAGCGACAGAACTTAACTCGCGGCGGAAGATTCTATATAATACTAAGAGACTCGATTCGAGACGTACAATTCTCTCTGTGACACGATTAACCGAGAAAAAGACAACACGACACATACGCATGACTTGACTGTGGCTGATGTTTTATCCGCGGCTCTCTACAGAAACTCTCGTATCGGATAAATGGCGCGGTCGGGACCGGATCACAGCCGCTAATGGCGGCCGCATGCTATTACGCGTTATTACCGCTTGCGATTCATCCAATATCTGTGATCGACGGCTTGTCACCAGTGACGACCTCCTCCTTGCTCTCGATATTTCTCGATATTCGCGAGCCCTCTCCTTTGCCGTTCGGTAGTCTGAGCTCATTCCTTCGTTTTCGGCTGCGACCTCCTGCGCTCTCTCGAATTCAGATCCGCGTCGATCCTCGGGGCACTATCTGTTGCGGTCACAGCACAAGTGCCAATCGGGGTTTCCGCAGGAGAGCCGCAGGCAAGCATCACTCCACTTAGCGGAGAGGGGGGGATCGTCTCGCTTCCGCATTGGTCAAGGTCTTTCTAGCGCGACTCGGGCGAATAGCGCGAGTCCGCGACAGTCGTCCGTTGATCCTGCGGTGCGAAACTAAAATTTGATAATAGCGTCTTTCACGAGGTCATCGCCCATGTCCGCTCCTGGTCGGCGTTCCGCGGGCTCTCTATGGCATCCAGTAAGAAGCTTCCACTTCTCGAGTGACCTTCGGGGCCGACTGTCCCTCGTGGGTCGCCTCCGGCGGCTGGAAGTCTTATTCTCCTGCAAAGATGCAGCGGCAACAATAGTTCCACAGAAGCGAGTATAATAGTAAAAGTAATACAATCTGCTCTCTCTGCGGACCCTCGGAAGTTCCGCTGTCTTCTTGATTGTTGTCATCCCTCTCGAAAGTCTTGTCGGATGGCCGTCATCTATGAAGCATTTAGTTGATTACAGTTGTAGTCAAGTAAGATAAATTATCTCTCATGGTAAAACGTTGACACAATCATTAAGAGTCATCTTGTGTGCGTGTGTGTGTGTGTGTGTGTGTGTGTGTGTGTGTGTGTGCGTGCGCGCGCGCGCGCGCGCGCGTGTGTGTGTGTGTGTGTGTGTGTGTGTGTGTGTGTACACACGCGCGCGCGCACACACACGCGCACACACACACACACACACACACAGAGGTTGTTCCATTTTAAGTGATATGGTCGATTATCTCGCGAATCAATGATTTTTTTGAAAATTTTTTGAAACGAAAGTTGCATGACTTGAAGGGGGACATATGATGAAAATGTGGACTTGATCTTGAGTGACCTTGTCAAAATCAGGTCAAGATTGTTTTTTTTTTAATGGAAACCCTTATTTTTTATTACATATTCTTATAGCTTATCTCGAGAGCTTTCCACAACACTATAATAAAGTTACGTTTCATTGAGTACTTTCCGAGTTATGAGGCATGAAAGTTAAAGCAAGCTCGATCATTGATCCGACCAACTAAGGCAAGACCGATCAGTGATCCGGCAAACTAAGGCAAAACCGATCACTGACCCGGCCAACTAAAACAAGACCGATTAGTGATCTGATCAATTAAGGCAAGACCGATCACTGACTCGGCCGAGTATGGCAAGATCGATTACTGATCTGATCGACCAAGGCAAGTAAAGAGTATGTCTTCAGCTGTTGACAAGATGTTCAAATGGAGCTCAATTTTCTTGCAGACATAGCCTCAACCGTTTCTCAAAACTTTCTACTGTTGAAATTAAAATATTTTGAGGAATGCTACGACAAACATTAGTTATTCGATTTTTGATGTCTCCTGCAGATGTCGGAATTTTGTAAACAATATTTTTTATGTAACCCCACAAAAAAATCCTACGAAATTAAATCAAGAGACCGTGGAGGCCATCGAATATATCCTTCCTATCCATTTTTCATAAAAGATGTTATTGAGGTATCCATCACAATATGATGAGAATGATCATCATCTTGCTGCCACCACATTTTTTGTCGAGTAGCAAGATCAACCTCTTCTAAAAGCTCAGGCAATTTATTCTGCAAGAAAGAAAAATAAGTTTCCCCATTTAAGCTGTTATCAAAAAAGTATGGATCAATCAAATATTCATTTACAAGCACCAAGAGTTTAAATTCCAACGATATTGATTATCAACACGTTGAATCCAGTAAGGATTGTATGTGGACCAATAATGACAGTTATGCCTGTTGACTTATCCATTGTTGAAATGAGGCTTCGTCATTGAAAAGAACTGGACGATACTGGAAAAAAAATTGGATCTTCTCTTATCGTAATGTCCAACGACAAAATTGTCTTCTTAGCCTTACATCATTTTCACTTACATTTTGGGTTAAAGTGATATGGTAGAGATGGAATTTATGTCTTTGTAAAATCCTCCACACAGTGACAAGGAATACCTAAATTACGTTGCAGTTCTCTAGTCGAAATATGAGGATTCAAGTTTATCATTACTAGCACTACTTATACACGCTTATACACTGCTCATTAACATCATCTTCAGCATGTATTTGTTTGCGGTTTCTCTTACGGATTCTTTTACGCTCGTAATAAAATTCTTCTTATCTGCATTGCATTTGGATATCGTCTAAATGGATATCTATTACGATACAATCTTTTTGCTCTACAATAATTTTGTCCAGCTTCACTAAGCACAAGAATAATATCAACGATTTCATTTGAACTGTAAGCGGCCATTTTGAAAAAAGCTTTGAAAAAGCCCACTAATGTAAAAAACTTGAAAGAAAAAGCTATACGAGAAAAGAGGACAGTTGAATCGTTCAGTTGGGAAGGATTGGACTCACAATTCCGTGCGCGTGAGCGTATGTCAAGCAGTGTGAATAGATCGCGGAGACGCGCGCGCGTAAGAATCCCGCTCACACGCGTATATGCGTACATGGATAACGTTGGCGTTACTATAACTTTCAAGCTCCATAACTCGGAAAGTACTCAATGAAATGTAACTTTATTATAGTGTTTTGGAAAGCTCTCGAGATAAGCTACAAAAATACGTAATAAAAAATTAGAGTTTCCATTTAAAAAAACAATAGTAATCTTGACCTGATTTTGACTAGGTCACTCAAGGTCAAGTATTTCCATCATGTGGCCCCCTTCAAGTCATGCAATTTTCAAAAAATTTTTCAATAAAATCATCGATTCGCGAGATAATCGGCCATATCACTTAATGAAACACTCAAATATATATATATATATATATATATATATATATATATATATATATATATATATATATATATATATACTTTAAGGTGTAGCAGCGCCAAGTTTTTTTGTATTTCATAATATATTTTTTTATTTTGATTAAATTTATTTTTTTATTAAATATTTTAATTTTTTTAATAATTTATATTTTTATGTATTTATTTTTTTAATATATTGTATTCATAGTTCTTTCTTAAATTCCATTTCCTAATATCATATTTTTTTTATAGAAAATATATGTACAACTTTTTTAAAAGTTAAAATTGTTGTTCTGTTTTGATTGTGAAAAGAGCGTGTACTTGGCGCCTTTTTTTAAAAAAAGGTAATTTTTTATAGATATTATATAATTACTGTATAATAGTTAAGTTATTGCATAACAATTATATACATTTTAGTTACATGTTACATTTACATTATATAACTGCAATGTTCAATGAATAGGAAATTATATCATGTGTTACATTCCATTACATAGTAATGTTGCTGTTATGTATTTGTGTTTGCTAAGAAAGTTTTATTTAATTTTATAAAAATATTTTTAAACAAAATAACTTTTAATAAAGTCAACAAGACCGCATAAGTAAATCACACAATTAAAACGAAGAAAGAGAGTCAATGATAGTCAAAGCTGGATCTTGGTCCAATAATATTTATATACATAAGTTTCAATTTATATATACAAATTCAAACTTTTCCTGTTCGAATTGCGCGCTGTATATTTTCGGACTTTCAACGCAATCCTAAACCGAAACTAATCGAAAATATCGAATATTCATGATTAAATATGATGCTAACATCTTAAAAATTGCAAAAATTTTATTGCGAAAAATATTATCTCAGCCACAGTTTGAACTTGGAATCTCCCTGCTTTTCCGGGATAAGCCAATTCGACCATCGAGGCATGTGATGAATATTTATCGCAATAACTAGTATTAAGAAAGAGAGAACGAATGGAAAGGCCAATGTATAAACAATAATAAATTCAACAAGACCATTGTAAGTGAATTACACACAATTAAACGAAAATAACTTTTTATCTAATGATTTGTTTATATTTTTACCAGTTTAAAAAATAAGAAACGTTTTAAATTCACTTTCAGTTAAGTATATCTGGTGAACAAATTTTCTGTATGTCTCGTAGATAAATTTGAAGCATGGTATGAAAGGAGTTCCTATGGAAATATCAAGAGAGACATGCACTGCTTGTGCAGGTAGTATGATATTAGAAATGGCCGCTTTATCCCGATTAACAGGTGAACCGATTTTCGAGGTAAAATATCCTATGACATGATACGTATCTAGTTGATTAATACTAGAGTGATAAGTATTGTTTCTCTAGGAAAAAGCGCAGAAAGCGATGGACATTTTGTGGCGGATGAGACATCGTGGTACAGATTTAATGGGATCAGTGTTGAATGTTAATTCTGGAGATTGGGTACGAAGAGATTCTGGAGTCGGCGCTGGTATAGACTCTTATTATGAATATTGTCTTAAGGCATATATTTTACTCGGTAATTATTTATACTTTATATATGTGTGCGTATTATCGTCTAACAAAGTCTAGTTAAATTATTAAATAAACTCCCAAATATTATATATAAACAAAACATAATTAAAACGAAAAATTATTAACAATATTCAATTAATCTTAGAAGGGTTAATAAGAGCAATGCCGCAGTTAGAGCGTAATCAATTAATGTAATTTATTATCTATATTTATAGCCGTTTCGGCTTTCCTTTAAACCATCCTCAGTGTATGAAAGTACATTCTTGTTAACGTTCGATGTTCAAATGGCATTTGAACATCGAACGTTTCACGCTCAAAAATTGAATAGTCTGCGAGATATTTTATATTTTATGTCAAAATGAAGTAGAAAAGTGTACGCCAGAGTAAAATGTAAAATATTTTGTAAGACATTGACTTTTCGACGCCTTTATTTTAATATTTTTTTACGCAGAATAATAAAAGGAATTATATTATGAAAAAAAATTATACATTTAATCCCATTTAAAAAAATGGCCATGATTTTCATATTTCTTTGAAAAATTGATTTTTTTGAAAATTAATTTTACTATTATATGTCCTCCTTTAGACCATGCAATCTTTCTGAAACGTTTCTCCATTTCTTCTACATTTTTCGAGATATTTAAGGTCATCATTTAAAATGGAACATCTTGTATACACATGCATGCGCGCGCGCATATGCACATATACAGGATAGACCATTTTAATCTTTCCACGCTGATAACTCGAAAAGGAAGCATTTTTCCAAAAAAACACAAGACAGAAAAGTTGTATAATTTTGAAAGGGGAAGAAGTTAGTGAATCTTGAAAGCAATTTTAAAGACCATTTGTAAGTCGTCGAATTTTTTTAACGGAATGTCCCATTTTTCATTGCATGTTCTACTAATATACCTCAAGAGCTTTTCAAAACACAATAATAAAATATTTTTTTATTAAATTTTTTTCAAGTTATAAGACTTGAAAGCTACAGTACCGCCGACATTAACATTATCCAAGATATCCGATCGACGGCTAAAATCTCTTGAATGTTGTTCAAAGACATTGATAACATTTGTTAGGATGAAGAAATTGTCTCTTTTATTTATATTTTTAAGCATTTGAAGTGTTACAAGCTGTCATTTCTGAAAGTACACATAATAGTAAAAAATGTTTCATACAAAAGTTATGGCTTGAAAAGGGTCAAATAATATTGATATTAATTTTAAAAGAATAACTTTCAAGATTAAAATGATCACATTAATTTCACGTTTTTAATTGGGAACCCCCATTTTTTACCTCGGATTCAGAAAGAGCGAAAGATTTTACATTCAGATATATTGTTATGTTAAGGGTCATACCCCAAGCAGTCCATGCTAATCTCACTTTACGGTTGACTTCGAAACTCTGTTTTAGGAAAACAAGAGATTTTAGCCATCGGTCGGACATCTTGGATAATGCTAATGCCGGCGGTACTGTAGCTTTCAAGTCTTATAACTTGAAAAGTACTTAATGAAAAAATATTTTTTTATAGTGTTTTGAAAAACTCTTGAGTTATGCTATTAGAATATGCAATGAAAAGTAGGGCGTTCTGTTTAAAAAATTCTATTTGACTTACAAATGATCTTGAAAAATGTTTTCAAGATCAAATTCAAGGTCGCTAACTTCTTTCCTCATAATTATACAATATTTCTCTCTTGTGCTTTTTTGGGGGAAAATGTTTTCTTTTCGAGTTATCAGCATGGAAAGATTAAAATAGCTTATATGGCATCAAAATTACTGCCATCTTACATAACTCTGTGCGCGCGCGCATATACACGTACATAACACACGTATATAAAATTTAAAATTATTCATTTTTGTCACACATTAATTAATTTTATTACTCTTTGTTTAAAAATATTTATAATTAAGTGAAAAAATGTATCCTAGTGGGAAAATTTTGATGAAATTTTAATGATATTTGAATTTTATGTTTATTTAGGAAATTTTAACAAAATTTTACGAAAAAATCAACGAACTTGTAATAAAACAACAGTGGCTCCACTTGCTACAAATGGTTCAAAACGTAGATTTCTTTGTCTTAATTGATTTAATCGAACACTTTGAAATATTTGTAGCGAGTGATCTGCAAATAACAGAAATTGTTTATTGAAATTTTTTTTAAATGCATAATCTAGTTCGAACAAGCTCAATTGATCCGCACGAGTAATGTATGGTGGCGCTATAAAGATAATATTGCTATGGTAGTTAATATTGTTATGTAAGACAGTAAAGTATTTTTTTATGTTGTTGCTAAACTGATTGCGATCTTTTGCATTTTTGTATGTCTATTTGATGAACCCGGAGTGCAATGAGGCTGTTCGCAATCATAGATAAGCGTGCAGAATGTATTGTAAGTTTCTTGACTATTGAGGACTATCAAACTTACAGCAAATTGAGTAGTAAAGTTTTACGACGTGCAAAAAGAAAGGGAAGTTCTTCCACGCTCTTGAGATACTTTTACTCTTGTTGTTTTATCTCTCCAGAAATCTGGATAATTAAAAAAGTATCGTAATCGCAGGCTTGCTGCAGTCCATGACGCTGCTAGTGACTTCTTTCTAGAAGACTTCAGTGCGACTATGGCAGGCATATGTCTCCCAGCTTGCACAGCCTTTCCTGTCTTAATCTTGGCAGGGAACGATTCCCTCCGTTGGATGATCCGTTTTCTCATTGCGAGCTGTACTTAGCTCTGGCCATAATTCTACAACGCTCTTAGCGTGCTCTTTACTTCTTCTCCTATATGCTCCTTCTGTGTCATTGCCGCTCCATGGCGTGCTCCGGTCTCTCTTGTTTGAGTCGGACGAAAGAATTGGAGTACCAACCGATCCGGGTATTTTCTTTAAAAGTGCTATGAGGTTCAAGGGATACTGTATCAGTTGCTTCTTGCCCTGAAGTGACCTGAAATGTTCACAAAACGTTAATATTAATGAATCAAGACACGGAGACAACTTCTTAGCACTTCTAAAGAGAATATCCGTGGAAGCCTCAAAAGCATAAGAATAACTTGTTTTTAATTTTAATAAATGTTTCTTTACTGCTAATGTGTCGCTTCCATTATGCGCTTCCATTACTCTTTTATCATTATCGATCCTACAGATTAATCAGATAAGTTAGGATTCTCTAGATTTCTGCAAGACCCTTCGAATCATTGATGGGCAGTATACAACATTAGTGAATGATATTGATCGTTATTATCTGCCAGTTGAAGACAGATGCCATTAAGAAAGAAGTCTTTAAGATTTAACCTTTAAAGTGCATACCTCATCAGAATTACGTACGGTGCACAGGGGGTATGTCATACCCCAGCCATTTTAAACGTTTATTTCAGACGTATAATTCGTTATTTTAACTTAAAAAAAATTGCTGGCTATTGTTTGAGGTTTCTAAAATAAAAAAAAATAAAATGATTCGCATTGCAAGTATTAGAAAAACGTGTTTGAAAAAATTTTGGGGTATGTCATACCCCAAGTGCACTTTAAAGGTTAAAAAAATTGATTCAAAATTTGTGTCTAAAAGAACAAATGAAAAAACTGTCGACTTTTTGCATATTCTCTGCGTTTACTCTGATATTAAATTAGACTATTAGAAATTTTTTTTTAATTTTATTAAACATTCATTATAATGTTTTTTATTTTTTACTAAAGAGTATTAACATCTATTTGAAATTTCGTCAAAAATTCATTATAGTATTCAATAAAATATCATTAATTTGTATCTGCGGTTTTTTGTTGCAATTTTGTATTAAAAGTTTATTACACTTTTAATAAAATTTTCCTACTTTTTTATTAAATAGTAATAATAAATTTGTTGAAGTTTTATTATATTTTTATGAAATTTTTATTAAAATATTATTTGTATTTTTTCATTAAACGTAAAAAATTATCTCTTCAGCAAAATATGATTAAAATTTCGTTGCATTTGAAATTTAATAAAATATCAAATTCATTGAAATTTCATTAAAATTTTGTTAAAATTTTATCACTAGTATATATTTTATGATTTATGTGTGTGCATATGTGCATATACATATATGATATCTATATATTTTATATTATATACAGGTGATGAAAAATACTTAGGCCGTTTTAACAAACATTACCAAGCCGTAATGAAATATGTTAGTCAAGGACCTATGTTATTAGATGTACATATGCATAGACCAAATACCAATTCCAAAAATTTCATGGACGCTTTATTGGCCTTTTGGCCAGGTCTGCAGGTATATCATTAATTTTATTTTTAATTTAAAAAAAGTTTATTTAAATGATAACATCGCTCGTTTTTGTAATAAAACGAAGAGAGATCAAAATAAACGAGTATAATTGAAAGAAAAAATTTTTTTATTATATTTGTTAACGATAAAATATTAATGAAACATTTTTACTTAACTTAGTCATCTTTGGCCGTACATAAATAAATAAAGTAAACAAATTAACTAATTAATTAAATTAAATAAATTAAATGAACATAAAATTACAAAAAATATAAAAGAAGTCACGAAAATAGCAAAAAATGAAGATTGGACTCATATAAATAAACTTTGTTATATATAAATTCATGACAAAATTAACACTTTTACATACAGAAATTTAATTTTACAATTTTTTTTCAGGTTCTTAAGGGTGACATCAAACCTGCTGTAGAAACGCATGAAATGCTATATCAGGTCATGCAGAGACATAACTTTATACCAGAAGCATTTACTACCGATTTTCAGGTATTGAGTGTTCTCAGATTGAATGACCAAACTTGAAATGTGAATTTGGGATCTTAAAACAAAAATAAATTTTCCTCTAGAAGTATGCTCGTAAATGCTTTATTTAAGTCAAGAGATATTAACTTCTTAAGTTACAGAATTAGAAATAAATAATGTCAAAATAATCTAAGTTTATTTTTTATTGTTTTACAACAATCCAAATTTAATTATTAAATGTTTTGTTCAAATGGCTTCCAGCTGGGAAATAAGTATTGCATCGATGAGAGAACGAGTGATTGACATTGTGCGACTGTAATTTCTTTGTACTATCCTCTATTTTAATGATTGAAGATCATTAACAGGCACTTCATATACTTTTTGCTTTAAAGCATATACAAAAAAATTTAATGATGTTAAATCTGGTGAATGTGGAAGCCAAGCCATATATCTACGACCGATTCAGAAAATAATATTAAGTTATCGGGGATCTCTGCCATAGTGAGTAAGATAACCATCCAATTAAAATCAAGAGTTCACTCTCAAATTCAAAGGAATTTTTCAAAAGATCATAAAATTCATTGTTCGAAAATTCGAGAAATTTACTCGCATGTAACCGAGCTGGTAGAAAATGAGATTCAGTTAAAGTATTCTTATTATACCTAATTACACATTATACTGAAAACCATATTGAAAATATTCGTAGATTGCTCAAAGATTATTATACTCAAGAATTATGTGATCAAACATGACTATTTCTCTGATTGAGAATATCTTGTAGTAAATATGGCCTTATCTGCCCACAAAATGTTTTGTGAAAATTGCGGATTATTATTTGTTTGATTTTAAAAATCAATCGCAAAATGCTGCGTGGCATATCAGCCAATAATAAATGCTGGACATGTTGAAGATGATATGGATGATGTCGGCTAAAAGTGAAACTTCCATAACTAAGAATGAAATTCCTAACTCAGAATCAAATCTTTAAGTACTTATTGATGGGTTTTGGTCGAAATGCTGCAATAACAGCTGTTCTTTTATTCTGCAGCAGTGCAAAAACTTCATTAGTCCGGGGCATATTAAATTATCTGTGTCCTTTCTCCTTTAAAGTTAAAGATATTGAGAGAATACTGACTTATACTGAAAATGTTAAAGGGAATACTTATTTGGCAATCTTCTGTTCGGAAATTGCGCGGCGTAATTACGGCGAGCAGCATAAGAGCTTGTTCATATGATAGTTTATTGTATCAATAATTTATTTGCGTCGGATAGCAATATCGAGTAAACATGTATATATAAGATCACTATTGCAAAACACGATCTGCAAAACGACTGATTTAGCAAAAATCCGATTCGGCAAAACAACTTCGGTGTGAACTCGGATTCTTAGTGTTTTTGCCACAAAACCCATATAAATATACTATATCAGGGAATTTACTAATAAAATACGTATGAAGCATAATTATTCACTAAATTAGGCACTAATTTATTCACAATATAGTTTACAAAAACATTCAACAAACTAACAATTATTTGGTAGAATAGGAGTTCTATTTACAGACAAACAAAAAAGTCTATCAATAACCTTCGATCTTCAAAACAAGAGATATTTTGATGTTATTTATTTCTATATTTCTGTAACTTAAGAAGTCAATATCTCTTGAATGCGTTTACAAGCATATTTACAGAGGAAATTTTTTTTTGTTTTAAGATAATAAATTTATATTTCAAATTTGATAATTTAAATCAGGAACACCCTGTATATTACACACATTACAACTGATAATTATAGAATACGTAAAAAAATAATTTGCTATACTTTATATTGTCTTATGCATACATAAATAATATCTAAATTTAAATAATACCTAAAAATAGGTGCATTGGGGACATCATCCACTCAGACCAGAATTTTTAGAATCGACCTATTTCTTGTATCGAGCCACAAGTGATCATTATTATTTGAGAGTTGGACGTAAAGTGCTCAAAAGTCTGCAAACATATGCGAGAGTGCCATGCGGTTATGCAGCTGTATCAGATGTTAGAACTAATAAACATGATGACACAATGGATAGCTTCGTATTGTCTGAGACCTTTAAATATTTATTTTTATTATTTGCGGAATCAGATGAATTGGTTTTAGACTTAGACGAATTTATTTTTACTACTGAAGGTCATTTACTGCCACTTACACTCGCTTCCGTCAGGACAAATATCTCATCTGTAAGTATACAGGATGTAATTAATTTAGCAGTGATGATCATTGTAAATTTTACATTTTTAATCAAGCAGGATTTTGAACGCGATATCGTGCATGTGGATGAATTTGATCGTACTTGTCCAAATAGTTTGCATTTATTTCCGGCATCAGTAAGACAACCTTTGAGAAATATGGTCGAAGATGTTTGCCCGAGACGGTTGATCAAACGAAGATTAAGCGCGTCACAATTTCAGGTATATTCACATCATATATTTTCTAACAAAAATCTATTTAAAGATTCAATCTTATCTACAGGCGAATAATTTGGAACATTTGAAAATGTTGAGTGATATGGGAATAACAACTCTAACATTAGCTGATGGACGAGTCCAACTTTTGCACACGTTTTCTAATGTAATTTGTCACATTGAATATCGTAAATTGTATTTAATATCTTCTTTATATTTTATATATGATAAACTATTACGTATCTGACATAATTATAACATCATAATCCTTAAATAGGCAAAGACACCGCAAGATTCAGAGGAAGGTTTATTGTTCATGCAAGAAATGGTCGAACTCACCAAGATGCAAATACAACCGGAAACTAAACCACAAATAGTAACGTTCATAAAACCTAACACAAATCCACCGGAAAAAATTACATTGCTAGCCGGACCAGCACAGTTCGGACCTGAATTACAGAATTTCAATAAGATCACTGGAAAAGTGATATTTACATATCCACCTGCAGCTTGCACAGATCTGCTGAACGCAGATAGATTGGCAGGCAAGATAGTGATCATGGATCGTGGAAATTGCATGTTTATAGAAAAGGTATATGTCATTCCAAAACATGTCTCCACTTCAGCTTTCAACTTCATATTTTTATATTTCACTTTAGGCACGGAGAATTCAACAAGCTGGTGCTCTTGCCGGAATAGTATTAGATAACGTTGCAGGTTCGAGTGCGGCAACTTCGCCCATGTTTGCAATGTCAGGCGATGGAAAAGAAGTAGATGATGTCACAATACCTGTCGTGTTCCTCTTTTTTACAGAGGCAGCCGAACTGATGAAAGCTATTAACGCGGCAAATGGCGATCTTGCAGTCACACTTGGTAAAGATTCAAATAATATAAAAATAATAATTCAATAATTTTAAAGATTCAAATGTATCATACGACAAAATATACAAGGTTTTCCATTACTTTTTAATTATAATTTCTTTTGTTTATTTGATTTTTTTTAACGAAATATCATTTTTGAGTTATAAAGAATTGAAAGAAAGAGATTTTTTCCCATTAATATGAATTACATAGATTGCTGATGTTTCAGTCCCTACTTCAAAAATTCCACATATTCGAGTGAAATTCCGTTATCTTAAAGAAAATTCTCCAAAAAAACTTTAAATATATAGTGGTTGGTTTTTTTACATAGTTTTTTATTTCTTTAGCTTAGCAAACAACATTGCAATAATAAAAAATAATTACATTGTCTAATTATTTTGCAATGAATGTGAATAATCATTTCCAACGTATTTTTGTCTGCAAAACATAAATTTATTGCTCAAATTTAGTTATCACATCACAATTTTGAAAAATATTATGTTAAAGAGGCCAAAAACAATGAGTTTTGAGAGTTGTGGAGTTGTACGGTAGCAAATTTTTTTGTTAATGCCATGTGAAAGTATCAACTTTTAGCTTTAAAGTGCATTTTGTTTTGATATGATTTTTTATTTTTGTTTTTTGAAATTACATAAAACATCATGGGTAGGTTTAGGCTAACATTGACTCCAAAACGCAACATCCAGTAAGGTTTTATTGCGCATTTGATGGGATAGCTGAATGAGCTGCTGAAATCGAATCAAACAGTCACTGCTAAGCATTATCAACAACAATTAATTGATTTGAACCAGAAACATCCAATAATTACTCAAAGAATTACGCAAAGTCCAATAATTACTCAAAGAATTACGCAAAGTGGTTTTGTTGCACAACAATGCTCGACCATACGTTGTAAAAGTAGTTAATGATACGTTATCGGCACTTTGATGGGAAGTTTTACCACACGCCGCGTTTTCAGCGTCATTAGACGTGCTCTTTCAGATTTCACTTATTTCGATCGATGCAGCATGGTCTTGCTGAGCACTTCAAAACATATGAAAAAATAAAAAAATGATTTGATGAATGGATTGTTTCGAAGAGCAAACATTTTTTTTATCACGGAATTTACGTAAAAGAAGAAAGTGAGAAAAAGTTATAGTTAGTTAGCGATAGAAAATACTTTGAATAAAATATAATTTAACGTTTCTCTCTAAAAATAAACGTGCTTTTTTTTTGTAAAAAATTCCTCAAACTATTTCTAACCGGAACACCTAATAAAAATGTAGCAAAAGTTATTTATAAACCAAATTATTTGTTTTATTTTTTGCAGTTGGTTTTAGAACATATATACGAGCAAAATTTTTTGTTGTTTAAGAAAAATAACTATAAATATTCTTTCTTAAAGACATTAAAAATTGTATTACTTTATGATAGTTGAACTTCTTATGTAATGTAAACTTATTTATTTTATATTTTAGACAATATAAAAGTTCTAAAAAATCTGCGTGTATTTAAATTTCGACTTTTAGCTGTAATGATAGCTCAAATGTGTCCTTAATATTGATTTCAATTTTTAGATTTCAAGAGTATATATTAATTCATTACAAATTGTTAATTTAGTTAACATATATTGAATAGATTTTTATTTTTTAAATATTATTTTTAAATTTTTAAAATATATGTAATTATATATTGATACGTTATTATACATAAAATAATATAATCGAGTGTTTAGTATAATAAATAAAATAATTTAGTAATATTAGAAATGTGAGACTTTTTAAATACAATTTTTATAAAATGCATAAACATTACAAAAAAGTAATTAAAATAACGAATCATTGCTCTTTAAGTAACTATAATTGTAATGTGTTACTTTTTAGAGTAACTTGTAACTAGTTATTTTTCAAAAGAAAAAACTATAACTGTAACCAGTTATTTTTACAAAGTACTTTCCCAATCCTGGTATTTTACAATTTTATATCGCTTTTTGATTGTTGATCTGATTAGATTATGCAAATACAAAAGTACTTACTTTTTATATAATGTAGTATAAGACATAGTATAAGAATTCTTGAAAAGGAGAGGAATCTATCGAGTAAATATTGTCCTATAAAAACCTGATGTACTGGAGAATGACACGTCAGACAGCCCAATTAAAGGCTGATTGGCAAAAGATAGTCAATTCACAAATGTGCAATAAGATCACGACGCTTAAATATGAGTTACGATATTGATGAGTATAACATGGAATAAAATGCTTTTTCACAAATGAAAAAAAAGTTACTTTTAAGTATCTCGAAAACAAAAAATTATACCAAAATAAAATAAGATGCGTTTTAAAACTAAAAGTTAATACCTTCCCATGACATGAAATTTAGAAAAAAAAAAATTTGCTACTTATGGCACGTCAATCCTCAAAATCATCATTTTTGACATATTTGATGGCATTTTTTGTGTTCATTAGACAAAAATACAGTAGAAATAATTTACACTTGTATAAAAAAAAGATTAAACTTGAACTATTAATTAATAAACTATTTATTATTACTATTAATACTATTAATGAACTATTTATTAATAAAAAAATATTATTTTTATTATCTAGATAAGAATTAATTTTATTTTTATTTCTTATTCATTTTTAATGTTTTTGATTAGAAATATAGAATATATATAATAATAATAATAGTTCAGTCTGATTTTATTATATTTATAAAGTTCCATTTAAATTTCTTTCACTGCTTAGGATTCTGATAAATTTATTTACTTCGAATTTTTCATATATACAATCTCAAGTTGCCAATGTTATAAAAAGATATTTTACTCATAAAGTTTTACATAAAAATGTTACAAAAAGAAATTTAAAATTATAAAAGATTAATTATGCAGAACAGATTTATAATTAAAAAATGCCTTGATATTTGATTCTTTTTGTAAAAAAAACATTGAGTCATTTAAAAAAATAATAAGTAGAAACATTAAATTGATATTGCAATGTACTCCTATTCATATAAAACAACAATGAATAAATTTTTAACTGCTTCATTTCATCTATAAATCGTATAATTTGAAATAAATAACACACCCAAATAGGTAATTAAAAGAAGAAAAAGAAGAAGATTAAAATAAGTGTGAGACAATATAATTAATTTAATACAAAAATAATATATAGTTCATTATATTTCATATGATAGTTTAATTAATTTACAATTAATTGCAATTAATTATGCATCAAAATGTCATTGACTATCTGTCATCAAATGTCATGCTATTTATGTTAACATATTATTAATATGTACGCGGATAATTTTTCTTGTAAAATAGTGGAAATTTAATTGGAAACACTAATCAGCAATCTATGTATCAGTGGATTTTCTCTTGAATTAAACTTTAGATTAGAGAATTAAAAAAAAAAATAAAACTCTATATATATATATATATATATATATATATATATATATTCTTCATTTAATTTCAATTGAAATTTATTTTATTAGAACTTTCATAAAACTTTTAAAAGCTAAGAACTGCAAAGTTGTGATAAATGATTTCTTGTAATATTTTCACAAAGGAAAAATTAACTCCAAAGAATCTGACATTATAATGCTTACTGCATGCACTTACAAATAGATGTACAGATCATGACAAATTGATAAATTTGGATTTGATTTTTTTTTTAACAAAAGATATCTTTAAGATTTCTTAAGATGGTTTTTAAGTAATTAAAAATTAAAATTGAAAATAAAACATTTTTTCTTTTTATTAACATCTTCATAAAAAATAAATATGTAAAGATTAATTTGTTCTATGGTGTGAAATTTTTTTTTATGTGTATTTGTAAAATATAAAAACTTAGACATTTAGGCCAAAACAGGATCTTAAACAAAAAGAACATCTTATTTTTTATATTATGGAGAATATTAAAATCAGAGCCTTTTAAAAATGAAACCAATTCTCTATCTCAATTTTACAAAGTAATATAAAAAAATAAATTTTATGCTAAAAATATTGAGATATTGTAATATTTAAATTAGTTTAGCAAAAATTTATGATTGAAATTGATGATATTAGTTTTAAATGAAACTATGAGCTTCCTCAATTTTAAATATCTATTTGTTGCCTGAAAAGTGATCTAAAGTTATAGCAAGCGAGGGAAAATACTTTGATTAAACATATACATTGTTTTTTTTATATACATAAAGAAAGTTGCCAAGAACATTCTAGGAACTTATGCACAAACTTAATAACTTACAGATTTAAAACAAATGTTGTATTACAGTCAACAGCACATTTCATTGCTTGTATTTATATTAAAATTAATTTTATCTTTTAAATAACTTAAGTGCAGTCATAATTTGCATGTGCGTGCGTGCTACAAAAAGTAATGAGAGATTCCTAAACATTTTCTTAAGAAAAATATGTACATTTGTATCTTAAATATCTAAGTACTTAAAGAAGTGTGGAATGTTATATTCTCTTTTGAAATCTAAAATATTTTCTTAATAAAACATTTAAATATAATTATTCAAAAATGAATATGAAATCTCTGCAATTGATCAAATATTTCATTAGTCAAAAAAGCTCATCTGTGTAAAATCTATTCAAAAATATATTATTCACACAAAAATGGATGTAATATTAATGCAATTAGCAAGAATTATATGCATCAGAATGCATAAGAATGCATCAGAAAATACATTCAACAAAAGCTTAACCCATCCGAAAATTTACGAAAGTTTTACACATCCAAAAGTATGTGCAACAACAACATATTAAAAAAAATTTAATGTATTAAAAAGTATATACTGCAAAAGTTTAACATATCCATTTTTATTTCATGTAAATTCTAAGACACGAACTGACTAAAGTGAACTATAATGAAGAAAAAACTTGGCGGTTCGCATTGCATTTCTATTATTTATTAATACACAATCATTCTTTTTTTTTTTAATTTTTTGAATGTTTTTTTCGAAGTTCGTCGATTATATACGTGGGCGTTTTGAGTTTTTCATTCTTTTTTTTTATTTTTTTATTTTGAAAACCTTAAACTTCTTTAAAAAGCTTCATAATAAAATCTAAAAAAATGATCTCAATAGTACCAAGAGCAAAATTTTGCCTCAAATTCGTTTTTTTATGCGATTTTCCTAACCTAAATACAAAAGTTATTTCTAAACTTTGAAATCTTGTAACTTTTAAGAAAGGCGTTAATGACCTGTGGTTTGTGCGAAAATTTTACTTTTAACTAGATCTTTAAAATAAAGTACAATTCGACTCCCTTTTCCATTAAAAATTTTTAAGTTGCCTCTCGTTCTCGCCCTCCGAAGAAATTAAGAAAATTATTTGCATAAAAGAAGCAATCGCTCAAAATAATCAAACCCATGTTCCGTCACTTTTTAATATTTACAGCAATTTCCAAAAGGATGGAATTTTATAACCAAATGTATGCATTATGAGATATTTAAAAATGTGATAAATGACAATTTTTTTGATATCTTTACTGAGGAAAAATCATTTCTAAATTGACCATTGATTGAAAATTTGAAAAATTATTCAGTTCTGAAATAATTTGTATACAAGATATTCATACATTTTTTCATCTATAATCTTTTTCACTAATATAAATTTTTTAATAAATTTTTTTTATGACAATTTCTTCATTACTTTGATAATATTTCAATTTAATAAACATTTTAAAATATTTTGAAGTTTTTTCGAAGTAAAATCTTCTCGTCGTTTATAACATGTTATCTGTCCAGCGAATTTTATATATTTTATAATAGAAGTTCCAATATCATAAGCATATAATGATAAAAATGATGTAATCATTAAATAAAATGATGTAATCATTAAATAAAAATATATTCTTATGAATATAGTGTGTTGAATTTTTTATTTTACGTTGTTATCTGGTTATTCTTATCGTTCAAAATTTTATATTAAATGGCATTTATTTTTTTCAAAAATTTTGATAACGTCAATACTAATGACCGGAACTCCACTGAAAAGTCGATCATGAATAACTATCATGATAGTTAACATGTTCAAAATTTTAAGCATTTTTATAGTCGCTTTGGACTTAATTTTCGAGTAAATCTTCCTTTCAATTTGTTACTTTTAATAATAAAACTATCAATACCTCAATATTTTTATAAAAGAATAATTGATTCAAAAATATTTAAAGAATTTGTAATTAAAAAGCACAGTTTATCCCGATTATTCTAGATTAATTTAATTTAAAACAATATTTAATTACATAATATTTCTTTTATTATATACAATATATATGATTACAGGAATATATTCTTCAAAGGAAGAAATTCAGCTTAAAGCACCTACTGACTTGTCATTGTTTGAACGTTTGAAAGGATCATTAAAATCATTTCTCAGTCGACATGTGACTCCACAGGTTTACTATTTTTTTCTTTATTTAAAATTTTACAAAATATTCTATTCTATTTTATATAAAACTTTAAAAAAAATGTAATTTTATATATTTGTAGACAACAACTATTGCATCTAATTTGGATATGATTCCTGTAATTGAATTGCAAGAAAATCAGGAGAACGCTATTGACTTTCATTATTTTCATGCAGAAATTGTCAAAGATTCACTTGGTGGTGAAGTCAAAATTACTGCCACATCTGAAGCTACAATTATTGTTTTAAGACCAGTCTCTACACCGATAGAAATTCTGTGGCATCAGTTAAAAGAAGTATTTGTCAATCAAATATTTCTCAACATTAAACAGAACAAAGGTATAAGAATCAGAAGTTTTATTTTGGAGAGTTATTACTATTGGGTTAACAAGGCGCGTGGTGTGCTTACGAAAACATCATTATCATATAAAGTCCGATGGTTCTTAAGTGAGTTGCTGGTGATTGCACCAAATTCATCTATTAAAAAGATGGGACAACTATTAGAATCAAACAAGCAGAAGCTATTGAAACAATATTTACTTACTAATATGGACACTATGGTGCTAAATTTAAAAACCACAGCTACAAAATTAAAAAGTGTGAAATCTGTGAGACTCGAAATGGAACAACTGCTAAAGATTTCGGAATCTGGCATTGCGCAAGTTGAAAATTATTCATTCTTACGTCATTTATTAACTGATTTGTTTGACGATGATTTGTTTGAAGATGAGATCGTTAATCAACATGTCATTCTTTTGGATCGTATTCATGCAAAGGTTCATACTATTTATCAAGAAATATTAATTGATGGAGTCCAAAGGCATCTGGAGAAATCGGGAGTAGAAGATAGCTCATATTACGACATATTGATTGCTGATTTGCAAAAGAATTTAAAAAATATAGATAAAGGAAAAAATTTACTTAGAAAAATTAAAGAAAATAATTTGGCAGTCGCGGAATTTATTAGTGACAGTAATGGTAAATTACTGGAAGAAAAAAACATTAATATCTTGAAAAAAACTAAGGAATCGAATGCTGAAAATTTGGAGGATTTTGAATATTTTATATTAACCGAAATAGAAAAAGCTGTGAAATATTCTGAGCAAAATATTTTACAAAAATATGATATAAGCGACGAATCAAAAAATATTATAACAGAAAATAAAAAAGATGAGAATGTCATCAAATCTAATGAAATTATTCTGCACTCTTCTCAAAATCAGAGTGAGAGCGAAAATATAAGGAATAAAATTCAAAATACCTTTCAGAAAGAGATATTTTCGCAAATAACAACGGTAATAGATGCGAAATTCAAAGAAGTAACTAAAGAGAAAAAAAAATCTGCAGATTCTACATCGAGTGATACTAATATAATTCATGTTTCTGATGCATCTATGGCTGTGGATACCTCCAATATAATGACAGCTTCTTCCGATAAAAAACATACTTTATTACAAGAATTACAAAAAGACATTAGTAATATGCAGCATAGTCATGATACTGATTTAAGAGCAAAGTTAGCCAATCGGAAAGATTCCATTGAAAATAATATTATATCTATTGATTTATTAGAAGAGCCTGAAAATCCTATGTTAGCTATTAATGAAGAAAAAGTGTTTCAAAAGAAGTCACAAATTGCAGATACGCTGTATAGTACCACAGAATCCAATGAAATAAAATATGATGTGGAAAAATATATGAGTAAAGATAAGGAAGCTAAACCAAAATCGCATATGGTTAAACATATCGATAATGAATTATAACAATAGTTTTGAGATTTAGACTAAATTATAATTATTATGCAAAGACAGAATTTCCGATGGTCATAAGGCTACTGCTAACTGATATTTTTGCATTATGATCTAGATATGCGTATGGTCAACTTTAATTGATTTTTATATATAAATATATACATATATATATATATATATATATACAGTGTTTGATAATTTTGTGAACAATTTTCGTGGGCAGCTAGAGCGAACTAAATTAAGGCGGAAAGTCCTCTTTATTTTTAATTTTTCGCAATAGTTAACGAGATATTAATTTTTAAAGATTGCCCAATACGCGCGTTCGCCCAGTCTTCTACTGACAAGTATACACCCATTGATAGCTCGATCCATGGGAAATGGGGAAGCGTGGCCAGCACGTCGCTCAAGTAAAGGAGGGACTCGCAGTGTGCGCGGCGCGGGACGCTTGCCAGGCAGTTTCCTGCTCCCCGCTGTCGCGCATCAAGCTATCAATGGGCGTACACTTGTCAGTAGAAGGCTGGGCGGACGCGCGTATTCGGTAATCTTTAGAAATTAATATCTTGTTGACTATTGCAAAAAGTTAAAAATGCTAGAGGACTTTCCGCCTTAGTTTAGTCCGCTCTAGCTGCCCATGAAAATTGTTCACAGAATTATCAAACATCCTGTATACATATGTATATATATACATACACACACACACACACACACACAAAGATTTCTAGTAAAATTATATCCAATAAGAAAAATAAAATTGGCAGATTGTACTACTGCTATATTATAACTTCATAAAAAAATTTATGGAGTGTAAATTGAAAAAAAATCGATTTCAATTCATTACTTGAAGAAAGATGGTAATATATCACAGATGATATCACTATGGAATGTATAGGTAAACTTACTTGTATGACATATATTAAATTGGTTGTGAGGATGTATTCTAAGCAGAGCGCTAACTTATGTACATTTTGTGTATTATAGTATAATATTCTATATGTGCTGAAATATAATAGTAAATTTCCTTCTTCCATAGAAACAGTCCTAATGAATCTATTGTATAACTTATATGATACAAGATGACTAAAAAGTATCACATTGGTGAAATATCTCGAAAACAAAACATTTGAGAAAAAATATTTTATACAAAAGGGTTTCAGCAAATGTATCAAATGGCGATAGCCATTTGATTTTGAGCGCAAATATGGTGAAACTCAAAGTCAACTTTAAAATTTGAAATGGAAATCTCCATTTTTTATTCAATATTCTTGTAATTGACATCAAGATCTTTTAAAACGTTACAATGAAGCTCTTCTTGGTTAAGTATTTTTCGAGATATTAGTTGACAAAGTTCACATATCACCGACATTAGCAGGTTTACATTGTTCAGTGCACAATGTAATTTTTTAAATTGGATTTTAAACACGTTAAAAGTTTCGTTAAAAAGATCACATATCTTTATATAACCAGCTGTTTATCGTGCGATAGACAAAGATGCCAGATTACAAATGGAACAGCGTGTAATGGGAATTGATAGAGATATTCTAGCATTTCTAGCAAGAACCGGCAATATGTATGCTGTTCCGTCTGCAGTCTAGCATCTCTGGCGGTAGGCACCTGAGCTCCACGCTCTTTTGAGAGATTTTGTAAAATTTTCTTAAGAATTAAATAATGAATGAGTTGTCAGAAAGAGAATGCATTTATTTGTTAATAATTAAAAAATAAACAAAGATCATATTAAGAGATATGTGATCTCTTTAATGTAATTTCTAACGCACACCGAATTATATCGCCATTTATTGAAACTCTATAATTTTTGTATGAAACTTTTTTTTAATGCAACTTTTAATGTGCACCGAATATATTGACGTTTGCATTTGTTGAAATCCTACAACTTTGTCTCTGAAATTTTTTTTTTTGAATGTCATGTTTTCGAGATATTTTACCAGTCTAATACTTTTTAGTCAACCTATATATAACTGTATTATATGATTGTAAATCTAAAAAAAATTGTATTAATATTTCGTGATATGAGAATATAATGTATGCGTCCAATGCGTCCGAACGGAAACGAACTATTATTATTCTTTTTTTGTGTTTACATTATTCTACTCAAAAAATGTGCCATTAATGATATATTCAACTATAATGATTTAAAATAATATTTAGTATAAAAATTTGTTTTAATTTTCTTCAATTTTTTGTAAAAACGTCAACGTTAATTTTTGTCAATATAAATATAAAATAAAAATGGATTTATATATACAAAATGATTTGTGTTTGAAGGTGTACAATATTAAACTTTATATCAATTGCATATACTGAATTATTCATTAAACAGTTGTAAGAATCTATACAGAATTTTGTTATAATTTTTTAGTACATTGTTTTTAATTTTTAAATAAAATATATTAAAATCTATATTTAATTTGATAATAAATAAAATTTTATGAAGAATAATATAACACAATTAAAAATTTTTGTTATAACTTATAAGTTAAAGTACGCCTTAAATGCACATGTACAGAGAATGTCAATGTATATAATATATAAGAAATATTGCTATACATATATATATATAAAATGTAATATTACATGTGTATATAATGTAAATCTTATTATGATATAAATAAATAATGAAGATAAGTTTGATCTTTTGATAACTTTCTGTTTTGTATATATTTTTTATTTGTATCAATTTATATAAATTTATATCTCAATTATACATATACCATATATAAATATTTTATGAACGGCATTAATATCATAATATCAAATCATATTTAATGATAATGTACATGTCACATATAATTTAATCAGGGTTGGGAACATCACTTCATAAAAGTAATGCATTACCATTATCGTTATTTTTTGTAGTACTTAAAAGTACTTTTACAACACAACGCTACAAGTTGTAGAATTATAATTTTAAAAAATAACGCGTTACTGTTACCGTTACTTTTTTGTAATACTAAAGTAAGATATTAGATTATAAAATTTTATAATTTATTAATCAATATTAAATCAATCTTAAAACTTTAAACTAATTTCTATATAACAATCTTTTTTTATATTAAACTCATTTAATAATTTTCCTATAACTTTTTATGCTAACTAATAAATTAATCTATATACTCTCTCTATTAAAAAATAATAAAAATAATGAATAAGGGCAAGTGAAAATTAAGCACTGTTAAAAGGATGTAATAATTAAAACATTATACTCAAATCCAAATACAAAAATATCCATATATTTTGGCTCATATTCAAGCCATTCTCAGTAATAGTAACGCAGTAGTAACATGTCGATGCAATGTCAGTAGAATAGATGTGTTCTGAATTCTGAAAGGCAGTTAAAACGTTGACTTTCTTGTTTTGTTGTTTTTTATATTAATATATATAGGGTATCACAAAAAGGTCAGGATTCCTAAATATCTCGAAAAATATAAGTTTTGCAGAAAAGTGTCTCAGACAAAAATTATAGACAATAAAAAAAACGTGATTAAGGGCAATAGGAGTCAGGCGCGGTAAGAGGTGTGCAAAATTGATGTTTAAAGCATTGTATGTCTACCAGATATTTAATCAAGACATATTTTTTCATACTATAAGGGTACAATATCAAAGGAAAAATCATTTAAGAAACTTCCTTAATACGTTATTTTTCAATTTATTGTAGTAATTATTTTTTATTTCAAAGTGTGAATTAAAATGAACAATGGAAAGCCTCTAGGCCGCTGTGATTGGTGGTGTCCAATCGAGACATGGTCAATCGGGATACTCCCAAATTAATATTAGCTAAAAATTATACATGTATTGTAAAGTTCTACGCACAATGGAAAAAATATTAGGAACGTGAATAAATATTAAATATTTATACCTTGTCTATAATTACAAACTCATTTAGAATCACAGGAACTAATAATTGACGYTTCTGATTTAYTGTCGCGACAACCGCTTCTACGATTCTAAATAAGTTTGCAATCGTATTATGGAAGAATATAATATTTATTTCTGTTCCTAATATTTCCTCCATTGTGCGCAAGGCCTTGCAATCAATGTTAGTTCATTATCACTTGGCAACATTGAGTCAATATTTAGAATTTACACAGTCCACATATACCCGATATTGGATCAATGTTTTTAGATAGTATATATAAGATAATATATTAATGAAATTTCTTAAATGATTTTTCTTTTGTACCCTTATTACGATAATGAAATCTTATTTAATATTATTTTGAAAAAAATTATTGGTTGGTCGAACTTCGGCTAAACATCGTTCAACAAATGGTTGGTATCATGTCGTTAATCGATTAATAATGTATACACTTAAATAGTGAAAAATACTGCTGGTTATTTTAAAATAGTTTAAAATATACAAGGAAGCACAACAATCCCTTTAATTCTTATAAAATAAATAAATAAATAGCCTGTTTAACGATTCATCAGATCATAGCGTTCTAATAATGTCGATCCAACGTTGTTTTCCTAATTGCCGATGCTTCCGATTTAAAACCAACCGTTGGTCAACTAATATGTGTTGCTCGGGATGTAAATGACCGAAATATAGATTTACGTCACCTCTGTTCCGAAAGTTTCATCAGGCGCTATCGACAATCTATCTAGTATTCCGAGATAATAGTGCTTATTAGTTCGAGGCGGCTACACCGCCCAGAACAAAATAAAAATAACATATCTTATCTGCTTGGGATTTAACTGCCTAGAAGTTGCAGCTTAGACAGTGTATAATTACTATTAAAATACATAAAATTTCATTTTTATGTCTAGGCTGCAACTTTTAGGCAGTTAGATCCCAAGTAAGTAGGATATATGTTATTTTTGTTTTATTCGGGGCGGCCACGCCGTAAGTCGTAGGCCGCAAGAAATTAACTAATCATAATCGACTATTCTTTTGAGGCTTTCTACAATAAGCCATAAGTCATAAATCGGAAATCAGAATCAATAAATTGATCAATCACAGACAAATGTGAAAAAAATACTTGATTATGATTGATCAATTTATTGTTTCTGACTTCTGATTTATGACTTATGGCTTATTGTAGAATGCCCTTTCACATTCGACTGTGATTGGTCAATTTCTTGTGACTTACTACTTACGACTCTATTGTTGAACCGGCGTAAGCCCATGGCACATACAAAAACGTAAGACAGTAAGATGTAAGCAGTAAGCGAATTGGCCAATCACAGTTGAGAATTGCATTACGTTCTGTACTGTGATTGGCCAACTCGCTTACTGCTTACGTCTTACTGCCTTAAGCAGCGTCTACAATATGCGGAGTAAGGTTGGTTTAAGAAGTAAGAGTAAGAAATTGACCAATCACAGTCAACTATTCTTCTTACATTTGACCGTGATTGATTAATTTCTTACTCTTACTTCTTAAATCAATCTTACTCCGCATATTGTAGACGCTGCTTTACGTTTTTGTACGTGCCCATGGGCTTTATGCGTGGTCTACAATGAGCAGTAGCGGTATGGATGAGGCTGTAAGAGTAAGAAATTGACCAATGACAGTCGAATGTAAGAAGAATATTTGTTTGTGATTGGTCAATTTCTTACTCTTACAGCCTCATCCATACCGCTACTGCTCATTGGCTGCGTTCAGCAGAGAAAGCAGCTTAGTAAGCGCTTTGCACTGATTGGATTATACTTTTAGATCTATAAGAATAGTCCTATCTCAATTTAGATCTAAAAGTATAATCCAATCAGCGCAAAGCGCTTATTAAGCTGCTTTCTCTGCTGAACGCAGCCAATGTAGATCACGCATTACGGAATCCAGTCAATGGCTGCGTTCAGCAGAGAAAGCAGCTTAGTAAGCGCTTTGTGTTGATTGGATTATATTTTTAGATCTAGAGGAATAGTCCCTGTCTCTTATACACATCTAGATGTGTATAAGAGACAGGAGTAAGGTTGGTTTAAGAAGTAAGAGTAAGAAATTGACCAATCACAGTCAACTATTCTTCTTACATTTGACCGTGATTGATTAATTTCTTACTCTTACAACCTCATCCATACTGCTCATTGGCTGCGTTCAGCAGAGAAAGTAGCTTAGTAAGCGCTTTGYKYTGATTGGATTATATTTTTAGATCTAGAGGAATAGTCCCATCTCAATTTAGATCTAAAAGTATAATCCAATCAGCACAAAGCGCTTACTAAGCTGCTTTCTCTGCTGAACGCAGCCATTGTAGACCGGGCTTAAAACTTAGAAATCAAGATGGTCGTGATGGATTTTTCTCCTCACTTCTCAGACTTGCTTGGTCTGGTCATAAAAATTACTTTGTACTTTGTATTGGTACTTTGTACGTCCATAGTCTTTCCTGCTAATCTTTATAGGGACCTTACGCGGTCAATAATAACGTCAGTATCAACAAATATTTTAGGGAATATCTCCTATTATAAAACGATACTGATGCTGGAGAATCAAAAAATCCGGATTACGAACAATATTCTGTAATAATTCATCGATATTAACCACACAAAATTAATAAAAATTGTTAATATTTATAACAATACTGACAGTGTTATTGACCGCGTAAAATCCCTATTAAGAAATATAACAAGGACTTGCAATAACATACTTCGTTTGATCACAAAATGTCAATATAATCTTAATGTGACTTGTTTTATCGTATTTACTTGTGTTATAGGAATTGGTTTTAAAAGTGACGCTGTGAAGTGACTAAGCGTAAATTTATGTATTTATGTATCTTTGTTAAAAAGTCCGTGGGGTAAGTGACAGAAAATGTGATTTGTATGTGATACATAATGATTTATTTATATATACTGAACTCTATTTATATTGATATGTAGGTTTTTCATTCTTATATAGAAAACAAATCCAAAGAAGACAAGAGAGAAGGGAAGAAAAGAGATATTTATGAAGATAGCAAGTTTTAAATTTTATGTATACATATAAGGTAGCGATCCTTTTGTATTTGCACTGAAAACTTGGTATAATTCTAACCAAAAGTTTAATCAGTATCGTTAAGCACATTATATTGAAACACATTCAACAATAATAATGTTGAAACACAGTAAATCTTTCTATTTTAAGCACCCTAATTTTTTATATCTCGTTTATTTATAACTTATAAGTTTTAAAAAACTTATGATTTTTTAATGCAAATGTAGAGTAAAAATATATATAATTAAAGTATTTTATATTATATATTGTATGTTTTATATTGTAACAAGAATGAAGGCTGATGACGTATTCAGGAAACACACTGTCAATGCTATTCAGATATTATATTTTTATTGTGAGATGAAACATGTATCCCATTCTTTTTAGCTAAACTTTTTGCATGATTCAGCTTTTTTTCTCTTTCCTTCCATGTTAGAGAAAAAAAGAGAAAAGATGAAGTACAGCTGAAAAGAACAGATTTATAAAAATGATCCGATAACACACTGATAGCACGCTGTTCAAAGAGAAGTATAATATGAAAATTATTTATCTCGGTATATTAAAAATATAGAAATTATTTTTCTACATAAACTAAATTTTTTTATTATATTTTCATCTATGAGAAAGATTAATCGTTTTAAGTTATCACTTTATGTTTAGGCACTAGTATGTGCAATATTTAATGTATAAATGTATTGCTTTTGTATATTGCTTATATTTCCAAATCAAATATTAATTTTAATTTATTTCGTAGTATTTCAAGACTTGAATATTCTAAATAGAACGTTTATTTGATTATTTGGACTTAATAATTTACTTACAATTGCATTCTATAACAAACAGATTTAGAGGAAAAGATCCAAGTTACAATCATATTGTTTGATATCTGTTTATAATAAGAAATTCAGGAAGATTTATTTAATAATTTTTTAAATATGTTTTTATGTTGAATATATAAAATGTTTATATAAATAAAAATAATTTTAAAAAAATAGACAAGTTAGTATAAAAATAATTTTTTTCTTGTACATGAAACAATCCAGAAAGCAGTTTTTTATCATCTTTATATGTGATATATATGATTGGTTAAGATTTTTTCATTATTTTTCTAAATTTTAAGCATGGAAAATGATCAGTCAGCAGTCAAAATTAAATTGTGTGACAAATTAAATTTTTATGTTATAATATTTTATTATAAATTTATTGTAAAAAAATTAATGTGGTCAATTCTTAATTTAATTGGTTAACTCAATATGAAAATGTGCAGAATTTATAATTTCTGTATAACAGATCCTTTCTAAGCAAACATTATTTATCATGTGTAAATAACATAGTTTTTTACAAAAAAATTTTAAATATAGTTAAAAAAGACATAGTCTATATAAAATATGCTTTATGTAAGCATTAAAATTTTTGAATTACGTTTCATAACATGCATTGTAATTACACATAAAAAAAATTATATTTTCTTTAAGTTGCAGAAACATGAAATTATTTGTATGTTACTTTAGAAATATTTATCTTTTTTTTTATAGATAAAAGAAGAAGATGAAAATAAAACGCAGTAAGTCTCTTTCTCCTGAACCATCTAGTAGCAAAGACACAAAACGTATAAAACTTGAAGAAATTACAAATCTAAATGGAACAACATCATCTCTGAACATTCTTGAATTTTCGGATGATGTTTTACTTAATATATTGAAATATTTATGTCCACAAGATCTTATGGCAATCAGTTTGTGAGTTGTATTTATCTATATTATATCTCTCTTATAATGCTTCTTTCATTATAACTGATTTCTTTGAATTAGATGTTGTCAAAGATTTGCACAATTAACGCAAGACAGAACTTTGTGGAGAAGAGTAGATTTTCGAACAAAGCCCATATTTCTAGATGATTTGAATCAGTACATGAAGTTTTTGCAACCAATAACAATGAGTTTGGCAATGCGTGGCAATCTGATTTTTCACGAACGTTCATCTCTTACACAAAGATTCTTTAAAAATATGAAAATGCTATGTAAGCAACTTAAAGAATTAATCATTGAAGAATACTATATCAATGGAAATAAGGTATGTTTTGCAATAGAAATGTTTATGTAGTCCGATATTCAGCCTGTTCTTATTTTAAGATCATCGTAAATAATGTTTTTAGATGCTAATTTGTAATTGACTTGTGACATCTTAAGACTATACTTAAGATGGTTGGATTAAATATAAGATTAAATATAAGAACTGATTATGTACACTAGCTACAATATCACATTCTTGTTTTTAAGTGTTTATATATTAGAAAGTGATCTTTTTCTGTTCTTTTTTTTCTCTTCTTTTTTATTATAAAAAGAAACATATATATATATATTTAACCTACTACAATGTGACTTTTACAGATTCATATAACAGATTTTCCACGTACTATTGAAAAGCTTTCATTAGAAGGTTGCAAAATGAATTATTTACAAAGTAATAAGTCTTATTTTTTTAAAATGGATACTCACATGCCTAATTTGACAGTAAGTTAAAATTTATTATATAGATTTTAATGTCAAAATAATATATTGTTTTTGTATTTTAATTCTTCTTCTCTATATTATTTCTTTTATACTTGTGTTTGCAATTTTATTTATTTTTTGAATTAATTTTGAATTAATGCTCTATGTAAATTATTAGTATAAAATTATTAAGATAAAACTATATATAATATAGTTTATAATATAATTAATATTATGAAATACATATATTTAATATGTATTTAGTATGCAATTTATTTTTCAATATATAAGTTATTTTATTTGTGTATAATTTTTATTTAGTTTTTGAAATAAAAATTCATCTATAATAATGAAGTTGATGAAAAATTATTTCAAGAAATGATACCTAAACGAACATATATTATTGTTATATGTTTATATATTGCTTTTTTCTTTGATTATAATCTGTGATAATTGTTATTGTATTAAACATTTTATATTATTTCTAGTGTTTGATTTTAAGTAATTGTGAATGGTTTACGCCGCATTCCTTATTAGTTATTAGCAAAATATCAAAACTTAAAGAACTCAGATTGAACTCGTGTCATCGTCTGGGCGAGTGTGTTGCGTATGCTAGTTTAGCTACTAGATTTGGATTCAAAACATTAGAGGTATAATGTTTTTCTTATGTATTTTAATTTATATTACATCATTAAATCATTCCTCTGGATGGTTATTATATCACAAGATTATTGTTTATGATCTTACTGAAAAGACATTCCACACAAAAAATTGTATGTTGTATTAGATTTTAGATTTACGAGATACAGCACTTGGAGATAGTGAAGTTGGTTGTTTTAGTAGTACTAAAACTCTAACGCATCTCTATTTGGAATGTCCTTTGACATGGAGAAGTGAAGAATCGCCCGAAGTTATACAACATCGGCAGCAACAGGCTCTACAATTACCTATATTTGAAGATGGCAATCTAGCACAGGTAAATGAAAGCAAATTTATAAGTATTTATTACGATTAATACATATATTTTTTTGAACGTCAAAAAATACATATTAACATAAAAATTATTCAGTTTTTAGTTGAGGATGGATTTTCTTTTGAAAATTATAGAGTTCAACGATGTTTGATATCAGATAGAGCAATTTGTGCACTTGGAAGTGATACTTGTGATAGAGAAGTAGTAAATAGCTTCCTTGCTCCACAAGGAATGGTAATAGTACGAGAAGATAGACGAATATCTAATAACCCAAATCTTAAAACATTAGTTGTTAGGTAAGTCAATTGATTTCATAGAAAGTACTAAAAAGTTAAGAAACTCTTAAAAAGAATAAGTAGAAAATATTTTTATACTTTTATATTTTTTATACNTATCCACGTGTAACAAATTCGAGTCTTGTCCATTTGGCTTTAAACGCATCGAGATTAGAATACTTGGATGTTACTGGTACTTCTGTGACAAGAGATGGTATTGAATCCTTCAAATCACAAAAAAACAATGTTAAAGTGATCTCGTCATTTGATGAGACATAGTTAAGGTCTTGTATAGCAAATTAGGAAGTAATGAATATTTATATTAATATTTCCGTTAAAAAATTACAAATACTTGTTGAAAAATATTAATTTTTATATTTTTTGAATTCACATTCTTTGATATTAAAATCTAGCTAAATTCCTATCTACAATAGATGTAATAAGCCTTAAGCTATAAGAACCAATCATAATCGATTATTCTCTTCAAATTCGAATATGATTAGTCAATTTTTTAAGGCTTTTTACACCTATTGTAGATCGGAATTAATGTTTAAACTATTTTTTTATAAATTTTGATTAAATACAGTTTATTTGTGAGATAGTAAAAATAAGTGAAATTTGTTTTTTTTGAGGGGGGAGCATAATTACTATGAAAAATATGTTCTCTATATAAATATTTTCTACTCTAATCTCACAATGTTTTACTAATTATGATATAACACTTATTGCAATTATTATTATTATGTTTAATATTTTGTGTGTGTGTGTGTGTGTGTGTGTGTTTTGTTTTATTTTATTTTTATTTATATATATTTTCAGTATTATCTGTTCTCTCTCTCTTTCTCTCTCTCTCTCCCTCCCTCCCTCTCTCTCTCCCTCTCCCTCTGTCTGTCTGCCTCTATCTTACGCATGCGCGCTTACATACGCATTATTTTTGTACTATCTATATTACATCTTGATAGTCATGTAAAATTGTTTTTTGTACATTGTAGAATTACTTTTAATAAATAACTAAATAGTTAAATAAATAAATATTATATACATATATGAATGTGTAGTATTGTTATAAAATATTAATATCTTGATTTATGCATAATTAATAAGGGTATATATAATATATTTAATATATCTAAATAATAGACACATTGTAGGTATCTCATGTATGTGTGCGTGCGTTTTGTATTATATAACTATATTGTTTTAGTCAAATCTTTAAAAATTATTAATAACTCATAAGTGTAAAAAATAATTGATTGTATGTATATTAAGTTTATTAAATTGTTTATAAATAAGATGCAGAAACATAAGAAAAAACAAACATGTATATTTAATCGGTATTTAAAATGATAGATTTTAAGTATATGTCAATATGATAGTCAATATAAAAGCCATTGTATGAAAATTAATTATGCAAGCTCATAAAATGTAATCTTGAAAAAAGAATGTTTTAATTTATTTTTACAAGTATAATTTTTATTATTATTAATATGAAATTTAAAATAATGATTTTGACTGTAAGAAATAAAGCAATGGAACTACTCCGATAAGCGGAGCAGTATGGTCGCGCAGCCTGAGTGACAGGCCTTCGAGAATGCGAAAAGGAAAGAGAACAAAGGATCCCGAGTTCAAATCCCGGTCGGCTTCGTTAATTTTTTCATGCCTTACAGCCTCAGAAGTGTTCGTGATCGTACAGGGGCCGGTGAAAGTGAATTAGTATCGCGATAAGAGTGAGTGCAAAATAGCGGGTACTCAAGAAGACATCGCGAGACGCTTTAAAAGTAACTGGCAAAGAAGATGGTACGGACCAGAGAACAGAAAACGACGGACAGGGCGCGGATGGAGCGACTGTCCATAGAACAGCTCAAGGAAGAAGCACAGCTTCTTCACCTGCCGATCACAGGCGACAAGAAAAGCCTGATAGAGGCGATTCTAGTCCACTGGGAAAAGAACGAAACAGGCGGGCCGGACGAATAGCCGGCTACCGTCGGGGTGGAATCGCCCACGGGCAAAATATTATCAACGGTCTTGTCCTCAGTTAACGACATGCTACAACACCAAAGAAAAGCACAGCGACAACAGGAGCAGTTTATGGAGAGGCAACATTGGCAGTTCGAACAATTAGTGCAACTCCTCGTAAGACGAGAGGAGATGCAGACGGAACAACAGAGGCCACCGGTCGGAACGACCGACGGCAACGATCAGAACAAAAATCAGGCGAGCCCGGCAGTAACAGCAACCCGGCGCAGGTTGTGAGAGCAACGGCGGGAACACCGTCGGGAAATGTCGTGGCGTAGCTAGCGTCCCAGATACCAGAATTCGGGGGAGCGGAGGAAGACAATATACAATTATGGACACAGAGGGTAGACCGAGTGGCGAGGATGCATAGTGCCACGAATGTGGTGACTCTCCTTGCCACCTCAAGTAAATTGATAAAATCAGCTAAAAGATGGTACGAGATCCAGACGGGACCAGCACTTGAATCTTGGTCCGGCCTCAAATCAGAAATGGAGAAAATATTTGACAGAAAAATACCCTATTATAAAGCCATGCAGAAGGTAGAAGCCAGAAAATGGATTTCCCATAAAGAAATATTCGATCAGTATGCGATCGACAAGCTGGCGCTGATGCACAGTATGAATTTATCGGACGAGGATTCCATTCAATTACTGGCTGGAGGCATACAACAAAATTCTTTGCGAGCAACGACACTCTCAGTGGCCACGAATACCTTGGATGTATTCTTAGAAAAAATCACAGAGACACATCACCCAAGAAGTGAACGAGACAGAGAAAAGAGGCTCCTCAGCAAACGGACCTCAAAAGACGAAGGATGCGGCGTGCAAAAATTGTGGCAAGAAAGGACACCACCACAAGGAGTGTCGCGCAGAGGCAACGTGTTTCTATTGCAAAGAAAAGGGACACCGGAGATTCGATTGCCCGATACTGAAGAAGAAAGCTACGAGATCGACACCCGCAGGACAGAACTTCACGGCAGCAACAGCAGCAAACGTGGAAGCCACGGACTCCGCGACGGCGACTACAGTAGCAATAGTGAACGAGTCCGGGGTCAGGTTGGAGTTGAGCAGCCCATTCGTCAAAGTGGGTGAAATGAGGTGCAATTTACTTGCGTTGGTCGACACAGGAAGGTCCTGTCTCCTTCGTCAAGGTAGACGCTTTATCGAATCATATAAAAACACCGATTACTATTGTATCTAACATAGAGAATAAGTTTAGAAATTTGAATAATCAACCGTTGGATATAATTGGTAGAGCAAGAGTCACGATCACCTTGGCCAAGTTGGCAACAGCCAAACACAACATAGATTTATACGTTCTGAAAAACAATGCGTTCGAAGGTGATATGATTCTTGGTCGCGACTTCCTGACAAAGCAAAAACTAACGTTGGTGTATTCTCCGGTCTCTTAAAGCGACCGTGAGCGAATCGATCTGTTTGCTTCTCTTCCCCTTTGCGTCGAAGATCTGGAACGAATAATAAATAATAACGGATTAGAGTTTGGGAAGGAGGTCATACAGAGACTGAAAACGTTATTAAAAGATAATAATAAAGAGTCAAGATAAATAGTAAACGACGGATACTCGGTACAGGTCAAGCTCAAAGACACCTCGATATACGCGTTCGCACCGAGGCGTTTCGCGCATTCTGAGCGACTTCAGTTGAGAGAAATAATTGATAATTTATTAGAATGCGGCGTTGTTAAACCAAGCATTTCTCCATACTGTGCGAGGATAGTACTAGTTAAGAAAAAGAACGGGCAAATCCGATTATGCGTGGATTTAAGATCACTGAATAGCAGGGTCGAAGAGCAGAAATATCCTTCTCCTCTAATTGAAGACTGTATGACACGATTGAACAAAAAAAGGATATTTACGCTTTTGGATTTGAAAGACGGCTTTCATCAAATTCCAGTACGAAAATTCTACGAAATATTTTTCATTTGCTACGCCCGACGGGCAATACGAGTACATTAAGTTACCTTTTGGTTATTGCGAGGCTCCGGCCGAATTCCAAAAGCAAATCGTGCAAATACTTAATCCGCTCATTCGCGAAGATAGAGTGCTAGTATATATAGATGATATATTAATTCCGACGGAATCGGTGGAACAAAATTTGACAACATTAAAGGAAGTACTAGATATATTAAGAAAATACAGTTTTGAGCTTAATTTAACTAAATGCCAATTTTTAAAGACAACCATAGAATTTTTGGGATACATCATTTCTGAAAACAGCATCACGTTAAGCCCGAGACACGTAGAAGCGGTAAGAACGTTTAAACAACCAGAAAACATTCAAGAGGTGCAACGTTTCCTTGGATTATGCAGCTACTGTAGAAAGTTTATACAAGATTACGCAGTAAAAGCATATCCCCTACAAAATCTATTAAAAAAATCAATCGAATTTGAATTCGATAAACGTTCTGTAGAGGCCTTTCACGCGTTGCAAAAAGAATTGACAGAACTCCTTCTGCGCATCTATGATCCTAGCGCAGAAACAGAACTGCACACGGATGCTTGCAGTCTAGGTTTAGCTGCTATTTTGCTGCAAAAACAAATGGGAACACGTGGGAAACCGTCGCGTATTTCAGCCGGACAACTAATCAAGCTGAGAAAAAATATCACAGCTTCAAGCTAGAGATGCTAGCAATAATACGGGCAGTAGAAAGATTTCACTTATATTTATACGGGATAAACTTTACGATCATCACAGATTGCAATGCATTAGTATACGCTGTAAATAAAGCTAATTTAAATCCGTGAATCGCGCGATGGACATTGACCCTTCAGAATTATACATTCCGAATTACCCACCGTCCGTGCAAAAAAATGGCACACGTTGATGCGTTAAGTAGAAGCGTCGCGTACGTGAACAAACTACCGTTGGAACGCGAGCTTGAATTACGTCAACTCGCCGACCCTGAGATTAAGGCAATCGTTAATGAATTAGAATTTAAGGATAGTGAAAAGTTTGATTTGTTAAACGGCTTACTATATAAAAAAGAGGACAATACATTAAAGTTTGTTGTACCATGCTCTATGATAACTAGCCTTTTACGGGCTCATCATGATGAGATGGCTCATTGCGGCGCCGAAAAAA
>JANQDE010001120.1:0-15283 GCA_037157785.1 Cephalotes varians | reverse complement strand
CACTCACAGCTGTTTACTCCGCGCGAAATACGTCATCAAGTGATACAAATATCACGCGTATGTACACGTTTTCGCCCCTTTCTCTTTACCCCTCTTTCTCTCTCTCTCTCTTGTAGACATTGTAGACATGACTCCTTCTGAGTTGGAAAGAGCAAAATAACTTTACGGTCATAAATTCCAACGTGATTCCCTTGTCGTTAATCCACACGAAGAGTAACACATCACAAATGTATTTCACATAAATTGTGTCACATTTACGCGAATTTACTCACGCACACTTAATCGATTTACGAACGAATCCCTCTATTCGTTACTAAAAGTTACCGATTAGTTATTTAGCCACTATTCCAGAATGAGAATTATTTCAGAAAATAAACACACGCAATCTTTTTTATAGTAACCACTAATTTTTCATCCTTTCGTAAATTATACATATCACATATCAATATGTTCACGGATTTACTCACGCACTTGGTCGATTTTTATGCACGAATGTATCGATTTATTATTATTAATCACTACTGATTAATCACTCGGCAACTGAGAATTATTCCACAAGAAAGAAACACGTTGCAATCACATGGTAATCAAAAACATAATTATTACAATTGCACAATGCACGGATAGTGCCGCCGGCGCGGCCACGGGGTTGGGATTGGTGGGCCGAAGAATGATTAGCCAGAAATTATTAACTTGTAACTTTTGCTTTATTATTAAACACCTTGTAAACTTTTACACTCGCGTAACTTATTTTATATGACCGCACCTCACGGAACGTCAATCGGGAATCCACGCGCGGTCCCGTCGCGCGCCTCTTTATAGTGTGTTTTGGCACCTTGTTACCAGGTCGGTTTTGCCGATCAGCACCGACCTGGTCAGCAAAGTCACAGTCGCTTCCGGAGAAGAGGTGACTGCGACCTTCGAGCGGGTGTCATCTTATCGCGGTGGCTCGTGCCGTCGAGCAACCGCGACAAGCGAAAATTGATCGATATATGGCGCGTTTCCGAGCCGATGTCATGGGAAATACTCATGACATTGCGATGCACCATACCTCCACATGGGAATTTCCGCTAGGTCCCAAATCATTTAAGCATCAAATGTAGATAAATAATATCATCAATACTATTTTTTGTATTGAGAAAGAAACTAGAAGTAGCAAATTCACTGATAGCAAACTTCACTATAAATTCATGATGTGGCTGCAATTTCTCAATAAAAATATTTCTTTATAACAATTGCTTTAACAAATCATTATAGTTTGATAAATAAACAGACAAATGTATATTTGAAAACTGATATCACACTTTTGCTAACAAAAAAGTACAATATCAATTTAATAACAATTTAGTAACAATATCAATTTATCAATAATCTGTATATATGAATAGACAGAGTGTCCGTTAAAAAAGGTCGGAGCCATGGTGGGAGCATGGAAGAAGTCAAGGAGAACAAAAAGTCTTATACCATTTTGCCAATTTCGCAATAGTTAATAAGTTATAAATTATTAAAAATCGCTGTATAAGCCCGGCCTACTGGCTAATGCAAGCGCGCGACGAGATGCGGCCGCCCTGCCAACGAGGTTGCTAGGCGCGCGGGGAGTTGTTTATTACAAGCGGCAATGGCTACGCACGAGCGTAACGCCTCGTTCCGAGCTATGATGATTTCTCGCCTTCTCTTTATCACAAAATAAAATTTTCTAATAGCACAGAAAAATGTTTTATGTGTATTTATGTGTACATGTATGTGTGTACATGCGTACATGCATACATGCATGCACAGAAAATATCAATTCTGCTTACAAAAGCGATTACTCAATTTACTTTTTTCTTTTAGTAAGTAACAGTTATGTTTGACAAAGAATTTTCTTTGAAATTGAAGAACTTTCCTTCTTTAAGAAGGACATTTTTTTTATAATAGTCTTAAAATACACTCAATACTTTACTTGAAACAATTAATATTTAATTAACATTTTTCTCTATNGATCGCGTTTCCGGGCGACTCATTCGTCATGAAAAATACTCATGACACAAGCCAGGTAGCAGAGTTCTCGAGATGGCAGGTGGGACCATAAGGAACGAGGTAAAGGTTTGAGGTTTCGAGAAAGTCTCTGAGATGATTGCTGTCCTAGGTGGACATGCAAAGGTTGAAGTCGCCGAAGATGATTAGATTGGAGTAATTCACAAAGAATTCGAGAATGGAGTTTTCGAACTCATAGAGGTAGCCAGTTTTTGGAGGTCGATAGACGGTAGCGAGTAGCAGCTTGTCTGAGTTGGACTGGATCTCGACGATGAGAAACTCCGGCTTGCCGCAGTAATCTCCTCCAGAAGTCGCCAGCACAGTGACCCCCATGGAGAAGGCCACGTATACAGCTACCCCTCCATCTCTCCTGCAACCAATTCTATCACAACGCACCAACCTATAACCTGGCAAAGCAACGTAATCATCTGAAATACTAGGTAGTAGCCACGATTCTGAAATGCAGATGACATCGTAGTGATTGCTGCTGAAGTACAACCGGAATTCATCCAGGTGACATGTCAGCGATTGACAATTGACATGACAGATTCTTATGTTCTTATGGGTGCCCTTACCCATAATTGGTCAGAAGGACCTTGTTAGTGAGTCTTCTCTTAAGAATGGGACATTTGGAACCGTCAAGTGCAGCATGCGAGAGATCAGAAAGGTTGCTCCTCTTACAGTTGTAGCAGATAGGCCCAGCACCCCTATTTGGGCATCCTCTCATCTCGTGCTCACCAGAGCAATGCCCACAGTGTGCGCCTCCAGCACAATCCGTGGCGAAATATCCGAATGCGAGACACTTGTAACAGTGTCTCACCCTAACGTGGTCCTTGAACGCACATGAGGAGAAGCCAAGATAAATCCTGGAGGCAGACATGAATTTCGTTCGCACATCCGGAGGAACCTCAAGCACACATCTGGTGACGGACGAGCCTTCGATAGGCGCGTATCTGTAGATGACCTTGACCTCAGGATTATCGGTGCCATCAAGGTTTAGGCTTATTAGGTCTTGCCTTATCTCGTCCGTGGTCATGTCCTTGGGGATCTCCAGCACGAGTAGACGTGGGTTGAATTTGAAGTCCTCTTGCACCTGCAGGCCAGCTCGCGCCAAGGCCTCAGAAGCACGCAACTTGTCTAAATCAACAAATCTGGCCTCCACTCGGATCCCATTGCCCCCGAAACTTTCTCAACCCTCAAGCCGACATCGACTGGATTGACCGCCTTGTACAATGCATTTTTCGTGCTGTTACGGTCAGTAAACTTTGAGGAAGCCGCTAGAGTAGGAGCAACAATGAAAGAGGTTGTGGAACTGGACAGGGAGACTGTTGGGCCACGAGGAACTCTAATTTTGGGATCCGATTTGACAACACCAGCAAAAGACCTCTGCGCAGACTGAGCATGAGCAATCTTGGTGGCAGCATCCTGCACAGTCGATACACAGGTCCGAGAGATACCAGCGCATGTCTTGATTATAGTCGATCTACAGCTCTCATCCAAGGCAAGTAGGTCTGCGACCTGAGCGTAGCCTGCGGCAAGAGTATTAAAGGCCGTTTGATAAGCGATAAACAAGTCCTGGAGAGAAGATTTCATTGCAACGGTGTCCTTAGAGTTCCCAATGAATTTCATAAAAATCTTGTCATGTACGAGGAGTTTTTCGCGCATAGAATTGAAACTCTCCGTTGAGATCGGCAGGGGGAAAGCACTGTGCGCAGCTTGTCGAGAGGGCGAGGCAATAAAGTCGGAGGCCGGGTAGAGTGTGGATGTTAACAGACGAGTGTCTGAATCCACACTACCAGAGCGTGTCGGCAGTTTCGCGCCGGAGCGCTCAGCAGACATGGTGGGGGTGCACAAATTTCTCTGCGCAACACTCCCGAGGTAGACAATTGACACGTAGATCGACTCTGTTTACGTAGCAACAGAAAATTCTCGAAAATAAGATTCTGTCGAGATTAAACTTGCCAAGAAAACGTCCGTATGATGGTGGAGTAGTTCAGGCGACCGTGGAAAAACGTGCACCGGGAACAAGCCGACACACTGACACGGCTTACACTAGCGAAATGCACCGAATTCAATTGTATATCAATCGCATTAACAGAGTGACCACACGTCAATCACTCTCCACAGACAAAGAGAGAGAGAGAATTATACGCACATATATATAACGTGTATAATTAAGTAATCATAAAAAATGACTTTATAACGAACATATAATAATATATGAGTGGTATACTAAGATTACAAATACACGTTAACTTATGTAGCAATGAAGGAATATATTCTAAAATTACAAATATTTGAGATACAAAGTAATATATATATATATTCAATAGAGATACAAAGTAATATATATATTCGATAGGGATACAAAGTAATATATATATTCGACAGAGATACAAAATAATATATGTATGAATATATGTATATATATAATAGAATATAAATCATAATAGTTTAACTCCCTCCCTTTTTTTTTCTAATTCACTATTCTTATACACTTAATATTTTATCTGATTCGCTAATTCTAATTCTAACACACGTAATTTATGTCTATTCATATTATTACAATTATTATGCATTTTCTTATTATATCTAATCTACTATTCCGGGTATGGCCGCCGCGATTTCCTTGTCGGTGTATTGAGCACACCCCATTCCAACGAGCATGTCGGTTAAGCTGCTCATTTCGTCCATGCTCTCGCGCTTAAGCTCGAGAGCGATGATGGCGGCTTCGTCTCTTATGGATCCGAGGACCCTTATCCTTCTCGTTTTTCTAGGAGTATTCTTGTTAGTTCTTTGGCCTTTCGAGGCCATCTTGGTTTTCCTCCTATAGGCTGGACGTGAGCGAGCCCGCAGGGGATAGTCTGCCATTCCAGCTCGCGGAATCGATCTTCTAGTATGTATATGTCATGAACGGACCGTTGGATGGCACGGCCCCAATCTCGCAGGGCGATGGTGACCAAATCGCTCCTTCCTAGTTGAGTCACGATTCCTCTTTGCCATCCCTTTCCTTCTCGGACCGCGACTAGCTCGTCTGGTAATATATGATCGGATCGGTGGCGCAGAAGTCGAACCCGTCGCGTCATCCTGTGGGTGAGATCCTCAAGGAGTTCTTCGAAGTCCTCTCGCGAATTTTCTAATTGTATCCAGAGGAACGTTGGTGAATCCACCTTCACTATTTTCACCTTTAGGGATCTACGGGTTAGTGTCTGGTGTTGACATACTTGATTTCCATTTTTGGGTTGTCTACATGACGTAGCATGTGATAAAAAATATAAAAGAAAGGATGTGTGAGTAAAATTTCGGATATGATATGGATTTTTGTTATGTGTGAGTCTAGCCCTTGAGCTCGAATGTATAGGCGGAAATTTCCTTTGTCGGGAGAGCGGGATAGATTCGTTCCGGCTCTGTTATTTTTTGTGTACGCTTGTCGTTCACCGAATCCTTCTTCGACCGTATTGTAGGAATTCTCGGTCTTGGGTCTCCCTTTTCCCAAGTGTAATAGAAGTTGTGTGATCGAGTTCCATATGGCCCCGAGCAGGTATAATGACCACCCATACACAGTATGCAAAACATATCTGTGTACGAGCGTGTCTATTATTAGTTTGAAGCCTGTTATGCACAAGTATATTCCAAGCATTCCAGCGATACTACTTCCAAAAATCAGAAATTTATCCCAAAATTTGTGCCAGGCCGAAATTGCGATTTTTTCGACTGAGGCTTCGTCGATAAGATTGGAAATCGATTCTCCGTATAGTGTTAAGGATGACTGCAGGTCGCTCAGCAGGGAACATTATATGATCTTTAAGTCCTTCCAGATCTTCTTGCGAATATATTCCGCTGGTGGCAAGTGCCCCAGGGCTGATGTATTTCCAAGTTGGTTTAGTTAGATGTTTCATGATAGTCGGTTTCGAATGGTCTTGGCATGAGTTTATACCAGGCATCTCCTAAGAGATACATAGGAGGTGCAAGAGAATTGCAGGTGATCTGAGTTCCTTGCCGCATTAATATATGCGTTTGTGGCGTTAAGAAATATGTTTGATTATTCCATGTTACTGGCAGTTGTTCGTAGCATTCTTGCGTTCGAGCTAGTTTTGCGTCGACGGGGACGCACTTTATTATGTGAATTACCTCTCCCGCCAGGAGAGCCATGTATCCGGACCCTCTCATGAAGTGATAAGCGAAAATGTCAGGAGATCGTGCGGCTATTGCTAGAGCGTTCTGCATCATTCGCAGTCGAGATTACATTGTTGCAGTAAAATGTTTCTATACAATTGATTGATTTGTGTTCGAATATGGTTTTCTACATAAACAAATTTTGAGTTCATGTAAGTGAAAATGTCGAGGTTGTTGGAACGTTGAAAGATAGCGTCGCCAGGTGTGGTCTCGAAGATCATTAATTTCGGGTGCTCAGTTCTAGTGAGTATATATCCGCATCTTGTAAATTTATTTAYACTAGTTAGGGCAAAGACTGTATTTTGCGCGGTCAGTGAATAAACAATTTGAGATGATTCGTTCGTATTATCAATTATCTTGTCTACATATCCTTGATATAAAGCGCTGTAATCAGAAAATTTACAAGAGTCGGTAGGCACTGGATCCCAAAAGGTGTGTCCACCTTCACCTGATGTCAGTACAGCTGGCATAGCTAAGTCCGCAGGTCACGCCCGACCTGAGTTGTATGCGGTTTGAATTTAGTCGGACATTAGCAGTATAATCTTGCAATGTGATCTTAATATTTGCCAACACAATTACATCTGTCCAAGTTCCATAAGGGTCCGAGTACGCAGATTCCCTACATGCTCCTCCATTATCTACATGTCCGGCCAAAGTTATCGGACGTGTGATGGTTTGATTGGGCGTTATCAGGAGACACGGTAGTGTCTCGGGTGTCAAATATATCGAGCGATATCGAGAGATATGACGCCCGAGAAGCTACCGTGTATCTTTACGCGAACCGGCGAGATGCGAGCACCTGAGATTTTTATATCTAAAAAACGACTGAACCGATCAAATTCTAAATAGGCTCAATCGATAGCTTGGGTACGAATTATATAAAAGTGTTTTCATTTTTTCTCTGCATGCACTACGAGCGGAGATATTGCGATGCAAAGTCAGATTTTAAGTAATTTTACATTAAGAAACGTTGTCATTATTATTGTCATTGTCATTAACGTCGTCGTCGTCGACTTTGTACGGTTCCTATTTCTGCCGCTAGATAAGCGCTAGCGTTCGAGCTCAAACCTCAAGTTTCGGGTCGCGCGTGGAGGAGATTACACATACGCGTCCACGCGCCCACGCGCCTACGCTCCCACGCTCCCACGCTCCCACGCACCCACGCACCCACGCGATCACGCTCTCACGCTCCCACGCGCGGACGGACGGATGGACGGACGCTCCCACGCGCCTACGTTTCCACGCGCGGACGGACGGAGGGATGGACGAACGGACGCGCCCACCCTCCCACGCGCCCACGCTCCCACGCTTCTACGCTCCCACGCGCGGACGGACGGATGAACAGACGAGCACACCCGCCCACGCTTCCACGCTCCCACGCTCCTACGCGCGGACGGACGCATGAACGGATGAGCCCACCCACCCACGCGCCCACTCTTCCACGCTCCCACGCGCGGACGGACGGACGAACGGACGGACGGACGCACTGCAAATCTAAGTGTTTTATGAAGTGTTTTAAAATAAAACATTAGAGTGTTTTATTGGATCAAATATATGAAAATAAAGCAGGATAGCTGTTTAATATGTCAATTTAAAACATTATAATGTTTTATTATAAAACGTTTAATACATTTTAGATAAATAATACATTTACTTATGTTTTCAAGCAAATCACACAAAATATAAAACATTAAAACCGAGTTAAAGTAAAGCGTTTATTAAAAGAAAAACGTTTAAAGTAAAAAACACATAAACATTTTCAGGAAATTTTATATATTTTAAAGGTTATGTTACATAGAGATAAATTTCCGCGTTATTTTAGGATAAATATTGACCATGAAAAGACCTTTGAAAAGAAATACAAAAACACATTTATTTATTTGTTTATTTTACATTGATTTAAATAATTTATTAAATGTAATAATGTAATTAAATGTAACTTGAAATCTATTATGACCAAACATTGATTTTTAGAATTAAAAATTAAAGAAATCAGGAAAGAGCCTGAATGTGCGAAAGCTCGAATGATTCGCGGTTATACTACTCGCGACTTCAAATGATATCATTTTCAAAGAGGAGAAGGCGGAATATTTATTAACAAATTGAGACTTCGTAACGCGAATGCCCTGAGATCGCTAACAATTATTATATCTTATAACTTTATCGCATACCCTATAATATATGACTTATCCTATTTGGAAAAATACATTACAAAAATACATTTTATAAAGATTTAAATCTATCCGAGAAATTCACATCGTTCATGATTAATTAATGGAATAAACCTTGTATTTCTAATTTTAAAATCAGAAAGAGGGTGTGGAAATATTAAATTATTGATGTTAACAATACTTTGTCGATTATTTGATGGTTTTACAATTTGATAAGCATTTAATTTAGACTCATAACAAATAGTTTCAAATGATGTTATTACGAATAAAGTATTATTTCCTAGAACACATATATCATTTAATTCCCCAAAAACCGGCATGGAATTTTCTTCACACTCTAATAAAAGAATGCTCTGATTTTGATAAGTTGTTCCATGTATAATTATCCTAGGCGATTGCATAATTTGATATGAATTTTTTTCAAACTCTTCAACATAACTGTCAAATAATTTCGCATAAGGTAGGTTTCTTAGAAGAATAGTCGAACCAGCAGTAATTTTATCCCCTTCATATAAAAATCTTTTGGATAGCTGGCCTGGATAAGAAATAAATTCGGAACAGAGACGTGCTTGATGACGATAAGACATTGTATATGGCATATTTTTAAAATTTCGTACAATCGGAACGAGTGATTTAAAATAAGCATGTGCGGATTCAAATCGAAAACACCATTGCTGTCGTCCAGGACCAAATAATCTTATATATCGTGGCACATGTATTAAGAAATGATGCTTCGGAACAATATTATCAGGATACAATAAAACAAAGCGTGATAAAAATGTTTCAATAATTCGGCTTAATAGATCAATTGATTCTGTGGTGATTTCATATGCAAGACACAAATTCATAATTTGTAACATTAAAATAAAACAATCAACTTGGTTGTTAAGATCTGCACTTTCATTATTTAATATCCATTCGGCAATTAAAAATGGTAAAGTATGAGCCAAAACAAACATTTGTGCTGCACTTTGACGTAAAGGTTTATCAACAGTTAAATCATTTCTTTGTATCGCAGCAGGTTTGTCTTTATTAAAGTGTCCAAAGTTAAATGAAGCTAATTTTTCATTGAAGTCTTCGATAGAAAAAAAATGTTTTTCTATTATACAATAACATAAAAATAGTCGACATGTAATTTCTGTTACTCCTTCAATTAAAATGTGCATGCAATCTTGTGGAAGACAAGTTGTAATGTCAAAATAAGGAATCTCCATCAAGGGACTTTTGTTATTAACTCCATAAGTTTTCTGCCAAAATTCTTTTGCTCTCTTTGTAATACTGGGTTCATTAATAGCATTTAAATGATCCTCAATTTTATTTCGTAAAATAAGATTACTTTCCTTAAAATAATTTTTTATATCGTTTTTTGTAATCATGCAAGAACGACATGGATGATTAGCAAAAACGGACTCTTTAAAATCGCCGATTAATGCTGATGCAGGTATATCACCTGCAAAGAACAATAACGATTCTTTATAATTTTTTTTAGAACCATTTATATAAATATCAACTCCTTCAGTTTGTAATTTTATGATGTCATCGATAAAAGGTTGTAAAATTTTTTCAAGAGCTTTTGGTTCTTTAGCATAATTAGTCTTGACAATAGCTAATAATTGAATAGCATTTTTTGATGATCTTAATTCAGGTTTAATATTCGCAAGAACCCAATAAAACATCGATAATTTATGAATTTTAGAACTAGTACCTAATGGATTAGCAATTCCAAGATCATCATAGTATAGAATTATCGCTAGTGAATTTTTATGTTCTCGAAAAAATGTATTTTCTTGATAATAACTTCCATCTAGTACTGTCCGATAAACACCATTTTCATGCTCCAAAGGATTATCCACATTAGACCGAATATCTTCATTCATCAATAGAGTTTTTAAATTAGCCATGAACGGAATGATGTAAGCATCATGGTAAACCTCACACAACTCTACTTGTGCAGTTGACTTCTTCTTTTTCCACTCCAAATTTGTAGAAATTATTATCCTTTCTGGTGCTACCATATGCATTTCTTCAATAAGAAATTTATTCAACGCATTTTTTGAGCTCAACATTGAAAAAAGAATTGAAGGAGGATATTTGTCAATATATACATTTTGAACATCTTGAAAGTGAAGCATTTGTGTTGTAGGATCTTTTAGTTTTTGATATTCTTCCTGAAAATTTGATAGAATAATATAAAACTACATTTTTAAGATTTTATTCCTCCACAAAAAAAATTTATTTTATATAATAATTATTAATGAATCAATCAAGCAAATCATTTATGAATCAAGTAAGTGATTCATTTTAATTGTTCTTCTAAGATATAGGATTTGTTATAATATTATTTATTCTAATAAAATAAATAACATTTTAAAAATATAAATGTTTATATTATATATAAAAAATTGTAATTTGTAAAAGTATAAAAATCATAATTATTTTATATTACTACAAATGATCTTCTAGATGATGGAATATTTATTAGAAATTATTTATTTATTTCAAACAATCTACTTCTCTTGCTTGAATTATTTGAAATTAATAAATATTATTGAAATAGCTTTTTTGTAAAAATATTTACTTGTTTTATACATTTTTTCTCTTCGAGTGCATTGTGTTATATACGTATAAATTGTTAAAATATTGACACAAGTATATTTTGTATTTCTAAATAAAATATGTTAAAAAATGTAAAAAATTCTATTTTAACAAACATACATCAATTTATTGGTTTATTTCTCAGTAATTATATGTATATGTTTATGTAAACATAAATACTTTTTTTTTATATATAATCAACTTACAATTATAATTGAGGAATAAACCTCAAACAAAGATGTAATACCATCAATAATGTGTTCCACAGCACTTTGTGACATTTTACACTTTTCACGAATAGTAATTAAGAATTTCGCGGAATGCCACTGAAGACGTTTTATTGGCGATTGAAATAATTCTTGGTTGAAATCTAAAATTTGAATGGAATGATATAAATAGTAACTTTTTTTTCAAAATATAAGATAAAATTTGTATGTTATTAAATTTATATAAATACAGATAAAATAATTGTTGTTAGCATACTAACATTGGGATTCTTCTTCACCATCAAACTGAAATCGGTCTTCTGGTTCTTCTATATCTATTGTATTATCAATAGCTTCGAAAATCATTGAAAGTTTTCTGAAAAGATGTTGGCGAAACGACTTCCATTTCTGATAAGTTGCACCACATCCATTTTGCGTACATATTACTTTAAATCGTGGATCTTGTCGATGATATCGCACTATGTGTTTCATTAAAATTTCATTTGAGTGGCAAGTGAAAAAACACATTGTACATGTTACAGACATGATAACCTACGTCCATGTAAATAAACACAGTTTCAAGTTAAAAACTTTTATATTAATTATATAACTTTTATATTATTTAATAACTATCTGAGAAATATATATATCTTCTGCAAAACTTAATTTCAATTTCTTACACTACCTATTTGCATAAATATATTATGAATACAATATTGTGTTTCAAAAGAATCTTAAAATTGAATCTTGTTTGATCACGTGATTGAGCGTTGCTATAGCAACTGATTGCTCGCGAAGTCGCATGCATAGCGCATGCGCGCTTATCAAGAACATCGTAATGCTAACGGTAGTGACGAGCGAAATCTTGAAAAATTCTGTGCCTTTGTTTTTGATAAGCATCGTGTGTTACATTGTACTGTGCATAAAATAAGAATAAAAAATGGAAAAAAAAGTATATTGTGCTTTAGGACAACGGTGCAAGTGTATTAAATTTGTGTCTGAGGAAGGTTTATCAGATGTGGACATTATTCGACGTAAAATCAAAGATATTTGTATGCGAGATAAATCTCTAAATATTACAATGCATAACAAAACAATTGTTATACAAATGAAAGATTCAGACAAAGACGTGTGGTGTGATGTAGAGGAGAATGAAGATATACCTGATAAAGTATATTTAAATGTTATTTTTGTATCAATGTCTGAATCATTGTCTTTTTCACCTGAGGAAAATAATTCACTTGTTATGTCGAAAATATCAATAGATCAAGAAATATTGCCTACGGATGTAAAAGTTCTTTATACTGAACCTATAGTCATAGAACAACACGGTGATACAGATACAACTGTAATGTTTTGATTGACGTTATTCTTCAATGCAGTTAATATCGTATATAATAATGTTTACTAATATTTTTTGTAGCTTCAAAATGTACAAATAACAGATTCCGATCTATCTAATGTTTCAAAGATAATGTTTGAATCAGGCCCAAGTAAATTATCATCAATTCCTACTACGGGTCCAGGAAGTATTTCGCACTCTACATCATTGCCTCCTTTGACATTCGACTTAGAACAGAAATTAAAAACAATTGGTATATTGGCTGCACAAAAAGATTTTATGTATCATTGGGGTTCGTATTTATGGCAAGTTACAGCAGGACACCCTTCAAAACAAGATTATCAAAATTTGGCAAATAATATTGTGAAAGCTTTTCCTTCACTAGGAACAAGTGATGGTAATTCCGTGAGTATTATGTTTGTATTTTTTTTAATGCATTTCATATTAGTTCACATAAAAAAATTATTTAAAATAAGCAAATACAATTACTTTGATAAATATTTTGCTAATTTATAATTTGTTGGTTTTTTAAATAAAAATATTTATTCAAACTAAAGCATTAAATTAATTATATTGAACAAATTATTAAATTATTTAGATCTTTATTGACTTTTTATTTTTATATTTGCAATTATATACAATAAAATTAACTGCAAAAATTCTAAATGATTCAAGCTGTGTGTGTATGTGTATGTGTTTAAATAAAAAAAGTGAATTTTTTAGATTAGATACAAATAAATGATTTTTAATAAATCTTATTGAAATTATTCAAATAAAACTTTTCTCAGTATTCATTAATGATATCAAATCTTTATTTAAACTTAAAGGTCATTGTTAGAACTACACTCAGTTCTTGGATAAGAAATCATAGAACAAATTTAAAGAAACTAGCAGCAAAAAAAGATTTCAAAGGACAAATTCTTCCATCAACTTCAAAACCTGCTTTCGTCACTGAAGAAGTGTAAATAATTATTGAAAAATATATACATATTATTACATAAATGATATAATTGATACTATAACAATTGGTACTATTTTTGTCGACACTATTAATGTTTCAGATCTCAGTCTGACTTTGATATAAATAATTTACTAAAAGAGTTAGAAAGAAACAGTATGGAAGGAAATACACCTCATATTCGTCGTCTTTTAAAAATTACTCTGAAAAAACGACGAATCTGGATCGAAAATCATGCTAAATCAATTTGTGAAATAGTGGATAAATATCCGCAATTGAAGAACAGTGATTTGGTAAATCTTCTTGACATTAATTATATAACACATAAATTGTCATGTATACGATAATTAACAAATCTTATAAGTTTTAATTTATAGAATATTATTCCTTTGTTGCAGTTACTTTTTGAATTTTTTACTCTAAAAAACTTAAATCAAGAAAAAATATCAGAAAATATTAATTTAATGTTTCAAAAATTAGCAAAGCTTTTTGGCATTAAAAAAAATCATGAAAAATCAAAGGCTTTAATTATTACAAAACTCTATGATCAGCTAACAAAAAGAAATAAACAAATTAGTAAGCCGCTATTTATTGTGCAAGAAGTATGTTTCTAAAAAAATTAATGTATGCAATTTAACTGCATTGTTATAACTTCAGATAAGAATATTACATTTATTATAGGTGCGTTCTTCTACAAAGGTTCTTACTACAGTCAAAGGAGAATCGCCGCGATGCGTCATTTACACTGATGAAGAAGATATTAGAGTCGCGAACATCGTGGTTGATCAAGATGTTAACATAAAAATTGATAATCCTTCAATAGAAAAAGTGATTACTTGTTTGCTAGCTGCATACTATGTATGGCATATTGTATTTCCTAAGCCTTACCGCAACATATTGGAATATTTAGACTATGAAATGATTGAAACTCCAATTCAAAAAAATCAAGTTGTGCTTAAGTTTATACGACAAAGAGATGAAAAAAAATTCGAACAAGAGATCAATTCTGACAAAAATTGAGGTATTTTTTAAAATATTGATAACAAAAAGCTAAAGACCGTCAATGTTTTTTTTCGTAAGAAAGTTTAATAGTTAACAAGAATTTTTATTTTTTTAACATTTGCAATTCAATGTATTGGCTACATAATATATACATATACGTATACATTTATCTTTATAATATATATCTTTATAATCAAATAAAAATTCACAATTGAAAATAAATTTGTTACTTTCTATATATCAAACATGTAAAGTGTAATTTCTTACATTGTTAAAAATAAAATGTTAATTTTAACTTAAAAATCTTAGAATAGACTTTTTGAAACAAGCAAAAATGTTCAAATTAAAATATTTGTATAAAAAAATATTAAGTTTAACATTTTCAATACGTCCAAAAAGTCCATTATAAGTTTTTAAGTTTAAATTAATATTTTGTTTTCAACAGTGTAATAATACCCGTTTGACACGCTTAAATATTTAACACTTTAAATGCATTAAATTCTCATTAAAGTAAAACATATAAAGTGTTTTCAAAAAAGCGCTTTATGTGTTTTTAGACATAATATGGTTTTAAATAATTAAAAAGTGACTACAAGAATTCAAACATTTTTAGTGTTTTAAAATAAAGCATTTAGATTTGCAGTGTATGCTCCTACTCGCGAACGGACGAACGAATGGACGCGTCCACGCGTCCACCCGCTCGCGAGCCCACCCGCTCACGCGCCCACGCTTCCACGTTCCCACGCGCGGATGGACGGACGGATGGACGCGCTCACGCTCCCACGCTCCCACGCTGCCACGCTCGGACGGACGGACG
>JANQDE010001119.1:1706-25086 GCA_037157785.1 Cephalotes varians | reverse complement strand
TATTTTTCGTTATGTCTCGATGAAAGTACCGATAATCGACATGTGAGTCAATTAAGTATTTTTGCTCGAATCGTGCAAAGCGATTTTTCATATGTCGAGGAGCTTTTAAATTTCGTTCCATTGCATAGCACAATAAAAGGTTGTGATATTTTCAAAGCTGTCAACCACATTCTTGAAAAATTTGGCACTAATTTTTCAAGATGTTCAGCGATTGTAACTGCTATTATCGAAAATTATTATCGAAACTAATTATTATACATTATTATAAAACTACACATACACGTAAAGTCACAACTATATTATTAYAAAACATATRTAATACATTAATAATATAAACAATTTAGTGTTTTAATAATAGTTTGACGGAAGAGCGATTCCGTCATATTTCTGATATGAGGACGCTCCTGAGGCATAGCGTCAGCCGCCGAGCGTTGAACGGTAGTGGGGAAGACAGTAGGCGTCGCTTCAGAAATCGGCTCGAAATGGGCATTTTGTTGCGATCACTGATGTAGAGCCCAAGGACTGTCAATCGGACGCACCGCAATCTTATGTCAGGTCCTAGACTAAACAAGATACTGCTCATCACCGACGAGCCTGCCGATAAAGAACTGACGAGCACAAAGGAGCAGTCCGTTCCGAACTTCCGTGAGTGACAGTCGCGTCACCAGCATTCCATACCAATTCCTGACGACTCAATTCCACAATTTTCTGGAGATTCATTTCTACATTTTCCTGGAGACTCAGTTCTACCAATTTTTGGAGATTCAAAGGCTCTACATTATTGCTTGCGTAAGAATAAGGCCATTATTGTAACTCACGTTCAGTAAGTGTAAATATTTTTAAATATTACAAATGCAATTGTCTTATAATTGTATATTTTATTTATTTCTCAGGCATCTTCTTATCTCTTTCATTTGTTATTTCCCTCTTTCTGATTGTAACTAAATGCGTTGATTAAGCACGTCGCGAAGCTCCGTATCCCGAGTAAAACCGATGAATGCAGACTGACCTTAAAGAGACCTAACATTACGTTTGACGTAACACTGCTTGATTGTTGTTATCAAACACAGTCTTCGCGTCGGGTCACGTTTGTGTATGTAACGCGTTTATTATTTCAAGTGATTTTGAGTCGAATAATTAACCGGTATTAATTAATAATAACGATTCGAATAATTAACTGGTATTAATTATTAATAATAATAAACGGATAGAATCGTTCRTAAATCTTGTAGTGCTATTGGTGGTGATATCGATCAAGTGCGTGAATAAATCCGTGACAGTGTTACAATTCTTATAATATTATTATTAAAAAAGAAACAAATTCTCTATATTTCTTGACGTTAATTTGTCACGTGGAAACGTAAGGTGTCTTCATATTGTTTTTTTCACGGTTGCGAAATTTATCGGTCAAGTTACAACAGTATAAAAACATTGACTCTCTACAAGATAAGTGACAGTGAGAGAGAGATAGATAGAGAGAGAGAAGGGAGAGAGAGAGAAGAGAGAGAGAGAGAGAAGAGAGAAAGAGAAAATGTGCGTGTGTGCGTGCGTGTTATATGAATTAGAATAATCCTTTGCTCTTAGACTGTTGATCGCAACGAGTGCCCCGCGTAATCACTCGCGACGGACGATGAGTTACGCCATCCCTGCTTACCTTCTGTACGCAGTCCGTAATTCGCTCACTTTGTCCTTTAATAATTCAAAAACTAAGGGTTGGACAAAGTTTTCGTAAAGAAAAAATCGTCTCAGAATTCAATCAAAAACATGTCTGTACAAGGACATGAAGTTGTCCTGAATCACCCTGTATATAAATTCTGAAATATTCTAAGATTTCGCATTTTATAATTTTTGAAAAAACTTGTAAAACCTAAAGGAGTTTAAAGCATTGAAACTCCTGTTCAAAAGAAATATCTCTAATGGCTTCGAACTTGACATATGTTATCAAGGTCGTGACTCTGTAACATTCAAAAGGTTTTTACCGTTGCTTGCTATTTATTAAAAAGTTATTAACAAGAAAAGTAGAAAAATATATTGGTTTATATCAATAAAAGAATTCACTGATATGTGTATTATATGAACGCATTGGGTTCTACCCTCCCGCCCCTCTTTTTTAGGAACTGTGTCTCGAAAAAACTAACCTAACCCAAACCAAATCTTAATTTCAATTTAAAAATTGATTTGAATTGGAACTTCATTTCACGTGAAAAGTTGTAAATCCACGTGGAACTTTGTTTCGTGTTGTAAAGTGTATGTGTGGACGCAATGAATGCCATTTTTTACCCCTACAGGACTCCATTACTAAAAAAAATTAGATAAATAGATTTGGGTTTGGAACCTTCACGTGGAAAGTTGTAAAGCCATGTAGAACGTTGCTTTACGTGGAAAACTCATATAAAATGAGATTCCATATGAAATTACAATTTTCTACTCGAAACGATATCCGTAGGAAGAGTGAAACTCACTGCCATCCTCGTATATTATACAACGCAAAGCGAGATCTATTTCACATCGCCCTCTGTTTATAGTGCGAAACAAGGTCAAAAATTGTATCTGAAAAGAGAAAAGTAAATTCGCAAGTGTGTGACAGATTTATATATGAAGGTTTATGTAAAATTTCAGAAGATTAGAAAAGAAACGATAGCAGTAGAAATCAAAAAATGCTTTTTTAATATTTGCGTCAAAAGAACGTTACAGAACCGAGAGAGTAGAAAAGCATAGAAAAAGAGACAAGTAGCGCGATTTATAATCCGACGAAAACAGCCCGTAAAATCCACGTCGCTGCCACGAAGTGACATTCATCAAATGAACACAGTTCAATTGCCTACCAGCGCTTGAACAGTGGAAAGCTTCGGCACCGGTCGCTGTGAGTGGCAGTGGGCATTTGTACCGTGTATAAGTGAACCGCTCTCGTTGTCACGTAGATAAACAACATAGAATCCACGTGGATTTTTGAGCGGGCATTCGATATCGATATAGATCTCACGTGGATTTTATCCACGGAAAGTATCCACGTGGGATGCATGTAGATACTTCGTGGATAAATGTACATTCACGTAAATTTCGTGGATTCAACGTGGATTTAACGTAAATGTTTTGTGAGGAACTAAGCAGGAAATCTTAAATTTGAGTGCTCTTTATATCGACATCTCGAGATCTTGTCTTGCTCTCTTTTATATATATATATATATATATATATATATATATATATATATATATATATGTATCAATAATCTCCCTGGAATTCAAGGCACACCTAAACTAAAGAATGCACATATCAGGATAAGCATATACAGAGTGTCCTAAACTACCGGACTTTCTTTTAATAGTAGATTCTCTAGAAAAAATGGAAAGCTTATCTATTTGTCTTTCAACAATTGATATCAGTTTTTTGCTTCCGTATTTCCTTTTATTAGAGGTTGAACAAATATTAAAATACTCTGATTCATTATCGTGACTGTTACTTTCTTCGTTATTAGACTCCGCTCTGAATATCCTTCGTTTCTGTTTAGAGTCTGTTATAGGAACTACTTTTATCTTCAATATCATATTAATGTCTTCAAAGAATATAACGGTTCTTGAAAACCTTTTAGGTTTTGGTGATCGAAGAGTGTAATCTTTCGAGATTTCCTGTGCCATTATCAAATTTTAGGGTCAGAATATGTTTTCTTGTTTCTCAACAAAGTTTTTATAAGTTCTGAAAGCGTCCAAAGTTTTGTTTGTATGCTTCAGGAAATGTATATTTATCTTTCTCCATATGGTTATCGATGTCACAAAATATCTTGATTCGAGGGACATAATTTTCATCGGTCCACAAATATCTGCATACCTGAATTAACTGTAATGGTTGTTTTCTTAATGGTGGCCTTCTTTATCTGTAGGATTGTGCATGTTTCCCTTTAGCACAAGTAATGCATGGAATGTCATTAGTGTAGGGAGTCTAAATCTTCAGCTAGAATGTATTAAATTAAGTTCGTTATTATTAGAGTTATGCCGCGTGCGCGATAGGAATCTGATCGGTCGGTCTCTGCGTTCTTTATTGTGTTGCGTTTCTATCCAGTGGGGGGCGTTGGCCGATCTTGGTCCTTCGAGCGCYAGCATGAAGGGAGTTTAGTTTAGTTTCAATTGTTCCTTTCTAGAAGTAGCAAGCGCCAGTCGCTACARATGAGAAGATCAGATCAGATCCAGCATTATCCTGTATATTTTAGTTATCTTAATAAACGTGAATTCATCCTGTGGGAGTGTGTCTCATCGGGAACCCCTCCTGATCACTACCATTCCCACATTAGGATCCTTGAATTTTTAATCTTCAGCATGTTCATTTCGAAGTAACTTCATATTAGTTCTGTTTAAATGTCCAAGACGTCGATACCACAGAAGCGCATCAGCAATCGCGCATGTAAATGCTTGTCTTTGAATTGATCCAACGAATAAATGTTGTTGGCAGCTATTCCTGTTGCTATAACTTTGATCGCATCATTAGTAATTTCACATTTTTCGCGATGAAAATTTACCATTAAATCATTTTTCGCCATTTGGTTTACGGACTGTAGATTCATGTGCAATTTTTTGACGAATAGAACCTCTTTAGCAGGAACAATCATTGTCTTTTCTTCAACGACCAGTGTTCTTTGTCTTTTCCTTTCGTTTCAAGTTTCGCGTCTGCAATCACTTTTGAATTAGTGTGTTACAAAGTCTTCCAAAATTCTTCGATTTGCTGTCATATAGGACGATGCCGCCAAATCGATGATCCATTCAATGTCTTTTGATTCAGATTTTTTGCTTGTCTCTTTAGTAAGAAAAGCTGCATTTGAAGATTTGTCCTTTTTCTTTGTATTTTCTTTCCTCTTTTTAATGTTCTTATTTGACTTATCAAAGCTCTTCTTTTCTTGTGATGAAGTTTGCCTGTAAGTAACACAAACCAACAAGGGTCAGGAATCAGAAACTCCAGTATATTTTTCCGAAGGTTTTTGGTGCGCTGAATCCGAATCTGGTTTCAGAATTGCTCTATCACGTCAGGTTTTTGAGATATTTTAACCTAAAAGTGCAAAAAACACTGTTTTCGACATATTCGAGGATATGTAACATCATAAGGTAATTTTTTTTCACAAAACTGTTTAGAGTATCTTAAAGTATGATCCTTCCTCTTTAAAATCAATTTTGAATCGTCCAGATATCTTTATTTTTCGTCGAGATATGATAAGTTGAAGTTTGTGTCTCACCGATGTACTAAGATGCAGGCTAAAAACAAATACAAACTAATCCTTTGAGCGTAATCATATAAATGCTGTTTTTTTTTTAATATCACTACATAGGTATTTTCACTGGTCACTGATTCCAAATCCATTGTCGGATCTTAAAAATTTAAGATGGCGGGTCCAATAAGGCGAACGAAAATTTCATAAATTTTTTAATTTTAGTAGAAATTTGTGTATAATTGTTTTGGAGGTTGCTGATTACGAATCCATGGTCAGATTTTGAAAATTCATAATGGCGAAAAAATTCGTCAGCTATATTGAATCTGCCATCTTGGTCTTTCAAAATCTGACAGTGAATCTGAAATCAGCGACTTTACAAATATATAAGAATTTCCAAATAAAAACAGCTAAGACGCAAGGGTTTCAAAACAAACCTTAAATCTTGAACCCTAAAACCTAAAACCTTAAAGCGTAAACCCTCGAACTCAGAAAAACTTTAACCCTGAACACTTAACTCGTAAATTCTACAACCCTCAGACTTTCAAATCTGAACCCTAAACCCTCAAACCCTAAATACTTTAATCCCAATTTTTAAAACGCTCAACTATTGAACCTTCAACCATTAAACTCTCTACCATGACCTCCATAAACCACAAGACCCATAAAACCCAATATGTATAAATCCCTAAACCCATAAATACAAATTTCAGGGTTTACTGTTTAAGGATTTACTGTTTAATACTGCTCTCTTGTGACCATCATTTCGATTACGTTTCCCAATGAAAGTAAACCAGTCTTTGTTTCTAAACGTGCTTTTAATGCCATCCATTTTAAATGCCAGAAGAACGTTCGGCATCTTTTTTCGAATGTCCACAATACTTACACGTTGCCGTTGTCATTTTTCCTCTCTTAAATGAATATGATCGGAAATATTCATGTCCTGATAGAAATTGCGTGGGGTAGTAAGTAACTTTCCCGAAATCTATATTTACCCACGATTCTATATTACGAATAAATGTCGCGTTTATAGACCCTGCATGCCATCTTTTCTCTCGTTTTGTCATCTTTGTATCGTGAAGAGTTTAAGGTTTAAGGCTTGAGCGTTACAAGGTTTAAGAGTTCACAGTTATAGAGTTGAGGGTCTATGGTTTCAAGATATAAAGATTGTGGTTTTAGTGATTAAGGCTTTATGGATTGTCGGTTTATTGTTTAAGGGTTTATGGATTTAGAGTTTTGACTTTATGTGTTTAGGTTTATGTGTATGAGCTTAGACTTGGTTATGGGTTTGGAATTTGTGTTTAGGTGTTACTGAAGTAGGTTTTACAAGTTTATTTATTTTTGGACATGAGTTTTTGTTCATTTAAAAAGTGAACTGCTAATAAGCTTTTATTTTAAATTAATAAGAATCTGTCATCATTCGGCCGTAAAAACGTTGCCCGGAGTGCACCTCTTGGCGGCGATAACATTTACACTCTTTTTTTTTGTTTTTTTGTTTTTTTTTTATTTTTTTTTTATTTTTCATTATTTTTCTTTTTTTTCCAAGTGAACATCAATTAAAAATTTTTATTTAGATTTAGAGCACGATTCAATAAAACTTCTTTTCTTACTTCTTCTTCTATGCCATGCAATATAGCAATCACGTTTTAAACACCAACGTAGTCAGTCAACATGTTTTCATTCCAGATCCTGATACCGTCTCTCTATTTCCTTCATATCTTGGCGAAATCTTTCACCTTGTTCATCACTTACTTCTCCCAAGTTTTCTGGAAAATAGTCTAAATGGCTGTGTAAAAAATGTATTTTTAAACTCCTATTGCAGTTCAGTTTTTCAAAAGCACTTAACATCCTTTGCACTAAAATCTCATAATTTTTATCTTTATGATTCCCCAGAAAACCAGTACAAACTTTTTTGAATGACGTCCAAGCCTCGTTTTCATTTGATAACATAGTTGAATCAAAATTAGGATCTTTCATTAATTTTCTTATGTCAGAGCCAACAAAAATATCCTCTTTTAATTTGGCGTCACTTAAAGCAGGAAAAACTTCACACAAATATTTGAAACATTTTCCTTCTTTGTTAAGGGCTTTTACAAATTGCTTTATGAGCCCTAACTTGATATGAAGAGGAGGTAACAAAATACTACATCGGGGTATCAGCGAGGAATAGAGAACATTCATAGAATCTGGCTTTAACGCTTTTCTTTTTGGCCAATTTTTTACTTTCCAATGTTTTTCACGTGCACAACTATCCCATTCACAAAGGAAACAGGGATATTTGGTGTATCCAGCCTGCTGACCTAAAATCATTGAAATTATTTTTAAATCACCATAAATTTTCCATTAGTGTTCATTGTATTTAAGGATATCAATTAGTCGAGCAAGATTTTCGTATGTTTCCTTTAAATGTGCCGAATAAGCCACAGGCTTATTATTGATGAGAATTTATTTCCATTGTGAAGAAGTACTGTCTTTAAACTTCTTTTAAAGGAGTCAATGAAAAGTCGCTACTCTTTCGGATCATATGTTTCCAGCCCTAATTTGTTCATTACATCTTCAACGTTATTGTAATATATTAATGTGTCTTCCTTTGTGAAAAACTCAATATATTCTTTGTGTCGGTTTCTGTACCAAGAAAATGTTCAGAATGAAGCAAATTGTTTTCCTTCATACGAGATCCAAGTAGTTCTTATAGTTCTTTGCTTAGTTTTAAATCTCGGACCAGGTCATTTAACATTGATTGAGTTAAAAGTTTTAATTTTTGATCAGCTTTTCTTTCCAGAGACTTCATATCATCGTTTATCTCTAAAATTTCTTCTTTTTCTTCTTGATTTTTTTGTTCTTCTTTATTTTTTTCTTCAACTTTACTTTCTCGAAGTGGTACAGGAATCGGAAAATCAGGTCCATGTAATATCGGATTTAACATTAGGATATGTTATAATGTTCTTATTTTTAGAATTAAAGCCAAAAATTTTCACTTGACAAAAATAACAATCATCATGATTTTGTGGTTCTTGCCACATCATAGGCACTGCAAATGGCATTGGCTTGGATTTTCTCACCCATAGAAAGAGTGTCGATGTACATGTTAAACAACATGAATGTGGAGTCCACCACTTATCTTGATTCCTAATTTCAAATCCAAAATAATAGCGATAGTTTTTCTTTTACACTGTTCGTTATATTTCTTTTTTGCTTATCAAAAACATATTTTCCACAGATAAAGCAAAAATTATCTGGAAAATTTACACAAGATTGACTTGATATTTTTTGTTATTAATATAATGAAGGTGTAAATTTATACATAAGTGTTAGGATTCGAGGTAAGAAAGAATTTTATCAAAATAGTACGAAATAAGAACAAACTAAACTAAAACATAGGTGTGATATGAGTAAAGTTTATTTTGATAGCCAGAAAAAGACAACTATAAGATGCAATTGATATTATTAATTTGCAAAGAAAATTAGAAAAATGTGATGATATCTAGAATTAAATGTTTATTTGCAAAGATTTTTTACAATTTTACCTGATATATAAATACGGGCAAGCCAGAACAAACTGCGAAAATTAGTTCTATATAAAAGTTTACTTAGAAAAAGTTTACTTAGTTGAAAAAAGTTAATTAAGTAACATAACTGTAATTTTCATTTTAAACAAAGGATAAAAAGAATTTCAATCTTTACTATACGCGAATCCAAATCCAAACTACGCTCAACGCTAATTAACTGAAATTATAATTACGTGAACAACACCTGAATCGAAAAATACAAAGACTAAATTGACAATAAACAAATAAATAGCTTCAAAATTTATAAAAATTAAATTATATTAGCTCTTAATATCAAAAATATAAAGCTGAAGAAAAATAGATATTAAATTTATAAAATTATAAATCATGAATTATGTATGTTTATTGAGTTATAGTTTGAAGCTATGGAGTTTACGTATTTGGAGTTTATATGTGCCGTTACTAAAGGTTCGGAAATTTTAGGTTTATCGATTTATGGTTTCAGAATTCCGATATTTAGAATTGATAAGCATGAGTTTGTTAATTTGGGTAGGAGTTAGTAAGTTTGGAATTTGAGATTTGCGAGTTACTGGTTTATACATTTGAAGGTTTGGTTTCATTAGTTTAGTGTAATTCAAATTAGGTTTTGTAAATATCGGTATTTTCGGTTGAGGATTTACGGGTTTTAGTTTAGCAGTTTTAAAGTTTGTTAGATTCGGCTTCGTAATTTCAAGTGAACTAGTTTAGGTTTTGGATTCGAGTGTTGGGGTTCTGTTAGAGTGTAGTTAATCGTTTAAAAGTTAAAGGGTTGCGAGTTTCAGGATTTAGAGTTTAAGGATTGAGGATTTAAGAGTTCGGAGTTTAGGCAATGAAATTTTAAGGGTCGAGGATTTGTATTGAGAGCAAGGGTTCGTTAATTTAAGGTAATTTAAAGATTCAGAGTTTAAGATTTGCGGTTTAATGTTTGAGATTTTATAGTTTCCGCGTTGTGTGGTCGATTAACGATATAATGGTTGGAGCCCTAAGAGTTTAGGTAATGGTTTGTGATTGAGGAATTAGGATTTGGTTTTAAAACTTGGGATTAAAATACTTAGGGTTTGAGGGTTTAGGGTTCAGATTTGAAAGTCTGAGGGTTGTAGAATTTACGAGTTAAGTGTTCAGGGTTAAAGTTTTTCTGAGTTCGAGGATTTACGCTTTAAGGTTTAAGGTTTAGGGTTCAAGGTTTAAGGTTTGCTTTGAAACCCTTGCGTCTTAGCTGTTTTTATTTAGAAATTCTTATATATGGGTTTGTAAAGTCGCTGATTTCAAATTCACTGTCAGATTTTGAAAGACCAAGATGGCAGATTCAATATGGCTGACGAATTTTTTCGTCATTATGAATTTTCAAAATCTGACCATGGATTCGTAATCAGCAACCTCCAAAACAATTATACACAAATTTCTACTAAAATTTAAAAATTTATGAAATTTTCGTTCGCCTTGTTGGATCCGCCATCTTAAATTTTTAAGATCCGACAACGGATTCGAAATCAGTGACCTCGAAAATACCTATGTACTGATATTAAAAAAAAAAACAGCATTTATATGATTACGCTCAAAGGATTAGCTTGTACTCTGTTTTTAGTACATCTACTCTGCATCTTAGTACATAGGTGAGACACAAACTTCAACTTATCATATCTTGGCGAAAAATAAAGATATCTGGACGATTCCAAATTGATTTTAAAAAAGAAAGATCATACTTTAAGATGCTCTAAATAGTTTTGTGAAAAGAAATTACCTTATGATGTTACATAACCTCGAATATGTAGTGCCACCGGAGCGACCACGGGGTTGGGATTGGTGGGCCGAAGAAAAACTTCGCCGTTGAGTTTAATCACTTTATTTAATAAAGACACTTCTTTTATAGTTTACACTTGCGTAACTTATTTTTCGGAACCGCACCTCACGTGTCGGCTCGGCAAACGAGAATCGCCCGCAGTTCCGCCGCGCATGGCATATATAGCGCGTTTCGGCTCTTTGTTACCAGGTCAGTTTTGCCGATCAGCACCGACCTGGTCAACAAAGTCGCAGTCGCTTCCGGAGAAGAGGTGACTGCGACCTTCAAGCGGATGTCGTCATATCGCGGTGGCTCGTGCCGTTGAGCGACCGCGATAAGCGAAAATTTGATCGCTGTATGACGCGTTTCCGGGCCAACTCCTTCGTCATGAGGAATACTCATGACATCCTTCCCCCCTTAATAAAAGAAAACAAGGAGGCCGAGTTTTCTTATTCTATTTTCACATATTATTTTTCCCGATATTTGTATTATAATCGTGTGCTTAACTGCTACGTGGGAGTCGGTGTCGCCCAGTTATTGCGTCCCCATTTTTTGGTAACGCATATCATTAATCCTATAACTATTAAGATTATCGTTATTATGGTTGCACTCCTTATGGGATATACAAAGTATTTATTTTGAAGTATATTTTCTTCATTTGTTCTATATAATTCTTTGTTTATTTGGTTCAAACTGTCACTAAGTTCGATTAGTTTTATCGGATTATCCATTACTTGTTTTAGACTGAGCTTTTTTGATGGCTTTAGATTATTTACGTTGTTAGATTCTTTTATTAAAGAAATATTAAATGTAGGGAGGTGAGCCATAATAACTTTCGGATGTAATTGGCTAGTCGTTTTAAGCGTTAATTCGGGTGTCGTTAGTTTACAATTCGATTCTAACGTAATTTTGCCTGTATTTTTTATTATAACTTTATTTTCTTTTTGATTTTTACAATCAATTGTTATCTTTTGTTCTCCGGGTGTAGAATACAACCAGAAGTGTTGTTCTGACAGAGTTATCCGAACGTGGTGTTAGTAATTATATGTCTTCTTTCGCAATTTTGAGTTTGGCTCGACGTTTTTGCGTATATTTGTATTTCGCACGGTGCATTTTCTTGCACGATATGTCGGCCAATTATGGTCACACGTGTATCATATAGAGTCCTGGGTGCATTCTTTTAGATCATGCTCATTTAACAAGAGATAACGACAGTTCTCCTTATTTATTGCTTTATTGCTATGATTATATGTAGTTTTTATTAATGTAAATACATTCGCACTGTCGTGTATGGGTACAGGCGTTATTTTAATTATGTTATTTTAATTATGTCATACACAGGGTATGCTACAATAGGAAATCTTTATATTATATATATGCTAGTAATTGTAATGCGCGCCCGTAACAATATATTTCTGTATTATTCGCCAATTTGCTGTTTGAACTCTAAAAGGGAAATGTAATCCGCTTGTTAGTAAAGTAGTTGCTTCTCATAATTCGGTTACTATGGTTTCTATTTGTAATAAGTGATTTAATATGATACCGTTTTTAGTGTGGGTCATAAAGTCTATAATATTGTTAACGTTGTTTGTCAGGTCAGTCACAATTGTGTTTAGTATTAATAAACGCTCGTCGACATCTTCTCGACGTATTGTTTTTGCTAATTGTTGTTGCATTCTATTATTTGTGACGTTTAACAATAAGTTTTCGTTATAGACCAATGTTTTTTTTAGATTTTCTATGTGTCCTATTATGGCATTTAAAATTTTTATTTAATTCTAAGTAACATGTTGAAGAGTGAGCTGTTTGTTTTGTAATAGTCTCAGTTGTTCATTTATCAACGTTGCATCCTCAGCATCCATGGTACCGAACAGTGTCTTGCTTATGGATCCTATTACGTTTATCAAGCTGCGTTTTAGCTTAGGTGTCTGATATAAGGTGTTTAAACGTTCGATTAATAATTTTAGTTTCGCGATGTCCTTTCCGGCTATTTGCATTACGTTTTGACAGCCGGCTGTATGTTTTCGTGAATATTTTCACATAAATTTTGTGTTCATTCGCGGTAATTTTCTAGTTGCAGGAATCTCTCGTCTATTGCTCGGACATCTATTTCAATCACTAGTTTCCATGTTGCTTCTACCTGTAGAAGTTGACCGGTGTTCTCGAAGTATATTCCTGGCTCGTCATGAAATGTTGTTATCATGAACGGAGATGCGTCTTCCCGTTTCGCATCCGTCAGGTAGATGCACAGGAGAAAGTTCCTGCAAGAGATATTATATTATCATCTTATACCATCTCACCTTTCTTTCTATCTATCTACACAGTCTCTTGGCGCGTTTGGTTTGATGCGATTTTCTTTTAGTTCGCTGTGAGTGCTCATAAAATGAAGTGCGAAGTGTGTGGTTTAAGATTTTGGGCGACCGAGTGCCCCGCTTGCAGGCGGGGATCTGGTCCGGAGGCACCTTTAGGAGACCGGGGACTTCAGCCCTGGGAATCGATCGATTCCCTATTAATCGATTTTGAGCGGCGGGGGCGCTTGGTAGTTACTATCTCACGTATCGGCCCTCGGATTGTGCAGCTGCTTCCTCCACGTGCGCAGATGTAGTAATTGTAAGTAATTTTATATAGCTTTTATTCTTATTTTGCTTTATTTTATATATTTTTCCTATTTTCTACTACTGCTTATTGCTACTGCTTATTGCTATGCTTGCTTTCCTGCTTTTAATGTTCGACGAATGGTTTTAATCGATTCGCGATTGTATGTATATAATTTTGCGCTTTATCTGAATTTTATAATTTACGTCAGACAGTTTTTCTGTGACGCGATAGGGTCCTGTCCAAGGCGCTTCTAATTTCTTTGAACGTCCGCGTCGTAACGTTTCATCTTGCAAGAGAACTTTGTCTCCTATTTTGAAGGTTTTGGTGTTAGTATCTTGGTCCGCGTATATTTTAGTTTTTATTTCCGCTTCATTTATGTGCGATTTAGCCACTTGTTGTGTAGCTCTCAATCTCTGTTTTAGCTCTTCCGCGTAGTCGTCGTATGTATAGGTAGGCTTCGGTGATAGCGACAGGGCTGCAGATAGTGTAGCTCGGTGCCCATAGATCAATTCGAACGGGGTATACGCTGTCGCCGTGTGTGGCGTAGTATTGTTAGTAAACATTGCGTATGGAATCCACTCATCCCAGTCCGTTTGTTCTTCATTGATGTAGTGTCACAAATACTCGGCCAGAGTTCTGTGCGATCTTTCTAGTGCTCCATTACTTTCGGGATGATATGCGGTTGTTTGGATTTTGGTAATTTTTAGTAATTTGCATACGTTTTTAAATATTTCGCTCAAAAAATTAGTACCTTAGTCCGTCAGAACTATTTCTGAAATACCGTGCTCACAAATAATTTTTGTTACGAATTCTTAGGTACCGTTGTTGCCTCTTGGTTAGGTATCGGGATAGCTTTACTAAATTTTGTAAGATTATCCTGGAAGGTTAGTAGATACTTATTTCCAGATGTCGTAATACTTAAACGGTCCGACAATGTCTAGTGCGCATTTTTCAAATGGTTTATTCGAAGTTTCTGTTATTACTAGCGGCATTTTGGTTTTTCTGCTTAGTTTGTTCTTTTGACAAAACTCGCATTTCGCTATATATTCTTCTACATCTCTCGTTATACCGGTCCAATTATGTGTTAATCGTATGCGGTTTAACGTTCGCGCTACTCTTGGTGTCCTCCGAGGGGAACATCATGACATTCGCGCAATATCTGTCGTTTTTTCTCTTCACTATATTCGCGTTCCTTTTCCTTTTCGATGATGTGTAAAGTCTTCGAGTCATTGGTGATCAGATTTCTGCTTAGGACGTCGGCGTTCGTGTTACCTTCATCGGCACGGTGAATTCAATCGTGATCCGAGATCATTTACACTGAAGAACCATACTAACGGCTTGATGCGTTACTATTAGAAATTTTATTCCATAAACATAGGATCGGAAATGTTTGACCGCCTATACTATGGCTAATAGTTCCTTTTCTGTTGTATTATAATTTTGCTCCGCTTTATTTAATATTCTGCTTGCGTAAGCGATAGGCCGGTCTTGGCCTACCGGCCCTTGCGACAGATGACGTAATCCGACGCGTCCGTCGCGATAATAAATTGTCGCGTGAAATCGGGATAATGCAGTACCGGTGCGGTGGTCAGTTTCTCCTTTAGAATATTGAACACTTTTTTTTGTTATTCCGTGGTCCACTCAAATTTTGTATTTTTCTTTATTAATATCGTTAACGGTTTAGCGATCTTAGAGAAATATTTTATAAATTTTCGGTAGTATCCAGCCAATCCTATGAAGGATTGGACATCCTTTATCTTTTTTAGAGTCAGAAAATTCTTTACTGCACTCAATTTCGCTGGATCGGGCAATATTCCATTTTCGAATATTATGTACCCCAAATACGTAACTTCCTTACGTAGGAATTCGCATTTGTCTATTTGTAATTTTAAATTATGCTCGCGTAATCGCTGTAGCACATCTATTAATCTTATATTAATTATATTAATACTTATATTAATCGTTTATCGTGTTCCTGGAGACTCGCTCCATATACCGATGTCATCTAAATAGACGAGACATCTCAGGATACCTTGTAAGCCGGCGAGCACGGAGTTCATCAACTCGCTGGAAAATTGCCGGCACGTTCTTCAGGCCGAATGGTATTCGATTAAACTCATAATGCCCATATGGTGTGGAGAATGCAGTTTTGCTTTTGTCTCTCTCTCTCTCTCTCTCTCTCTCATTGCTATCTGGTGATAACCAGATGCGAGATCTAAGGTCGAAAAATATTTCCCAATTCCCAACTGATCCAAAATATCGGTAATATTTGGTAACGGAAAGCAATCCGATCGTCAGGTCGTTCAATCTTCTGAAGTCCACCTATTCGTAGTTTCTGTTTTCCTGAAGTATCGCTCTTTCTGGGTACCATCAATATCGGCGCGTTCCACTGACTTGTGCTTGGACGGATAATTTTTCCGCTTAACATTTTTTCGATTTGTCGACTTATCTCTTTCTTGTGTTTCTCGGGTAAGCGATACGGACATTCACCGGTGCGCTATCAGTACGCGTATTAATTTCATGCGATACGGTCGAGGTGCAAGTTAACACGTCGTCTTCTAAATAGAATATATGGCAAAATTCTTCGCAAATTCGCTCTAGCGCTTTCATTTCTTCTTTATTTGAATGTTCCGTTCGTATTACATTCTTTAATTGTTCTTTACGTGCTTGTGGAGGCTTCTTGTCTTCGCGTTGCGTCATGTGCATCACGGATTTGTCCGCGTTATCCGAGACGGTCTCAGGTGTCTCTTCTATGCTTACCAGTGGCGTCGGTATTGCTACTTGCTCCTCCGTGATATTAATCATGTTGATCGGGCACGTGCTCTCCTCAGGTTTTACCAAACAATTTCCAATAAAGACTCCTGGCATTATCTCTTCTGAGTTTATCACACATTGTGTATTAGTTATCGCACCACTGTCTCACATACGGTATGGTTTTAATATTACTGTCGTGTAAGGTCGGAGTTTAAATATCTCGTCGCCTATGCGAAGTTGCTTCTTGCAAGATCGCATTTGGCTTTTTGTTTTTGAAGAAAATCTGAACCTAAGATCCCTTCGTAATCTATTGGGAAGTCGTCCTTCACTACATATATTGTGTGACGAATTCTTCGGTGTTCTAGAGGTATTGTCGCTCGTATTCTCCCGATAGAGTGAGTTTTATGTCCCGTAACTCCTGTTAGGACCATGCGCTCTTCGCGTACCGGCGTTTCATCTTTTAGATTCCGTAATTTTATTAGGGTGAGCGTCGCTTCGGTGTCCAGTAGGAAACTCGTTTTACCCTTTTTTGTTTCTTGTATGGGTAGAGTTACTAAATCTAGACCCGTTTTAGTCTGCGATTTTCCTTTTATTTGCGTCACCCTGTTTTCTCATGCTGGTCGCGATGATTTTTTCCTTGTCGTTTCTTCTTCTTCATTTTTCTCACTGCTGCCAAATAAAGAGTCAGAGTTTTCGTTTCACTTCTTTGTTTTCTTCACGAGCGCAGTAGTGTGCTCCTGCTTCTTATTGCTGTTCATCTTTTGTGGGCGTCGTTGTGTTTTATCAGGGCAGAGTCCAGCATTCATTTCGACTCTTTTACAGTGGATGCAATATTTTTCCACTGCGTTCACTCCAGTATTCTTCTGCCCTTGGGAGTGTGAAGCGGTTAGCATATCGGCTGGTGCGACAGTCTCGTCCATAGTGGCCATTTTTTCCACATTTGTGACACTGAATCGTGGAATACCCTGTGGTTTGCGCACGTCCGGCGTCAGTTTTTCTTTTGGTAAGGTGTTGGCTGCTCCTTCGATTTCCTTTTATTTTTTCCTCGGCGCTGGCTCCGGTTATCGCCTCTTGTAGTGTGCGATATCGTTGCGAACGGACCAACAACTTGATATCGTCATGTAGTCCTACTTGATAATTGTGCAATGCTTGTAACTTGACGTTAGCTAATATTGCACGCTGCTGCTCCGCCGTGTGATTCTGTGATCCATCTTCCATGGATTCAAATAATTCCGTGGCTAGAACTTCTACTCGACGCCCGAAATCCTGCGCGCTTTCTCCCGTTTTTTGTTTGAGCGAATTAAATTCTATTTGTAGATGTGCGGTGCTTTGCTTGACTAAGTACTCGATTTCTATTTCGCGCCTTGTTCGTAGCTGCGCACATCTCGTGTGTGAAAGTTTATCATTACCTTTCCCTTAAATTTGGTGCAAAGTATGGCTTCTAAGAGCGTTTGCTCATCCGCTGGTTGAATATTCTTCATCGCGTAATTAGCCGCGTTGAGGAACTCTCGCACGCGTTCCCTTGATTCGCCGTCGATTGTCGGTACCATATTTCTTGCTTCCTTCAACATTAAGAAGCCGAATGAAAGTCCTGATTGATTACGCACGTCTTCGTGTGTTCTTCCGTATGTCAGATCCAACGGGTGACTCGATTGTCCGAAAGTTTCTCGTCGTCACGATTTCCGTGTTCGTTTACCAGCGGTCCTGTCAATTGCATTCGTAGCTCCCGAATTTCGTGCAAGAATTTGCGAATTAAAACATTTTCTTGTTGGTCACCGAATGTGACTCTTCTCGAAGGTCCTGTATCGTCGTTTCGTGGTAGTGACTTTCTTAAACGGAGAATTTCTTCGTCTATTTCGCTGTATATCGGAGCTTCCGGTGCGTGTTCTGGCGTGTGTGCCATTTCGTTGTTTAGTGCTTGAAGTACGTCGTTAAGTCCGAATAAGCTTCCGTCAAATGAGTCTGAACGTCGTTAATCTGCTCTACTCTTAAATTCGCGACGTTATCGTTATTCGGCGCGATAAGACTGTAATCGTTCGCGTCGTATGGATACTCGCGTTCTATAATTACGTTTGCTGGTACGCTTGCTTGGCTTTCGATGCATGAATTCTCGTTGACTAAAAGTCTATGCACGTTATCGCGCATAGTGGCAAGCGCTCAACTCGCGATTTGTATTGAGGTCGGTAATGAATTCGGGGACTGTTCGTTACACGTGTGTCTTTCGCTAGACATTCGTCTTAACGCACTCGCTTCTAAACGCATCGCTCGTAAGTTTACAATAAGATTTCACGGACTTACATTAACGATGCAAAATGCATCGCTGTAGTCTCCTTGTAGATATTCTGCTTGGAGTTGGCGGCTCGTTGTGCGGTAGGTCAGCGTCGTCTCGGGTTGCGCTGTTATCTGCTCTCTGGCTACTCTACCGGGTGCTTCCTCGCTCTGGATCGGGCTTATGCTTTGCTCCTTGGCTGCTACGTTGTCTCTTGCTGATCCACTCTTGTTTATTACAGATTACAAGGCGTCTTCAGGACCCATCCAATCCCACCGCTGCCACCAAATGTAGTGCCACTGGAGCGGCCACGGGATTGGGATTGGTGGGCCGAAGAAAAACTTCGCCGTTGAGTTTAATCACATTATTTAATAAAGACACTTCTTTTATAGTTTACACTTGCGTAACTTATTTTACGGAACCGCACCTCACGTGTCGGCTCGGCAAACGAGAATCACCCGCAGTTCTGCCGCGCGTGACATATATAGCGCGTTTCGGCTCAGGTCGATTTTGCCGATCAGCACCGACCTGGTCAGTAAATTCGCAGTCGCTTCCGGAGAAGAGGTGACTGCGACCTTCAAGCGGGTGTTGTCTTATCGCGGTGGCTCGTGCCGTCGAGCGACCGCGATAAGCGAAAATTTGATCGCTGTACACATCCGAATGTCACAACGCGCTCCTTTAACTCGATGGCTGGTATTCCTCCAACGTTAATGTTTGACATCTTCACTGTTGAGGTTAAAAATCGATTTTTTTTATTCAGAGAGAGAGAAAGAGGAAGAGAGAGAGAGAGAGAGAGAGAGAGTTAAGTATACAACCTTTTTTTTCACTGGCGATACAGTCTCTCGAGCTATACCACTCAAGTGTTATGGAAGACACAATTCCCTTTCTTTATTTTCGCGCTACTATAAAATACAAACTTATTGCTTATCATATGTTGTAAGATATATTTCGCTATTATTTGCAATTAATCATTCTGATCGTGTCCTGGATCCTAAGGATATGACCTTTGAAAGTATATCAAATTATATCAAATCACAAAGAGTTAAAAGAAACAATAGCAGCAGAAATCAAAGAAGGCTTCTTTATTATTGTGTCAAAAAAACGTTACAGAAAGTACGAGAAAGTAAAAAAGCGTAAAAAAAAGACAAGTAGTACGATCTATAGATAGAAAATCTTAGATTTGAGCGCTCTCTACATCGACATCAGTGCCTCGAGATTATGTTTTGTTCCAATAGTATATAGCACTCATCGCGTATTTATTCATTAAATATACATAATGTCAAAAAATTATTTTCTATTTATGAAACATTTTTGTCAATAATTTTTTCGAAAAATGAGTGACGGCTAGAACTTTTGAATGTTATTTAGGATCATAATCTTGATAATATATGTCAAGACCATTAGAGATGCTTCTCCTAAAGTTTTTTTATCACAAAGAATCTTTTGCACAAGGAATCAAATTAGTAGACCCTTAGTAGTGTAGAAAGAAAAAAGGTAATTATTTAGATTAAGAGACACCGCGCCAATGACCTTGATCTTGACATATGTTGTCAAGGTCATGATTCTGTAACTTTGTCTTAACAACTAGGTGGCAGTCTCTTAGTTTCTGAAATATTTAGACTTAAAAATCTATGTGTATATTTATGTGGTACATCTCTTTCCGTTAGAAAATAAATTCCGATGACCTCAACTTTGAATTGTTGACAGAATGTACTTCTATTTACCTCTACTGGCACTCAAATTTTCACTTCGCATGAAAAGTCCTGCTTTAAAATACATTTAATTTCCATAATTGTACTGTTACATATGGGTTTTGACTTTCCACGGAAAGCAACTCTCACCCCCTCTTCTCTTGCTTCAGGAGCATGACTTTCATGATTGTATTGTTGTACGTTGGGTTTCGATTTTGTGCAATAATACAATTATAGAAGTCGTGCGTGGCAAGTCAAAACCCACGTGCAATAGTACAATTATGGAAATTGTGGATAAAGGTTACGCAAGATCACGATCTTGACATCATATGTCAAGGTCTTTGGAGGTGGCTCTTCTTTTCTAGATATTTACTGGAAAGATATACTATTATACATAAATTAGATTTTTAAGCCTAAATATCTCAGAAACTATAAGAGACCATCGCCTAGTTGTTAAGACAAAGTTATTCAGAATCGTAACCTTGACAATATATGCCAATGTCAAGGTTATCGGTGTCACTTAATCTAAATAATTACTGAAAAAAATTGAAATAATGATTTTATTTTACGTATATCTGCCTTTGCTGCAAGCTTGAATTGAATGTAGTTTGTCTATAGACAATTATTATTCGACTTAATCGATTTATTCGTTTATTTTATCAACAAGTTTTTCTTCATTTATGACTTACAGGACATCGATGAGTTCAAAAAATTGCTGAAATACTTTAATGACGAATTAGGCCCAGCTGTTTGTATTTATACTATGGTTAATCTATCATGGGCAGTCGCAGGTATCATATGGTTGTTTCAATACTACATCAAAGATGGAGACAACAATCCTGTTACATATGTTAACGTAATGAATGTTGTATTATGGATATTGATTTCAATTGCTCCATTTATACAGGTACATCACTATCGTGTTACATAATTTTTTCTGTTGATTAATTCATTATATTACCAGAATTGTGTAATGTGAATAATAATCCAGACACGCTAAAATCAAGAAATTTTTTAGGCCACCATAGTCGACTTTAATATTTAAGACTGTCGTATATTTAAGTACAATCTTAAGATGTTAGACTCATAGCATCTTAAGACATTACTTACTTAAGATGATCTAAGAATAAAAATCGACTATCAATACCGGCCTTAAATACAGTACATAATTTTCAACATGCGTGCTGTCTAAGAACTAGTTGAAAAGTTAGGAGTTAAATAATAAAATTGAAAAATTAATAAGCCGATATTCATAGTTCTTATATTTAAGACTGTCTTAAGTATAGTCTTAAGAAGTCATAAGCCATGGTTTAGAATCATACTATCATCTCTTAAGATTCGTATTTAAGACGGTCTTAAAGTATGAACTGACTATGAATACCGGCCTTAATTACCGGCCCAAATGAATTAACTTTCAACTAGTTATCTTAAATATATTAAATTTTTTAATTTATTATTAACTTTTTTAAATTAAAATTTTTTTATCTTTCTATAATGCCCATTTCTTATTATCAACAGATTGATTTTAATCTCGATTTAATTTATTCTTTATTTTTTCTAATTCTTAAAACTAAAAAGAAAAAATAAGTTAAATTGAGATTAAGCCTAACTATTATTATCTCAGATTGTGATGTTAGAAACGAGAAAACACAATAAAAATTCTTGCAAATTATATTCAAATTATATTCAAATAGATTCAAGTATTATATTCAAATATTTTTCAATGAAACAACACACACATTTGCAATTGATAGAATAAATTTATAAAATATACGAAAACTATTTTTTTTCTTTCGAGGAAGAATTAAATCATATTTATTTCTATATATTATTATTAATTTGACAAAAAAAGTAACATAACACAAAGTTTATCATAACTATAAATATAGCTCATTTCATTTTGGTTATACATAATTCATTTTCAGGTATGATTATTTATTAGAGAGTATTCAATATATAGAGAGTATTCAATATATTTTACAAGTTTGATTGTTTTATTGAAACATATTTCCATTTTAATATAATTTGCAAGAATTTTCATTGTCTATTTTCTTGCTTTTGATGTCATAATCTGAAATCTAATAGTAATGGTGAGTGGAATAAAAGCCTTAATAAAAGCCTTAATAAAAGCCCTAAAATCTATATTGATAGAAACGGTTATAAAAGCGATTGACTGTGTCTCAAAATTTACTGCCAATACTGAAAATGTATAGTTTACATTATGCACTATCTTAAATAGCACACGATATTTATGATAAATAATCATAAATATTTATTATTTACATTTAGAAATATTATTTAAATATTTTATATTTACAAATTTTACAAGAAGGAAAACAATAAAATTATAGTAATAAACAAGAAGCATGAAAGTCGAGTTAGACGTCCGTGTTAATAATATTTATATTACAATATTAAAATTCACATACGTCCCGACAAAAACAACGTAAAATCCACGTCGATGCCATATAGATAAACAATATAGAATCCACGTAGATTTTCGAGTGGACATCCGCTTATAAACGGTAATCGAATCCACGTGGATGAGATTACTGATATAACGTGGATTCTATGTGAAAATTACATGGCGCTGAAAATATATACCACGTGGTATTCCGGTGAATTCTTTTCACTATATTACAATTTATATTATATACAGTATTATACCTAAACAAATTGCTCTATATACTTCCAAAAAAGAGGTGTTCAAGCATGCAGAGGCCTGAGAAAGCTCACTCTGCTTGCGAACATAATGGGGAAGTGCGATCAGACAGAGGCTTGAGAAGCTATCTCTGTTAGAGCGATGATTGACCGGGCCGTCCGGAACTCCTTGTGAATGCTGCCTTTTGCGTCTTGCGTGCAAGTAAAGGTTCATCCACGTCGCCCTCTCGGAGCGGAGGCACGTACTCGCGCCGACGAGCGTGTGCTCACGCTGGCGAGCTGAAAGTGCGCACAGCATAGCTTGTGTAACGGTGGCGATACCGCCACAGCATATTAGTAAACATTAATCGCGAACTGTTGCAAGTATTTATATATATTATTATTTTTGATGGCTTCAAAAATTGGTTTTTATTAATTTATGAATTATAATTTATGAATTTATGAATTTTTTTTAATGTGAAAATGCTCACTATTTAATCTTTTGAGRAAAYTTGTGAAAYTRTAATATCAAAAAYAGCATTAACAYARTATATGACACTTTYATTACRTGTTTTGATTATTATTTCATGTTGAGTTTATTAAAGATTATACTATTGGATGTACATTTGTTTACTAACTGATATAAAAACTAAAGAGTGTAATATGTAGAATTTATTTATATATTTTTATACATAAGTGATATAACAAAATATAAGATATTTATTTTTATTCTTTTTTTCTCCCTCTTTCTACATTTTACATTCTTTAGTTTTTACATCGTTAGTAAACAAATGTGCATCCAATATTATAATCCGCAATAAACTCAACATAAAATAATAATCAAAACAAGTAGGTATATAGGGCCGGTTCTAACCCATGGGGCTCCGAGGGGGGTGCGGGGCAGGGGG
>JANQDE010001117.1:7096-24813 GCA_037157785.1 Cephalotes varians | reverse complement strand
TTCTTTCTTTAATATAAGAAATACAAAATTAACTTTTATTTCTTTAAATAATAATTATTTCATTTTCATTGAATTAAATATTGCTGTAAAAATAAAATGACACAGATTTTTTTTTTTTTTATACTGGAAAAATGCATTACGCACACCCCTCCACCCGCTTGCTCGAGTCCCGACCTAACCGGTCAGGACGAGCGCGGGCTTCGGGGTAGTGCCGGACTCGGAGGCCGCGCCATGCTGCGCGGCCAACATACCGGCTAAAAACCCAGTGTCGCCTTGCCCGTAGACTGGGGGGGGGGAGAGTGATCTAGAGCCTCTGCACGACTAGTCTCTCCCCCCCCCCGGACTGGCCCGTTTGGGCCCCACACTCATAATTTCCTACCGCACATGGGGCGATCACCTTCGCCCGCGGGCCGCGATACGGCGCATCCGCGAGACCCGGATCTCGCTCCCTTAGGGGCGGGAGTTGGCTAGCCCGCCCCCGTGCCTGCCCTCGTTGGCCGCTCCGGCCCTCGTATGGGTTGGTGCGGCCGCAGTCCGGGGCGTTCCTTCGACCTATTCGGGTCGACGCCCCGGGCCTTCTCTGCGCGGGGACGCGCCGCCGTCTGAACCGCAGTACCCGGGCGGGTTGCGAGTCCGCCACGCGTACCCAGGACTACGGCGCGGTCCCCGGCCGCACGGGCTCCTCTGACTCGGCGGCACCATCCCCGAAACTCGGGGCAGCCGCGGAGGAGGTGCCCGGCGGCACCGCACCCCCAGCATCTCCTAGAACTCCCCCCTACCGGAGGGGAGTTTAGGGACGACCGTCGAGGTACGTTTCGGCGGCCGTCCCATTCACACCCGGTGTCGCGGCCTACAAGTAACCCAAGGTTAACACCCCGGCCACTCCACCAGTAGGGAGACCGCCGATATAAATTTATCGACGATCACATCCCGGCCGCCGACCCAAGGGTCCTTGGCCGAGATGGAAGAGCCTAATGTCCTCATCCCTTGGTTCTTACTAGCCCCCCTTAATGTCGCCGCCTGAGCCGGCGACGGGGGCTTCTCCTTACATGCCGCCGCTTTTAACAGCGGCGGCCCTCCTTTCTTATGTTTGGGCTCCGGCCTAGGGGGCGGCGGGGAGCTTGACGGGCCCACCCGCAACACACCCGCATCGGCCGGGGCCCTCACCTTTCCAATGCCACCGCCATTGGCCCCGCCGGCGACCACCGCACAAGGCGGCGATCGGCTCTCACCAATGGACGCCACGACGGCAGCGAAGGATGGGCCGCTAGCAGGGGGGCAGGGCGGGGCCGTAGCCCGCACACCCCGCTTACTCCCCTGTTCGCGGCCCCCTTGGGGGGGACCAGCGGTGGCCATGTCACTTCCGCCGCCGGTCCCTTTACACTCAAGGATGGGGGAGGGGGGCTTGGGCGGGTTTTTCCGCGCCTCAGCCCTCTCCCTCCTCTTCCTCCTTCTCATCCCTTTAGTCGGGGTTCCCCGGAGCCCTCCAAATGTATTGGCCGGCTCAGCGGGAAAATCCCCGACTGCAGCGTCAGCGGTGTTCGCCCCCACCGTCTGTACGCCAACATCCACTCGTGCCGGCGCGGGGAGTCCCGCGCCCGGGTCTACCTTGGCCCCTTCCAAGGAAGGGGGCGCACAGGGCCCAGGAACCTCTAACCTGGGCCTCCGCGTCTCATCCAAATACAGGGTCGTCCAGATATCCTGGGACTCCTGTACATGGTAAGCCGAGTAACCGAACCTTGCCGAGATACCAGCGACCACCTCCATTACGTCTTGGAGGCAATAAAGGGCGAGGGGATAACGCCCCCCCCCAGTCCGCCCCTCAAGATTCTTCACCCAATAAGGCACCGATCCAGGGACGCAAGGATCTCCACCAAAGCGAAGTTCTGCCCCCCAGAGGCACCGCACCTTCCGCAACTAGCAACACACCTTGTGGAATCAGCCATGAAAAGTATGATCCCACTGCCCGCAGCGGCTGGACCGGGTATACCCTCACCTCCCCAGAGACATGACCTAGGGAGGGCCCCGAGTTCCCCCGGGGGGCTGGCTTATGTCTCGGGCTCCGGGATTTCTCAACCGGGACTCCAGCCCCTTACTCACCGTGGGAGAGGCCAAAGCCAACTTCCCACGGCTTTCAGGGGTCCCCGGCCTCCGACAACCGGGGCACCGCTGCGGGCGCCGCCACGCGGGGGGCCCCACGGACGGGGTATTGGGCGAGGAGGCGACGCCCCCTCCAAGCCCTCACCCGCCGTGGCGACCGGCACGTCCTTCTACGAGAGGGGAGTAAACTCTCTCCCCCGGAGGACTCCCGCTGCCCGGCGACCCTCTTCGGAAGGGGCGCCGTCGAGGGACGCCGGGCTCCTACGCGTCGTGCCGCCGGACCCAGACCCCGGATTACCTCCGGGCGGCTCACGGCGGCACGTGTAGGGACACCGCGGGCCCACACCTCGGAATACGTCCGAGCGGCCCCGCGGGTCCCCACCCACCAACTGTGCCGGCGGATCCAGACTTCCCGGAGCGGCTCACGCCGGCACGTGCAGGGAGCACTCGGGCCCAGACCTGGGAAACGTCCCAGCGGCCCCGAGGCTCCCCGCCCACCACTGGTTTTTATGTGTTTTCCTTCACGGCGGGACTCTTAGCCCCTGAGGCCCCACGCCATCCGTTGTTCCCAGTGTCCAAAAAAGGACCTGTGGGCCCAACGGAGGCTTTAGGGGCATCAGGAGAGCTCCCCCACCACGACAAGGTGGTCCCACGTTCGGGGGAGAAAATGACACAGATTAAATTAATAATGCCTATGACGTTTTATTTATTAAGAAGTACTAATAGCACATATTTTATTTATAAATATATAAATGTAATTGTCACTATACTGTTTTCACAACATTATAGTAACAATCTCTTGTGAGAATAATATATTTTAAATATTGTGTTTATTTCTAACATGATTAATATTATTAATAAATATATTTAATAAAATGTAATATATAAGATTTAAATAAATGTATATTTATTAATTCATAAGTATTTACAGAATTACCTATTATTATGTACTAATTACCTATGTTTTCATATACTTCAACTTGCTACGTGTTTTTTATTAAATATTTATTAAATTTATTTCAGATTGTACACATTATTTTAGTAAGTAAAAGAAAATAATTTTGATGAAAAAATAGTAAATATCTAATTATAAAATATGATTTTTCTATTTTAAATATAAATTATAAATTTAAATTATAAATTTTTTTATATTTATTATTTTTTTATTTTATATTACTTGGTATATTGTAAAGTAATCATTTTCATATTTTGTCTGAATTTTGTGTTTTTGTAAAATAAAAAATGTAAAACATATACGAAGAAGTTTAAATATAGAAATGTAGATAAATTAGTAAGTATGAATAAATTAATAAAAATATTAATTAATTAAAGAAAGAATGTTTTCTTTTCAGCGCATYAACGAAGGCATGCGGYGGAGATTCCGCAAGTTGGAAAGGAAATTAAATCGCCAGAGTTGGCAGKAAAATAATCCGCCGACCATACCGCATGGATGGATTGCATGCCCACCGCCAGCATGCCCACCTCCAGCATGCCCTCCTCCAGCATGCCCACCTCCAGCATGCCAACCTCCGGCATGCCCACATCCAGCGTACGTACATGCAAYGTACCCGGCATATCCTGCATATCCAGTGTCGGCCCATAGACCACCGGTGTATTCTGCATACATACCTACACCATCTCCGTACGTTCCGTCATACTTTTATGATTTCCAATATCGATAAATTGTTATTTCGTAAAAAATTCTTTTTCCTACATTTGTTTGTTCAGTTTTGCCTATAAAAAAATGCATATAAACARAAACTTATTTTGTACTGTACATTTTGTACGTAAGATTTGTGGAAGCTTCCTTTCGTATACATACAACTTGAGCAAATYTGAAAATTTGTATGAAATAAGTTTTCATTTATATGCGAGATGTACAGTATAAAATAAGTTTGCGTTTATATGTATTTTCACTAATCCAGTTTTATTGCAGAAAAAGTTTCAGATTTGCTCAAATTACATGTATACGAAAGGAAACTTCCACAACACATGTAAAATCCGTACAATGTTATTGCTAATGATTGAGTTAGCAAATAACACTTGTGCAATTGATTTTTGGTGCTATTAACTGTTAGCACTTCTTGTGTAACATCTTAGGAATGGAAGCTTCCTTCCGTATACATACAACTTGAGCAAATCTGAAAATTTGGATGAAATAAGTTTTCATTTATATGCGAGATGTACAAGATGTATAGTATAAAATAAGTTTCCGTTTATATGTATTTTCATTAATCCAGTTTTATTGCAGAAAAAGTTTCAGATTTATTCAAGTTGTATGTATACGGAAGGAAGCTTCCATTCCTAAGATGTTAGACAAATAGCGCTAAAAATTAACTTTTAGCACCAAAAATCGATTGCAAAAGTGTTATTTGCTAACTCGATCATTAGCAATAACATTGCACGGATTTTACATGTGTGTCGTGGAAGCTTCCTTTCGTATACATGCAGTTTGAGCAAATCTGAAAATGCATATAAACGAAAACTTATTTTATACTGTACATCTTGTACATCTTGCATATAGATGAAAATTTATTTCATACAAACGGTTCATACAAATTTTCAGATTTGTTCAAGTTGTATGTATACGGAAGGAAGCTTCCATTCCTAAGATGTTAGACAAATAGCGCTAAAAATTAAAATTTTAGCACCAAAAGTCGATTGCAAGAGTCTTATTTGCTAACTCGATCATTAGCAATAACATTGCACGGATTTTAAATGTGTGTCGTGGAAGCTTCCTTTCGTATACACGCAATTTGAGCAAATCTGAAACTTTGTACCGTTTATATGAAATAAGTTTTCATTTATTTGCAAAATGTACAGTATAAAATAAACTTTCGTTTATGTTTTTACTTTTACTGGAAATAAAAGTTATAATCTATTATATTATCTTCTATTTATTATCAATAATATTATCCTTAACCCACTCATCCTTCCTTACTTTAATGACTAAATATAATGAATAAAATATCAAAATAGACTTGGTTTTTKATGCTAAAGTATTAACGTTTAGCGCTATTTGTCTAACATCTTAGGAATGGAAGCTTCCGTATACATACAACTTGAGCAAATCTGAAAATTTATATGTACCGTTTGTATGAAATAAGTTTTCATTTATTTGCAAAATGTACAAGATGTACAGTATAAGTTTTCGTTTATATGCAAGATGTACAGTAARAAATAAGTTTTCGTTTATATGTTTTTAGTTTTACTGGAGATAAAAGTTATAATCTATCTATTATATTATCTTCTATTTATTATCAATAMTATACTATACAATTTTTRTTTTTTGATAAAAATCATTTCCTTTYATTTTAAAAATGCACGGGTGGTCTAAAAAATACAGTATATAATTTTTTAAAATTAAAATTTGATAAATATACGATATCGTATATACATGTTAAATATTAATACTGTGTCTRTAATTAGTTTTATATAGTGTATTTWTATTTAACAATTTTCGAATTTTTTTCGATTAGGATCACTTTTGATCTGTTACGGCATTTATTAATTTATTTCATTTTAATTTATTCTTAATTGCAGTCACTTGTCCGCTCGATCACGAGTCGTTATATATACTATAGAAGAATGTGCGTATACGCGTAAAACGGAACGTACCTTTTTTGTACTGTGTATAGGTGCGTTCCGTTTCACGCATTTGAGCACATTTATCTATAATATATGTAACGTATACTATAGATAAATGCGCGCGTATGCGTGAAACGGAACTTATGCCAATCGCGTGACAAAAGTGAGAAGGAAACAGGGTTTTTGTCGATCCTTGTCACACAAGTTGCAATGCCATCTAYCGCAATACTCGAGGACTAATCTAGTGCTCACCTATGCTCTACCACACTAATATCGCACACATACATTCGCAAAAATTTTCGTATATTGTTTTCGTCTTAATTACGTCTCTAAATCTAATTGTAAGAACTCCATGGTATTTRTTTGTGTAATCTTCGTGTCTGGAATCTCCAATTTCGTGATTACAAGTTGTACAGTTTCTATATCAAGCACGTATTGTCACGAGTTGACAGCTCGAAACGCCATATTTGGACTAAGAAATGGTAACAAATACCTAATTTAGAAATTTTTTTTCGTTTTCGGCATAAATTTCACATTCCAGACACGTATTAATACTTATGCTTTAATTCTGAAAAAGGATTTTCGAATCTGTGAAAACATTACAGAGAAAGTTTGTTACAAAAATTATTGTGTTCTGCCGGTAAAACAGACGCTGCTAGCATCGCTTTAAGCGCGCGCAGTCTTCAGGCGCGCATTCGGGGCCAAGACTTTTGTCTCAAAAACGATTTTGTGACATTACTTTTAGAAGGAAAGTGATTTGTGTTTATAATTTTCTCATGAATGTATTTTTAATTCAACAATACAATTGATATTTTTACATTACACAACAAAATATAATATATAATTATAATATAATACTGAGCAATAATTTTTTAATAATAATATTCTGTGTGAAACTTTCCAAAACACGGATACATACATAATCCAACATCGCAATTCTCACATTGACATCGCGTTTGACTGCTTTTGTCATTCTTTGCGTATACCACACATTTTCTTAATGGATTTTTTCTTTTCGTTTTGTTATTCACATAAATTGATGCAAAATGTCTTGCAGTAATGACAAAATGCCAATGACAAAACAATAATGAAAAAAAACAAACATCGCAACAGCGTTTGCAATTCTTTGCAAACAGACGAAAGCGAATTGAAAGCACTTGGCTTAAATTTTGACTCCTTTTTTGTGGCCGGTGACTATAGTCACCCGTAATAGCGAAAGGGTTAATATTAATAAATTTTATTTTAATGTATTTATAAAATTATTTAATGTTATTTAATTTATTTATTGATACTTATTTATAATGTATTACTTACTTTTTTACTCTAATTTTATCAATTTTTACCCTAATTTTACCAATTTTTATCCTTTTTTCTTATTTTTCATTTTCATATTCATATATAAAATTACCCTTTTTTATATATTTTTTTTATTAATATTAATTTTTTTTATTTATTTTTTTTTTATAAAAATTATTTTTAATTTGATGATCAAAATTTGTGACTTTATTTCTATTCTAGAATTATTTCTATTCTAGTTTAGAACTGCGTTATGTGACCGGCTGTGTTCGGCGCGCAGTTTGAATGTACTAGATTATAGTTTAATTTAAATAAAAATAGAATTGTTATTGAGCACTGACACCTAGCTTTGACCGTATGTTGGTCTTGTTTTAAATTATTTGAAAATTATTTTTATTAATACATAATTTTTAAATTTTTAATTAAATAAAATCTCTTCATTGTAAATGAATTATTTTAAATTAAACTAAATTTATAAATTTTTACTTCAAAATTTTATAAATTAATTTTTAATTATAAATATTATATTAACTACTTAATTAAAATATATTATTAATATAAAATAAATAGATAATAGATAAAATAAGTAGATAATAGATAAATAATTCATAAAAAATATTGTTTACAAAACTCCGCCGACATCTGCAGAGGACATGAAAAATTGAATAACGTTATTCGAATAACTAATGTTATTATGTTATGTTTAGGTGCTGTAGATGGCACGCACATCCGAATCGATAAACTAACACAAGATTACGATTCATATATTAATAGAAAATAGTTTTTTTCAATACATATGCAATGTGTAATAAATCATAAGTTGAAAATTTTAGACGTGTTCATCGGATATCCCAGATCTGCACACGATGCACTGTGGGTGTGCCAAATGCTGTTCATAGCGTGACAAAAATCTAGAAGTAAGTTTTTATTTTTTTCTTTGTAAATAATCATCTTATTATAATATATGACATACATATTTTTATTAAAGTAACTAAACAGTTTAATAATTAATACTTTTTATATTTATCACAGTTTAAGATCACATAAATTCAATATGTGAAACAAAATAATATTCTTCTTTATATTAATATAACAAAACAAATTGCACTTATTTTAGGATGAAATAATAATAATAAAACAATTAATTACAATTAAAAGCTATGAAATAATAATGAACTATGAATAATAATAAATTATGCATGTTTACTCATTATTTTCGCTATCACTACTGCTTATAGTATTATTATAGTATTATTATTTTTTATACTTGCGGAAAGTAAATTTATTATGTCAAAAGGTAATGAATTATTCTTTCGAGATTTCTCAATCATACGACTAGTAATAAATGGATCCGATGATACTAGAAGAACATGTAATAAATCTTCGTTAGTACTAACTCTTGAGATTTTTCTGGTATGCTGTTTCCGATGCCGAAAATGCTTGTTTCGTGCTTCCATAGCTTCTTTTGAGAGTTGACCAATAGGAAGTAAGAAAGACTTTATAATTTTCGGTCCATGATATAAAATTTTGTGAACGGTTACAGGCATGTAGAACCAACTATATAATTTATTATAAAGATTTGCTGTTTCTGTACAATATTTTTCAAATTTTACTAGATCAATATCATATCCTGAAGAAATGGTCCTCAAAATAACAGAAAATCTTTATATTAAATTGATATCAATCCCCGTAATGGAAGATGCCAGTTCAGGATTGTAGAAAAATCTTCGTGCGGTATTACCGTCATTAGAATTTCCACTCTCAACTTTAGGTTGGTCCACGATTAAAGCCATTTTATTTTTAAATTCAGTTTGAATTTCCTTCTTCCTACATTCAAATATTTTTTTTTGCTCCGTTCTTATTTGACATTTTTTTGCATATAAACGATACGAGATATGAAGAAGGCATTCGAAAAATCTAATCTATCCAAGCATATAGCGTGGATAATCCAAATTTGTAATTTTCCACTATTAATTTTTTATTTCGCATATAGTTCATTGTTTTTGGAGTAGTTCCACATATGTAACATATTTGAGAAGAGGTTTCAGTTATGGAATTGCAGACTTTCCCGTCTACCATTGTTAATAACATTTTGTACTTAATTCGGATAATATGATTTTTTATACAAACTGTAGTATAATATAACTCATTAATTTGCTTTTCTACTAAGTCAACTTCAAAACGTGTTTTTTCGGCAGTCTCTTTTTCAAAAGTAAATTTAATAGGTCTACAAAATCTAATACTTCCAGGTCACGGGTTTTGCCAGAAAATGATGTTGTCATTTTTGATGCTAGAATAAGCAAAAATCGTATTGGCACAAGGGATAATATTATTACAGATTTATCACTAAATTTGGTATTATTTTCATCCAGCCAACTTTGCTTATAAGTAGACTGATTTGAGATTCCATCGATACCTTATTTGTAAACGAACGTTAATACATCAAAGTCTATATCTTCCACATAAGCATCTATTACTTCTTCTTGTAATTGAATAATCCTATGTGTCGTATGATCCAATAGACCTTTAACTTTAATTTCTGCCGACATATCTATTATGTGAATGTCTGTTTTTGAAGGGTAACATGACATTTTAATCTCTCTAAATTTATTATATGAAGGATAAATGTTGTAACCTTTGCTTTTAGCACTATCTCTCATATCTCTTTTGATATTGTTCTTTAGTTAACAGTATTCTTCAAGAGAAAGGTATATCGCAAGTAATTTTTAGTATTTGGCAAACGACTGACAGGTGCATTCTGAAGAAAGAATGCCTTTCTACTGAAGACTTTATTTATGACTTTTGTACTCGTTTGGAGACGTTAATTCCTCATCATTTTATTTCAAAACGTCAGTCTGAATACATAAAAAACTTGAAGGATAACTTAAAAAATGGTGAAGTTGTTATTCATACTGATTTTTCAGAAAATTATGCTTATATTGCGCAAGATGCAGCCCAGGCATTCCATTATAATAATGATCAATACACGGTCCATCCAATGGTTTGTTACTATAAATCAGGTGAAATGGTATCTCATAAAAGTTTTGTGATATTGTTGGAGTGCACGATACATGATTCTGCCGCAATCTATATGATGCAAAGATTAGTTGTACCTGAATTGAAGAAAATATGCTCCAACGTCACCAAAATTTATTACATAAGCGATGGTGCCAAGCAACACTATAAAAATAAATATCAAATGTGCAATCTTATCCATCACAAGGAAGACTTTGGTGTTATAGCTGATTGGCATTTTCACTCTACTGCGCACGGAAAAAGACCTTCTGATGGCGTTGGAGTTATCCTGAAACGTGAAGCTACACGTGCAAGTCTACAAGTAAAACTAGATGATACAATTTTGAGCACAATCTCTGTTACAGTAGGCAAAAAAAAAGTTTGACAATATGCATATCATATACTATTCTCAGGAACATGCAAAGATGCAAAAATTTCTTTCAAAAAGATTCGCTGTAGCATCTCAAGTTCCGAAAATTTCTTTAGGCCATGCGTTTCTCGTACTGCCTGATAAGAAATTACAGTACATGAAATACTCTGCTAGTGAGCAACCTCTGAACATTCTACAGTACTGAAAACAACTTAATATAAATAGTTGTTATATAAAATGTTATTGTGTCAAGCTTAACAAAAACGACGAAACATAAAAAAAACCGAAGGACACATAAACTGCTCAAATTGTTCAATAAGAATGAGATTTTTTTGTGAAGAATGTGACATGAAATTCTGCCATAAGTGTTTAAAAAAAGGAACACTAAAAAAGGACAGCTATAGGTGAGAGGCAAGGGGAACTCACGAAAATAAGTACCCCAAAGGAGATGAATTCTTTCTACCACGTCCACGCCGTTATATCTGGGTAACGCTAAGAGTAGAATTTTAATTAACACGTTTTGTCTGCTGTTTTTTAACAAATTAGTTACAAATTCGTGATCAGCGAAGAAACCCTCGAGTAAGAGTTTTCAGACCATTTACTCGAATTTTCGTCCGTTTCTCATATTTGTATCCGCAATATTGGATCTGCCATTTTGAATTTTGAAAAATTAATATTGAATTCTTGTTCAGCGACCCAAAAAACCGTTCTATTCTATTCTCATTTTGTGAAAAGAGAAGTTTTAAGAGGCTATTTTAAAGGCGTGATGGCTCCACATGGGTGTTCCCTCCTCCCCTTATAATGGGGTTATGAAGTCTTAGATATGTGAATTTGAGTAATTAAATGATCTGAGTGATACTGGGTTACATAATTTTCAATCCTCAATGTAAAATTGATGAATTAAAATTTTAACGAACTGAAAATAGAGATGCTTCAAAAATTTATAATAATTTCTCACGTTTTTTTGCCAATATGGCGTCCTACACGGCCGCCATTTTGGATTTTGTCCATATGCCACGTATTGTTTTCGAAAGTGTATGTTCTAACGAAGATTTTAAGCCGTTGGTCATATTTTTGCCCCAATTTTTGGACAGATAGGGGGTAAAAGTGACGTGGATTGTCCTATATATATATATATATATATATATATATATATATATATAATGTATATAATATACCGATATATAATATATATAAATATATATAATATATATGATATATCGGTATTTTCACGAATCAAAAAATACTGATACAAAAAATTATTAAGTTATTTTAAGAAATTATTTTTGAAATATAAGGATTTAAATATGATAATTACAGATTACGCTTAGTCGACTACTTGTGAATATTAGTGAATGCGCTGAAATGAGAATAAAAGACGTTACAAAAGATATAAGTGTAATTATATCATTTTATACAGAATATTCATAATATTTAACTCTGTCATATTCAACTGTGTCAACGTGTCAAACTTTGTCAAAATAACTTGTTTATTTAAAAAAAATAAATATATATATATTATACAGGGTGAGTCATCTGAATCTATCACCTCCAATAACTCGTTTGGGTGGCCAGGTATCAAAAAAAGTTTCGTATAAAAGTTGTATGGTTTCGAGGGGGAACCAAAATGGCGTATCTTTCAACTTTTGGTTTTGACCGGAAGTGGATTACTTCAACCGGAAGTGGTTTTTTTAACATGAAACATTTTTTCATTAAGTACTTTTTGAGTTATAAAGGTTTGAAGTTAACAATTTTTTGACACAAAATGTAAAATATCTTGTAAAATATTATTTAGTTTTCAGTAATCATAACCTTAATACTTTTGTGCGCGGAATAATGAGACCAATTAATTGGTTTAAAGAAAATACATTAATCAAAAACAAGATATTTTACATTTTGTGTCAAAAAATTGTTAACTTCAAACCTTTATAACTCAAAAAATACTTAATGAAAAAATGTTTTATTATAGTGTTTTAGAAAGCTCTCGAGATAAGCTATAAAAATGTGCAATAAAATGTAGGGGGTTCCATTTAAAAAAACCACTTCCGGTTGAAGTAACCCATTTCCGATCAAAACCAAAAGTTGAAAGGTACGCCATTTTGGTTCCCCCTCGAAACCATACAACTTTTATATGAAACTTTTTTCGATACCTGGCCACCCAAACGAGTTATTGGAGGTGATAGATTTAGATGACTCACCCTGTATATAAACATTTAACAAAAGGAAGTTGTTGAATCTTCAAAGAAATTTGTTAATCTGAAAGTGTCAAATTTATGTGCATAATTCAACTTTTTCTTGAAATATAATTGTATTTTTTTAATTGTATATCTTTAATTGTATATAAAATAAACAAATTATTTTAGGTTTAGTTAAATGGAACTCTCTGTATATTATTACAGATAACAAAGTTAAACAGATTTTTCGAAAAATATTTGTACCTTCAATTATGCAGTTTACACATCCATTTGAATCTATTTTTATATTTTCTAAAGTGTTCAGTTATAAAAATCTACGTAATGCTGCCATCTTATTGCAGCGAAAATGCTTAATTATTGCACATACGAAAATACTTAGTTATTGCAGACACAAGAATGCTTGATATAATAATTGTGTTATAATTTAGTCAATTGTAAATAACAATAAATTATTAATTAAGATGATATAATAATTTGTAGATTTGTAGAGAAACAAAATCTGCTTTATCAATTAATATAATATGAACTCTGGCACACACACACACACAATTTTATGAAATCAATTATAACATAAAAAAGGAGCATAAAGAACCAATACTTGTTGCAATTAATCTTTATAAAATTCTTATAATATAAAATATAATAAAACAAACGTTCCAATTTTCACAAATTGGGATCATCCTCAATATTTAAAATTACAGTTACATTTTAAATAATACATTTTAAACACTGCAACACACAAACTGACATGCTATTAAGGCGTAAAGAACATAATTTTAATCATATTTTGTATAATAATGCTAATTATTAGTTGCTACTTGAACGTTGTTTAAAATATAATTTAAATGTAATTTTAAATACTGAAGATGACTTCTCTCTCTCTCTCTCTCCTCTCCCCTCTCCCTCTTTCTCTCTCTAATTGAAGGTCAAAATGTTTATTTTGTTATGTTATATATTTCATACGATAAGAATTTTATTAAGATAAATTGCAATTAACATAACTAGCTCTTTATACTTCTTTCCATAAACTTAATCAATAAACTTAATGTATAAAAATTGTAAGAAGTTATGTATTATCTTCATATTTTCCATTCTACTCACCATTTTAGCGTTCAATATTTGCACGTTTTACTCTTCCTCAAGACCAAGGGTAAAAAGTGTTGTCCAAAGTGTAATTGCACTGGCAATACGAACAGCGGCGAACAATTAGAACATCACATCTGGCAACACAAACGAATTAGTTCACACTTAGTGCAAAAAGTGCAAAAAGTTCATGCAACGCGAACAAACTATTTTTCCTTTGTTATCGGAAGTAGCTCAATATGTCCGTCGTATACTGTGGCTATTTCCTTAATAATAAAATGCACATCGTAGCCGGATAAATTATGGAATACTACGGGAATGCAATATGAATTTTTGTAATTTAAATTACAATTTGAATGCGCGGAACCTCTGAATCGACCTGTCAAATGACAATGATCGCGTACTCGCGTGTCGTCTGGCGAACGATTTTTCGCACACGTGGCAATGCGTAGCGTTATTAAATTTTTCTAAATCATCTCGCATAAATTCCATGGAGACATTATTAGATAAAATAGACTTTATGTTATACGCTAAAATTCTAAGTTCCTCGGCGAACCACACAACGCAATTCTTATCGCGACAACATCGATACATGCATAATGAGATGTCATACGAGCAGTGTACATAGTATGCTAAGCTAAACATCCGATGATATTGGTACTTGTGATTGGACGTTTCCTCCGTTTCCGTCTTCTGCAAGATACATTCTAGATCAGCATATACGACAAACGCACTCCTTCCTGATGATTCTTGAAGCTCAGCCACTTGTCATCTTCACTCGGCAACTTGATGGCGCAATTATTCATTTGCCTAATCCACAGCGTGAGCCTCCAGTTTTTTGCTCGAGCTGAAGTAGTGTAAGCATCTGAAAAAAAAAAATTTTTTTTTATTCTCTCAAAGAGTTATAAAATATTTTATAACTTTTAAACGTATTTTTAAACGTATTTTTAAATGTATACGTACCGGTCGCAAAAATATTTTCTGTGCTCCGTTTTGCTCAATTGAGAGCTCACAAGGCGAGATAGATTTTTGATCCACGCGAAATGTCTCACGTCATCGTCATTCTGCACGTACAGTAAATTAACATGCTTGTCCATTTTTGTATCGGTGAGCCGAATCGAAAAGATCGAAAGTTCCTTTTTATTTTCGATGCAATATACATTGATAGAAATGTTGCTTTATTGATTTTAAAACTTTTTAATTTGATTTAACGTCATCGGAAATTCAATGTCTTTGAGATTTAACACCGTCGAGTATTGAAGGTACAAAGATTCCCGTTCCGGTTTTCTTTCAGCTGAATGTAGAGCGGCCATCACTAACCACGCGAAGCACGCATTGTTTGTAGATTGAACGTTGATTACTCTCTTCAGCTTAATTTTCCGTGGTAATTCAATGTAAATCCCGCGTGCAAAGGATTATATTTGTTTATATTAATTAATAAATTGAGTATACGCGACAACGCCCATCTACTACTCGCGTTTTTGAAATTCCTCCAACGATGTTAAAATAGGCTTGATAACGCGCGACTCATACCACTCTTGCAGATCGGATGTTCGAAAGAGTTCATAGTTTCTTGTAGCGATACTTTATTGGCGCGTTTGTCACTTGCCACAAATTCACCGTTAAATACTGTATTTACTAACTTATATAACTTGATGTTGTCATATTTGGTCAAAACTGTTCGCACGCGCTCGAGCACAATTTCTCACATATCTTCGAGTAATTGGCGAGGTTCGATATGCTTGAAATTTATTATCGCGTCGGTCATTATACGACTTTCGAATGCCGTATCAATCTCGCGCCATTTTAGTCCTGCGCTGTATCCGGCATCCACTTGCACGAAACGTCTGCGCATCGAATCTTTCAAATTTTGTCGCGCGATACGAGCGACCAATGATTGTCTATTACTGATCGATAATCGTGGACGTTTAATTCAGCTCTATTCCTCCAGCGATTCAATGAAATCGTCGCAACGCTGTTCCCACGCGATAAACTCCTCTCGCGTATTCAATCAGGCTGCTTGCTACGTCAAATCACGCTCCTTTTACTCCATATTATATGTATATCTTTTTTCATAGTATCAAGTCTTTTCTTTAACTAAAAAACACTCTTTTTCTATCTCCGTCACTTAAGAGATGCAATTTCTATTGCGCACGCACGCACGCACGCATGCACGCACACTATGCGAATGTAGCAACTGAAATTTCCAACCTTACTACTGATAGAATCCTAGGCTTTTCGTTTTTATATATTACTAGTTGAGATATCGTTTGTTACGAAGTATTTACGAGTGTTCGAGGATATCTCATCATAGTCGTTGGAAAAAATTCCCCATAAACATAGGGAACAGATAAATGCTATCAATGGTGCTTTAACAGAAAACTTGCATTTATCCTAAAATAAGTTTACTGTCGATAAAATGTGAAATCCCAAACATTCAGTTTTCGTTTTTATATTTTACTTATGGGATATGGTACGATGTATTTACAAGTGTTTGGGGATATCTCATAACAGTGTCATGAGCGTTTCTCATGACGAAGGAGTCGGCCCGGAAACGCGCCACATAGCGATCAATTTACGCTTACCGCGGTCGCTCGACGGCACGAGCCACAGCGATAAGACGACACCCGCCTGAAGGTCACAGTCACCTCTTCTCCGGAAGTAACTGCGACCTGCTGACCAAGTCGATGCTGATCGGCAGAACCGACTTGGTAACTAATCGCCGAAACACGGTATATAAACGACGCGCCGCGGGACAACGCGGGATAAAATTCTAGTTAAAGCGCGATACGCGTGAGGTGCGGTTCGATAGAAATAAGCGACGCAAGTGTAAACAGTAAATTTCTTTATTGAAATAAAGACAGTATTATAAAAAAAACCACGCGTATACTATTGGCCGCCTCCATTTCCCTCCGGAACCCCAATCTGTGCCTCCCAGGCACAACAACAGCCATTGGAAAGATAAATAAAATTCCACAAACGATAACATGTGAATTGATGATGCATTATCTTTAGGGAAAGAAAAGCTTTTTACATAGGATTTTTAGCAGATAATCACTTTTATGTGATTCATAGTATAGCCTAATGATAAAATATTCTATATTTCGTTATTTGCGTTAGTCGACGTTTAAATTTTTCAGTTACTCCGCCTCTGAAAAAATATCAGTAGAGGAGAACACTATTTAAAAGAAAAGTTCTAAGCAACGTGACCGCATCAGTCACTCTGTTACGATCATCACAGAAAAATATCTGTGGTATACCTTGTGCAATCGACAGTTGTGTGAAAAAAAAAGAGAATGGAAACGGATAGATATTGTTCTTTAGTGATACAATTACTTAGTGGAAGAGAACTTGACGCGCGAAACGCGCTTACTGGCAACGCGAAACGGTGTACCAAACATAAGATATTGCAGACGTGTGATAATATCAATGATTGTGATGTATTATATGATAATTTCATATATTCATACTTGCTACATGCCATTATATGATTCGCTGTTTTCACGATGAAAACTACAGCGAATTTCGGTCACGTACAGATGTTGTTATGTTCTGAGGACTCCACGATTTCTTCATTTCAATAAAAACTAGCAAAATAATCTATTAGAATAAGAAACACACGAAACCCAAGCGTAGCGGTCACCTGTTGACAAACGGGGAATAAGCCCGATGGAATTTCCTTCTTATTCTGTATGTCGTCATTTCGTGTAATACAAATATGTCACAAGGAACCTTCCAGATGCGACTTTGACAAGAAACTAAACAAGAGCACGATTTTGCCAGTCTTATCTGGTTCACACGTAAACGAAATCAGTACCAGGTGGCAGGGACTCTAAATGTAACAAACAATTACCCAAAACGAAACATTCTTTAAACATCTTTAACATTGATGTGAATCGGTGGATCCTGCGAAGTCGTGACAACATATGGAAGGAACCACGAATTCATAAACTTTTAACAGGTGGATTCGTGATCCCTGCAGCCTCTAATAAAAGAGGACTCGGCGATAAACAAAAAAAAATAATAATAATAAATGAAGGAAACAAGTCATATTTCTGGAAGGTGCCATG